>JANAVB010001800.1:23137017-23217017 GCA_029216955.1 Iris pallida
AATACTGCACATTATATTTACTTTTCAAAAACTTCTCAATTCAATTTTAAAACAACCACTTTGAACTATATTCACAAGAAAATATCGAAATGTTATATCACCATCTTCAATACAGTATCTCAAAATAAGGTATCCAAATACATATATTTACAAATACTACTTAAATGGATCCTCAAAACAAGTAATTACTTTGGCTTCAACTTGAGCACATCAAAACTGTCAACATCACGTGTAGCAAATTCCTGAAAAAAGATAAAAACACGGTTCAATATACATTGTAATATGCTCATGTACCAAAACATAAACTGAGGAACTGGTATTACCTTTCTAAATCAATCCCTTCCAATTTCAAGTTAGGTGTAAATTCAACATGAAACGAGATGGCAATCAAACAAGCAACATGATTCAGGAAAAACGATGAAGACTATATATATCCACAAAAACGATGAAGACTATATGTATATCCTCGAGGTTATTCTGTCGAAAGCAATAGCATCAAGAACTATCGAAAAGAGAGTAAGTGTAAAAATATATGAAACTTTAAGGTAGAATGGCAGTAGATAATACATGATTCTAACACATAAACCACATCCTAATAATGATAAGGGTACAGAAAATAAAAATGAAGATGGATATATGCATTTCCCGTGTACATGAGTACTGATAGAAGAAGAGCAAACTATACCATGAAATATGCAAAAGGCAATAAAATTAACTATCAAACTTAAAAAGAAACAATGCATGTGATTTGTTGAATAGACCACAAAAAGAGAGCCTCAACATCAGGTACCAGCCAAAATCGTTGGGGATCAAGCATGTGAAATGCGTTGGAAAGCATGTAGAAGTTTATACTATACCTGACATCCATCTGGGTGGCCATATTTATCAAATTTTTTGCGAGAAATAGGATCAGTCAAGGCCTGGTATGCTTTGGATATAGGTTCCATAAAATACTTGTGTTTCTCTAAAATATCAGAATGGATATTAAGTCAAAATAAATATCAAATAATTGTGAAGAACTAACCAAGAGTGTATAACATGAAACTAAACATAGAAGATAATACAACATGGATCATGATTTTTCCAGGTTTCCTATTGTCTACCAACTTGTCATGCATTAGAATGCTAACAGTATGTGGAGTCCCTCCTTCTGGTATTTCATCTGGGGTCTCTTGCAACTTCACTATCTGCTTGTCGGCAAATCTAGGATGTGCCGTAAAACCAGATACAAAGTAAAACAAATATTTCAAGCAAAAGAATAAAAATGACAACCAGATACTACCTGCATCGATTATGAACCAGTCATAGAGTTCATGGCTAAACATTCCTGCCTTCCACACCTGGTTGGTTCATTGATTCGACCTAACAAAATGCCACAGTCAATTGAAACATAGACATAAAAGAAGTTGCTGAATCTTATATTGCAATATATGCTTCTAATAAGTATGAATGTGTTGAAAGATTTGCACAAGCATCCATGTAAGAAGACCTGAAACTAATATACTGCAGAAGAGGTATGCATATGATTCTGGGGATTGAGAATCTCGCAATTTTGCGAGTTCGAAACCCTTTTGACTTTTGGAGTTGGATGGTCAATTTTTGACATAATGTAATGAGAAAATTATTATGTTGATAAAGTATCAACTGCTTGCAGATTAAGTTCATAGCGAGCTTGGATATAGAAATGAGACAAAAATGTTGCAGAAGCCATAGTGTAATGAGACAATTATTATGTTGATAAAGTAATGAGACAAAAATGTTTGGATGGAAAGAAACCTCACAGCAAAAAGATCTACAGCTAGCAAATGAATCCAAGCAGAAGCCACAGCCATTTCATTTGAGAACATTTTCAGTATACCTGATAGCTGCAGAAGACATCAAGACAGATGATTAAGAATATGACAAGTCGAAGTGGAAAAATCAAGATAATGGAGATAAATAGTCAAAATAAAAATGATAAAAAATAGACCTAGCTACAATCAGTTAGGAGGCAAAAAATTATATGGCAATGCTAATTCTTATACAGGCCAGCAAAACTAAATTTACCCCTAATCTACATCCAAAAACATAAAGAGGCTTCTTGTCTGGTTTGAAGAATCCAGATCTGCTGAACTTAATTCACAAGTCATTTGAGTGAAGAGAAACAAACCTCGGGTAACCAATATTTACTTGCAAACATTGTCTGCATTGTCTCAGGAGTCCAAGATAGATATAGAAGGTATCCATAAAGCATCCCAAGCAAACATATGGTATACAAGTCTCCACAGTTCTCTTAGTCTGTATGATAGATGATAGAAAAAATAAGCACAATATCAGTAGGAGTAAACACTTATGAAGCGTCTTTTAATTTTTCGTCTAGAGATCTATACAGCCAAGTAAATAAGAATCACTATGAACCAGAATTACCACTTCAGCCTTAGGAGCAAGAACCATCAAAGTGTAGAATGGAAGAACAGCTACTGTACCCAAAGTGAAAGCATTGCTTGCAATTTAAGAACTTGTAAGCCCTGCAGTAAGACAATTTTTTAGAACATATAGACAGGATTAGAGAAGAAAGAGATTGAATGCAGCAACACTATGAATTCATATCCTTCTGTTCCCTTATTAGTTATAAGCTTTATAGAAGCCCTTTGCACGTTTGATGAAAATATGAGATATATTTTTCATATTTTCTCAACAATTAGCAAGACATGAAAAAACAATTTCGGATGGATTTATTTCTTAGACAGCTAATAATTTACCCAGTTGTGTGAAAAGTTGAAATGATGGCTAATGTACCTCCACTTCCAGAACTCAACTAATAATACCTTTCCTACAATTAAAATTATTTAGTTCAAGTAAAAAAGCAAGTACCATATATCGTTCTCTTCAAGTAAAAGCAACTATCCTGTAATGGTTGTCACTAGATTTGTTCCAAAGCTCTATTGTGTCCTTATTTAGCAAACTAATGCATCTATTGTTCTTCATCGCACATGTATCAAAGACAACACAGACTCCAAAATTACATAAAATCGGTGCTATGCCCACATTGCCATACCACATTTGCATATGTGGATAAAAAATATATTGCAATTGTAGAAATAGTGTTATACCTCTATCGACCAAGATGGGATCGGAGAAGTATCCACATATCAAATACCGAAAGATGGCCTCTTTAACCTCCGGTATGATCGAGCTGCACCTAATAATCATCCCCATCACCGACACCATCTTCTCAATATCCGAAGGGTTCAGATTCCTCATTGAAACCGAAGACTTGGAGTCGGGCTGGTCGGGGGAGTCGCAGAAGTGGCAGAGGAAGCGGAGGATCGCGCGTTGACGTCCTAGACTGATGTTGGTGCCCCAGACGAAGACGGAGACAGAGTCGTCGGCGGAGGGGTCGGTGGCGGCCCCATGGGCACCATCATCGCGTACCAACCAGAACCCTCTCGACCACCACCATAGCTATACAACCAAAAAAAAGAACAAAACAACCGCCACCACCAGCCTTACTCGTTCTCTTCGTCGAGCCCGGCGCTCGTGTCCTCCCAACCGCCGTCGTCCCTATGAGCCCTCGTCTCGTGTCCGGGCCTGCAGCCGACATGCGGTACCACAAATCTGCGCCGACCGTTTGCTCGTGCATCCTCGACGGGCAGTGTCGGCTCCTCTGCTCCGCCCTTCAGCGTCAAGTCGCCTTGAAGAGATCTGTCGGTGCCGCCTCCAGAGCGTCCCGCCACATCGACTCCCCCTGGTGAGCGTCGGTCAGCGAACACCGGAATCCCTCCTTCGGGTGGAGCACGGCGCTCGAACTCCAGGCGAACATGTGCAGGTCTTTGGCCGCTTCCCTCCCGTTCTCCTTCTTCTTCCTCGCCCCTCCGGTGAGGGGGCTGGTTTTGGGTTAGGGTTATAGGGTTCGTAGGAGGGGGTTAGGGTTCGTAGGAAGGAGAGGGTTAGGGTTCGTGGGGGAGATAAAAAGTAGGAGGAGGAGGAGAAGATTAAAAGAGAGGAAAATTTTAGGGTTTGGGGAGAGGAGGAAAGAGGGGCAGAAGGGGAGCGGGGAAAGAAAGGAGAGTTCTTCTAATCGTAGGGGATGATAGGATATATTATAAAAAGTTTATTACAAGTTTGCCACCAATTTTAATTATTAATAAAGCTTTATTTAGTAAACGTTATGAAAAGCCTATAAATAGTCCAAACCGTCATGTTAAAAGGTATTTCTCAAACTTTGATAACGCTTATGTATCAGCCGTCATTAAAACTCCTTGTCGAGCATCATTAATAGGTCTTTTTGTAGTAGTGTTGGTTACTGGAATAGTCTTTTAGTTATCTTATCGTTTATCACCATCTTTTCTCTAACTTATATTTTTGTTATCCTTTATGTATCATGTGCTAATATGCTGGTTTTTAGTTCTTAAGTGAAGCCTCCCTTGTGGCACTTGCTCTTTCTGGGGTCTGATCCAGCTGGTTTTGTAGAGCCAAATTTTAGAGTAGCACCCGAGGATCTTCCAGCCTTCCAGCTAGATGGTGAACACTAGGCGCAACCTGGCAACGAATGGGTTTTATTTTGCTCTACCACTCTATTGTAAATTATTCCTTTGAGGCGTTTAGCCGTCGAGCAAGTGTTAGCTCGTATTAAATTTACATTCCTGTCTGCCTAAGGGCTGTAACATGATTAACAAATCCTAGGATTGATCATGTATGACTTAAACTCTTGCTAGTCTTCGTATTTTGTATGACTAGCTTTATGATCATCTGAAATATAATGTATGGGACGCCTTACTTTGTATGTCTGATGATCTACCGTCTTGTTACATTTACTTGCTTACTTGAGATTGAGACACTAGGCTTGTTCTTGACCATAAGTGCTTATTGGCTTGTAGTTAAACTCTCATGCATCTAGACAGCCGTGACCATATATCGAGGTGGGTTATACTTCAATGTACGTAGCTGGCTGTTTCTGTCCCCCGCTTTCCAGTATTCTGGTTCTGGGGCGTGACACGGTTTAAGTGATGGCCCATACAGGTCTTGTAAATCAAGATGTGTGAGAGTTTCACTGAATAGATGTCTCTGTTTGCCATTGATTATAAAAACAGAATAATTATATCGGAGGACTGGACTTTTACTTCATAATACAAACTCGCTTGTACAAAGAAAGCCTAGGGATGAAAACCTAGGTACAGCAATCTAAGTACAATTATTTATTTCAGATTCTAGAGGGTGACGATAGAGGCTCGGGAAAGCGACGGCAGCTCTGCCTTACTCCTTGGACGATCGGACGCAGCCTTGGCTCTGGTAAAGAAATGCTCTTAGACGTGTGGGGAGACTCCCTAGATCTCTGGATGTCTTTGCAGTGCTCTCTCTTTGTCCGCTCTTGTCTCATGAATTCTTCTACCGCTAGGTCCTTTGCAAGGGAATGGCACCTTACTATTTATAGAGGTGGGGGGGTGTGGTCATTAGGATTTGCAAATGATTGCCTCCTTGAGAAGTCGGCGGTTAAGGATCAATTAATCTGGGCCATTAATTCTGATTGTATCAAATCTAGGTAATTAATATAGATTGCATCAAATCTTTGTAGGTAATAAATGTTGATTGCCATAAATATTGTGATTTGTGATAGCCTGCCACGTGTCCAATTTGCTTGACTTGATTTGATCTGGACAATTATAACGATCGTAATAAATCTGATCAGGGAAGATAAGACTGCCACGTGTCTCAATTGTCGCGAAGAGCGCCACGTGTCTCAACTGGACCGTCCTGGCAGAGCCGTATATGGGTGGTCCTCTCAACCGTATGAAGCATGCAGCCGCATGAGGATGGGTAGCCGCATGGGGGTAGGCAGCCGCATGGGGATAGGCAGCGCATGGGGATAGGCAGCCGCATGGGGATGGCAGCCGCATGTGGATGGGCAGCCGTATGAGGATTGGCAGCCGCATGAAGTGGGCGGCCGCATAACTGCAGCAGTCGTATGGAGTGGCCTCGGGATTTGTTGGATTTTGCCAGCTGTAAGGAGATTTTCTCCTCTTTTCTAGGAACACGCCATCATGTCAGTCATTATTGCATCTTTGTGTCAAAGCTGTCGTAGCTGTCATTGTCAGAGCAGCCGTCAAGGCATTAAATGCAGCCGAATATAGAGAAGAACTGTTGAAGGCCACGTGGCATCTTTCTGGGCGACATTGAACTATCCGAGCCGCATGGACCCTTGAGTCGCATGGACTCTTGAGCCGCATGGGGATCCTGAGCCGCATGAGAATCTTTCTGTCGGAGCCACATAGGCCTTTCTTTATTCTTTTCTATGCTTCTATAAGACCCCCTTCAAAGTTTTTAATTTGCAAAATTGAAATACTTTGAATAGAAGCAAGGCCATGTAAAGACTCTTCGGGCCGCATAGGATGTTCTGGCCGCATGGATGTCTCAGCCGCATGGCCTCTCAGCCGCATGGCCATGTGAGCCGCATAGACTGTCTGGCCGCATAGGCTCCTTGCCACGTCTTCATGCTACGTGTGCAAATCTTTGTATTGATTGCCTTTGATTTGCTGTCAGATTTAAAGTCGCTTTTTGGGGCAGGATTCCAAGAGTTTAGCCTTGAATAGTCGGATCGCCTTGATAACCGAAGGGTCGGTTACATTACACATGGATCGATACGTCGGTCTATAGGCTCCGCATATAAATACCAGCGTATTTTTGGAAGAAAGACTTCTTTACTTTCTGCTCTTGCCCTAACTTTCTTGTCTTCGTTCCTTCTTTGATCATCAGCAATGGCTCCCAAGTCCTCTAAGGTTGCGGCGAAGACTGCGGCGAAGGGCAAGGGCGTGGCCTCGACGTCGGCTGCGGCACCCAAAGCTCATTCGACGTTCATCTGCTGTTAAGGGTAAGGATTTGGGGAAGTCATATACTTCGAAACCCTAACAACGGCTCTGTTGCATGCTTTATGCACGAGCCTTTAATGCAAACTGTTCGAATTGTATGGGCCGCATACATGTCCTATAACCGAGCCACATGAGGGTATACCCCATGTCCGAGCCACATGGAGTTGTTTTAGTGGGCCGCATGAACACTTCGTAAACTGAACCGCATAATGACCTGTCGATCAGAGCCGCATAACGCCTTGACCATCTTTTGACTTTGTTTTTTATCTTTGATTCAGCAACCCTGCCGAAGACTGAGATCATTATGAAGGAAGAGTTGCTGCCCTCTTTCAAACAAAAATCATCACTTGTTAAGGAGGAGATAACACCAGAAACGGAGAAACAGAAAGGAGAGCTGGCGCCCATTGCTGTAAAGGAGGAACCCCAGTCTAACGGTGGTAGTACTGGGAGTTCTGATCTTCCTATCTCAGACGATGATCTTGCTAAAGTACATCCTTCATATGCAAAATGGTTGAGGGATTGGTATATGCGCCCCTATAACTAAGATTCGTGGGTTCCCATAAATGTCCGTCCTTTGCCTGATATTTCTGTCTGTCTTTAGCTGCAGTTTGTGTCTTGCTTCTTTTGGATATCGATGTAATCTTCTTCCCTTTTGTCTGAATAAAATGATAGAGAAATTTTTTGGCTTGCTCGTAAGATGTAGTTATGTGAACGTCACCGCTTTTGAATGACCGAAATACATTTGCTTTATTCTTCGTTTTGTAGTAGTTGCCCCAATGAGAGGCTTTTTGTGGACCTATTATCCTTGGCGTACCCTAGTTTTGAATACGGATAATAAGTTGAGAGAGAACCAACACACTTACTCAGAGGTAACGAGGATATGGCAAATATGAGGGTTTCTTCGATGGAGCCTTCCCACTCAGAGGTAATGAAGACATGACAGGAGTGGGCTCCATGAAGGGGTACATAGAACGACTCAGAGGTAATGAGGACATGGTAGTTCTATGTAGAGGGGTGATTTGTTTTTGGCGGAAGTGAGACGACTCAGAGGTAACATCGATGTGGTCGTCTTGGAAATTTTGTGGATCTGTTACCCTTTTGTGTACTGAGAGTGCAGGTAGTGGATCATGAGGGAGGAGCTCTTTCAGAAGAATAAGTTCAGAGGTATGGTCATACATGACTTACTACCTAAAAGAGTGACCGAAATGTAAGTTCAGAGGCACCTGCGGGTACATAACTCGGCAATCTGGGATATTTGGAGGAAGAATGTGAGTTCAGCGGTACTGGAGGGGTACATAACTCAATAATCTGGGATGTTTGTGAATGTGAGTTCAGTGGTACCGGCGGGTACATAACTCAATAATCTAGGGTTTTGTGAATGTGAGTTCAGCAGTACCGGGAGGTACATAACTCAATAATCTGGGGTTTTGTGAATGTGAGTTCAGCGGTACCGGCAGGTACATAACTTAATAATCTGGGATTTTGTGAATGTGAGTTCAGCGATACCGGCGGGTACATAACTCAATAATTTAGGATTTGGATAATGTTTTAGACATAATATTTCTTCAGGAACTTGCCGTTGACAGACAACATGAGTAAGTCTCCTTTTTGTTTTGCGAGGCGGTAAGCACCGTTGGAGAATACAGCCTCAATGATAAATGGACCTTCCCACTTTGGCTGGAATTTGTCGGCAGTTTTGTGAGTCATAACCATCGACCTCCGAACTGCCAGAACGAGATCGTCCACTTGGAATGTTCTAATTTTAACCTTCTTATTGAAGGCTCCGAAGATGCGTGCTTGGTATAGCTCGATTCGTTGCTGAGCCAATAGGCATTTTTCATCTAAGGCCTCCAACTCTTGTAGCCGGCGACGGTAGTTATCGTCCGTCGTCAATTGGTAAGTGATAGCGACACGGAGCGAGGGTATTTGAGTCTCCAATGGGAGAACTGCCTCACTCCCGTACACCATGGAGAATGGTGTGTTTCCAGTGGCCACTCGGACTGTAGTACGGTACGCCCATAAGCATTCACCAATCTATTTGTTCCAGTCACGTTTGTTGGATGATACGAACTTTTTGAGCAACTTGATGATGGTTTTGTTGAATGCTTCAGCCAGACCATTAGCCGCTGGGTTGTATGGTATTGAAGCAATATTCCGGATGCGGTGCTTGTTGCAGAACCGATAGAAGGCGTGGTTTGTGAACTGCGGACCATTATCATGGATGATCCTTCGGGGCAGTCCAAAGCAATAGATGACGTGATGCTTGAGGAAGCTGATCACATTTGAAGTCTTTACTTCTGCAAGCAGAACAGCTTTCGCCTATTTGGAGAAGTAATTCGTGATTGCGAGTATGAAGCGATGTCCTCGGAAAGAAGGTGGAGTGATCGGACCGATGATATCCATTCCCATGCTTTGAATGGCCAGGACGCCACTGTCGGATGCAGAAATTGGATGGCTGATGGATAAAGTCTACGTAGATTTGGCAGGCTTTGCACTTTCTTGTATAGTCTATCGCATCTGCTACCATCGTGGGCCAGTAGTAGACCATTCGGCGAAGACGGTCTTGTAATTTTGGGCCAGGCTGATGGGCCCCGCAGATACCGTCATGGGCTTCACGCACAGCTTCTTTGGCTTCTGCGTTTGACAGACATCGAAGCAATAATCCATCGTAAGATCGGCGATACAGTATTTTCGTCTCTGTATCGTAGAAGAATCTGAGAGAATGCCTTCTGATAGAGGTAGCTTCCTTTGGGTTCTCGGGCAGGATGTCGTAAACTGTGAAGTCTATGAATGGTTGTCTCCAGTCTGGTACTTCGTCGATCGTTTGAGCGAATAACTCGCCACGAATTGAACGTTGTTCTTGTTGGCACATTTTATTTTGAGTAATTAACAGCATCTTCGTAGTTTAGTCTTCTGTTCTTCAGATTCAAATATTCCCAGAAGATGTACTACATGGAGTTCTTCACTTCCAGAGCTTCCTCCTTCTTCCTTGAAGACTGTAGCAGTTACCGGCGTTTCCTGCTTTGAGTCCTCGTATCTGTACTGGTCTAGGTATATCTGTAAACACTAAAGGATGGATGATAACTAAAAGCACAAATCGAAAAACATGTCATTCAGAGCGGCATACCGGCGGTATGCTTCGGCATACCGGCGGTATACCGTTTTCGTGTCCAAAAAGTTTCTGTGACAAAAAGCGGCATACCGACGGTATGCTTCGGCATACCGGCGGTATACCGTTTTTGGACTTAGAAAGTTGCTGTCTCGAAATGTCGGCATACCGACGGCATGCTGCGGCATACCGGCGGCATGTCGTTTTTAGCAACACAAAAGTTGCTGTGATCAACTGTCGGCATACCGACGGTATGCTGCGACATACCGCGGCATGCCGTTTCTAGCAGCTCGAAACTTTCTGTGACATTCTATCGGCATACCGGCGGTATGCTCCGGCATACCGGCGGTATACCGAATTTCGAATACTTAGTTTTCGATTTGGTCTGACACGCATTAATGGCCGCATTTAATGCTCTTGAACGGTCATAATTATGACCATTACTATTTGGCCGGCATACCGGCGGTATGCCGCGGCATACCGACGGCATGCCGGTCTGCCTGCATTTCAGAGCATTAAATGCCACCTACTCTTGGTTTTCTTATAAAAGGAAGCTCTCTCTCTTGAGCTTCTTCACCAACTCTTCCATAAATTTTCCAACAACCAAGAGCTCCACCATTAATACTCTTCAAAGCTTTTCATTGTCATCCTCTCCCAAAGTGCTAGAGTATTAAAGAGTTGTACATTTCGATCTTCACGTGTTAGAAGATCAACAAGTTCTCATCTCTTTTGTTTGAAGTTGGCGAGCCTTCGTAAGAAAACTCGTGTGTAGAAGTTGGCGAGTCTTCGGATCCAAACTCGTGTTGAAGTTGGCGAGTTCTTCGGATCCAAACTCGTGTGTACTATTTGGATAATAGTGGATTAAAGTCGGAGAGAGTTCCGGGACTAGATTGCCTCAAAAGAGGATACCAGGATACATCCTTGCGTTTGCGTTTGATCTTTCTACTCTTTACTTTAAATTGTCTTTATTGCATCAATTGTTGTAGTTTATATTTTATTTCCCTATTCACCCCCCTCTAGGGTTCTACAGTTCTTGGGACAGACCAGTTCATGGCCTATTACGTCCACCAAATGATGAATTTTGTTCGACACTGCTAGGAAAGTGACAAGGCTTGCTAGGGCATCGACTTCGATATTTTGTAGTCTGGGGACGTGTTCGATGAAGAACCCTTCAAATGACGAGATGATGTTGATCGCTATTTGGTGATAGGGGATCATATCTTCATAGCGAACTTCGTATGAACCCGGATCTGGTTGACGATTAACTGTGAATCACCGTATGCTTCAAGATATTCCACCCCCAGCTCTCTTACAAGTTAGAGGCCAATGACTAAAGCGTTGTACTCGGCCACATTGTTAGAGAAAGGTTCCGTGGGAGTAAACGCGATTGATCACCAGTCTGGAAGGAGAAATCAGCACCACCCCGACTCCGACGACAATGTTGTCCTTGGGTCCGGTCCTTGAAGCACCGTCGAAGAACATTTGTCATATATCATCGTGAGAGGTCGTGTGTGAGTCGACGATCTCATCTGGGATTTTTTCGTATATTATGGCCGACTCCGAGCCTAGGTGGGCTGCTAAAAAGTCTGCCAGAGCTTGACCTTTCACAGCTTTTTGTGGGACGAAGACCATATGGTAGGGGGACAGTAATATTGCCCATGTAGCGAGGCGAGAGCTGAGTGCCCCTGGTTTCGTCATGAGGACCCTGAGGGGGTTGACTCGTGATATCACATGTATGGTTTGCCCCGTGACATAGTGCCGCATCTTTTGAATGGCGAACACCAGGGCGAGGCATTCCTTCTCTACGGCGGTATATCGATGCTCTGGCCCGATCATCATTCGCTGAGGTAATATAGCTTGCTCATGACCTGCATTCTTGTTTTGTGCTAGTACGACGTCAAGGGAATGCTCCTTTGCTCGTACATAGAGCAGGAATAGTTTTCCAGCAACCGGGGCTACCAGGACTGGAGGGTTCAACAAATATTCTTTGATGCTGTCGAAGGCACGTTGGCATTCTTCATCCCATACGAATGAGACGCCCTTCTTCATGAGATGGGTGAATGGCTGACATCGCCCGGAGAGGTTGGAGATGAACCTCCTGATGTAAGCTAACCTCCCTTGAAGGCCTCGGAGTTCTCGGAGATTTCTTGGGGGACTCATCTCCATGATTGTCTTCGTCTTCTCAGGGTCTATGTGGATACCCTGGGAGGTGATGATGAAACCTAAGAACTTCCCACTGGATACGCCCAAGAAGGATTTCGTGGGTTTATTTTCAAATTGTGCGCTCGTATCAGGTCGAACATTATCCTTAGATCATGCAGATGATCTTCCTTAGAGCGGCTTTTGACGGCGATGTCGTCAACATAGCATTCCACTATTTTGCGCAAGTGGTCTCTAAAGATGATGCTCATAGCTCTCTGATAGGTGGCGCTAGCGTTCTTTAGACCGAAAGGCATGACCGTGTAGCAGAATGTGCCAATTGGTGTTCGGAATGATGTATACTTTTCGTCGTCGGAAGACATCTTAATTTGGTTGTACCCCGAGAAGCCATCCATGAATGACATACGTTCGAAGCCGCAGGTGTTGTCGATCATGATGTCTGTGATAGGGAGGGGGAACTCATCTTTGGGGCATGTCTCGTTCAGATTGCGGAAGTCGATGCAGATTCGAATCTTCCCATTCTTCTTGAAGATCGGTACTATGTTGGCGAAAACATTAAGAAGCTTGCTTGTCGAGATGCCAAGGCAATGAATGCTCTTTACTTTGCCCTTGACAGTAGTGAATTCAACCGGATCTCTACTTGCAAGACTTCCAATGAGATTTGGAAGTTACTTGAAGTCACACACGAGGGAACTTCACAAGTGAAGGAATCCAAGATTAGTAGACTCACAAGAATATGAGTCTTTTAAAATAAAGCATGATGAATCTATTGCTAGCATGTTTATTCGTTTTGGTGACATTATTAACCCTCTCTCTTCTCTTGGAAAGGAATATCCCGCTCATGAAAAGATAAGGAAAATTCTTCGAGGATTGACGAAAGCTTGGAGTCCTAAAGCTACCGCAATCATTGAGGGGAACGATCTAACCGTCATGAACCTAGAGACCCTCATGGGTAAGCAATGACTCACGAGCTCGACATGAAGGATCAAGAGGAATCCTCCATTCAAGAGAAGGAGAAGGAGAAGACCAAAGAAAAAGAGAAGACTCTCGCTCTCAAAGCTTCAAGGTCCTACTCCAAGGATAGCTCCGACGACAATGAGTCGGATGACGATGAAGAAATAGCTCTCACAGCTAAGCACTTCCGAAAGTTCTTAAAGTTCAACAAGGCCAACCGCTCTAGACGGGACAATGAAGAAGACCCGGCATGCTATCAATGCAGAAGACCCGGACACATCAAGAGGGATTGTCCGATGATACGAAAAGACTCAAGCAAGTACGAGAAACCTAGCAAGGGAAGCTCATCCTCTAGAAAGTTCGCCAACACTAGTATTTGGTGTGAAAGCGATGCGAGCGACTCCGACAACGATAAGGAGTGCAAACACAATGCCAACGTCTGTCTCATGGCAACCGATGAGGTACTTGATGATTTTTCTTTAAACACTCTTACCTATGATGATTTAGAGAAAGCCATTCTTGAGTTACATGAAGAACACAAAGGTGTTCAGAATAAATACAAGAAATCTCTCAAGGAGGTTGAGGCTCTTCAACTTGAAGTAGAGAGGCTCTCAAACATCATCTTTGATGTGAAGGAAAATCTCCTATTTCGACACTGATGAAATAGAGTCTTTGCGACTTAAATTTCAAGAATCTCTTGACACCATCAAGAAAAAGGATGATGAGATTCAATCCATGAGAAGCTCCTATGAATTTGCCATGCGCAAATGTCAAGATGCTAATAGAAGAAATATTCCACCTCTATTAAGTATAATGATCTTCTTACACGAAGTAAGAATTTAGGTAATAAGAATACCACTCACATGCATGCTCCAAGACACCCTCACAATCATCACAATGCTAGGCATAATCATTACATGAACACTACACACAATCCTTTTCTAACACAAGAAAAGGACCCTTTGTCAAGAAGAACACCTCTCATCATGCTTTTTACTATCATCATAACACTCATGGTAGAACTTCTCACACTAGAAACTCACATATGCACAACACTCACTTCTTCTTCTAAATCTTCCTTGATGTGCAATTATTGTGGTTTGGTGGGTCACACTTCTAACTTTTGTTATACAAGAAAACAAGTTGACATGAGAGTTCTTAAGTGGGTTCCTAAGACTAACACTCATGGACCCATAAGATCATGGGTACCAAAATGTTCATCTTCAACTTATGTTGTAGGTGACGAATCCTTCTCATGCTAGAAGCAAATGGATTCTCGATAGCGGTTGTTCACGGCACATGACCGGTGATGCTTCACTTTTTACAACGCTATCGATGAAGAAGAAGGACACGTCTCCTTCGGTAACAATCTTAAAGGTTATATTATTGGAAATGGTAATATCGGTTCTCCTCCTATCCTTGTATTAATAATGTTTGTCTTGTTACTAATCCAAGCATAATCTCTTAAGTATTAGCCATCTTACCGATAATGGTTATGATATCAAGTTTGTTAAACTCAAATGCTATATTACCGATAGCTCCAATGGAACTATTATGTATGAAGGCATTAGAGAAAACAATATTTATGTTCTTTATCTCGTTGAAGGTACTAACAATGACAGGTGCCTAGTTGCAAATAACGATGAGAGTTGGCTTTGGCACATGAGGCTTGGACACGCCAACATGGATACCATCTCTCGCCTCGCCTCCAAGAAGCTTGTACGAGGACTTCTAGCATCCCTTTCAAAAAGGATATGGTATGTGAAGAATGCGAAAAATAAGTTGACCAAGTCATCCTTCAAATCCATTAACTCTGTGAGTACCACTAGACCCCTCCAACTTATTCATATGGATCTCTTTGGGCCTAGTAGAGTAGCTAGCCTTGGTGGCAAACTTTATGCTTTTGTTTTAGTTGATGATTTTTCGAGATTTACTTGGGTTATTTTTCTTGCTTGCAAAAGTGATACCTTTCATGAATTTATTGCTTTTTGTAAACGTGTTCAAAATGAGAAAGGTTTCTCTATTAACAAAATTAGGAGTGATCATGGAGGTGAATTTGATAATGTTGATTTCAAAAGATTTTGTGAAAAGAACGGTTTTGGACATGATTTTGCTTGTCCCCGCACTCCTCAACAAAATGGTGTTGTAGAGAGAAAGAATAGAACCCTTGGCGATATGGCCCGGGTCATGTTAAACCAATATAAGCTCCCCAATATTTTGGACAGAAGCCGTTAATACGGCGTGTCATGTTATTAATAGAGTCTTAATTAGACCTATTACTAAGAAGACTCCTTATGAGCTTTGGTTTAACAAAACTCCTTCTATTGAATATTTCAAGGTTTTTGGTTGCAATTTTATTTTGAATACCAAGGATAACCTAGCAAGTTTGAAGAGAAAGCCTATGAAGGGATATTCCTTGGATACTCTACTCATAGCAAAGGTTTTCGTGTTTTTAATAAAAGAAGTCTTGTTGTCGAAGAGTCAATAAATGTCTCTTTTAACGAACTCAACTCTTCTACATTTTCCTCCTCCGAGGATATTGATGACATCTCATTTGGGTTGGAGAACTCCTCTATTGAGGATCGTCCTTCTTCATCTAACAATGAAGTTGTGACCCCATCAAAAGAGTCTCCTCCTCTCGAGCCTCCTCCAAAGGATCTCCCAAGAGAATGGAGATTTGTCACCAATCATCCTAAGGAGCTTATCATTGGGGATCCTTCCTCAAGTGTTAGTACAAGATCCGCCACTCGTGATCTTTGTGCCAATGTGGCTTTTATCTCTCAAATAGAGCCTAAAAATGTTCATGATGCTTTTCTTGATGAATTTTGGATGATAGCTATGCAAGAGGAGCTCAATCAATTTGAGCGAAGCAAGGTTTGGGAACTTGTCCCAAAACCTAGCAATCATCCCATTATTGAACTAAATGGGTGTTTCGCAACAAGCTAAATGAAGATGGGTTGTAACTCGTAACAAAGCCCGATTGGTTGCTCAAGGCTATAACCAAGAGGAAGGCATTGACTACGACGAAACCTATGCTCCGGTTGCACGTCTTGAATCCATTCGTATGCTTTGTGCCTTTGCTTGTTTTAATGACTTTAAGCTATTTCAAATGGATGTTAAGAGCTTTTCTTAATGGTATTATTAAGAGGAAGTTTATGTTAAACAACCTCCGGTTTTGAAGATTTTCAATTTCTAACCACGTTTTCAAACTCCATAAAGCCCTTTATGGCCTCAAACAAGCTCCACGTGCTTGGTATGAGCGTCTTAGCTTTTTCTTGTCTCTCACAATTTTTCAAAGGGAAAAGTTGACACTACACTTTTTATTAAACATGATGGGACTCTCTTATTGGTTCAAATTTATGTTGATGATATTATTTTTGGTTCTACTAACAACACACTTTGTGTAATTTGCCAAAGTTATGCAGGAAGAGTTTGAAATGAGTATGATGGATGAACTCTCTTTTCTTGGGGTTACAAATCAAACAAGGGCCTAAAGGAACCTTCATCAATCAAGCAAAATATACAAAGGACCTCCTCAAGCGTTTCGACCTTGACTCATCCAAATCAATGAGGACCCCTATGGCTACAACGACCAAGCTTGACAATGATGAAGATGGCACATCGGTCGACATTCGTAAGTATAGAGGTATGATCGGTAGCTTACTTTATTTAACGGCTAGCCGTCCGGATATCATGTTTAGTGTTTGCTTGTGTGCACGATATCAAGCCAATCCAAAGGAATCACATTTGAGTGCCGTTAAGCGCATTTTTCGTTATCTCAAAGGCACCATTAACATGGTCTTTGGTATCCGAAATCCTCATCCTTTGAGCTTCACGGCTTTTCGGATGCGAATTTTGCCGGATGCAAGATTGACCGAAAGAGCACTAGTGGCACATGTCAATTCCTCGGAAGTCCTTGGTATCGTGGTTTAGCAAGAAGCAAAACTCTGTTGCTCTTTCCACCACTGAGGAAATATTGCGGCTGGTTGTTGTTGTGCACAAATCTTTGGATGTCACAAACACTTTTAGATTATGGCATTTCTCATTCTTGCACCCCTATTAAATGTGATAACACTAGCTCTATCAATCTCACGAAAAACCGATTTGTCACTCACGCACGAAGCACATTGAAATTAGACACCATTTTCTTCGTGACCATCAGCAAAAAGGAGATATCCATCTTGAATTTATTGATACTACCTATCAATTAGCCGATATTTTCACTAAGCCTCTCCCGGAAGATCGCTTCTCTTTCTTTGCCGAGAACTAGGTATTTTATCTTTTGATCCTTAGTCCCAGTCGACCGGCACACCGACGGTATACTACGGTATACCGGCGGCATGTCGTTTTTCAAGGCAGAATTGTTTCTGTTTCGAACGACGGCATACCGTCGGTACACGTCGGCATACCGTCGGTATGTCGGGCAGCGGCGGACAGGATTTAAACTCTGGATTCGGGCCCACATTTTTTTTACTCCTTCATTTATTCCTTTCTACCCTCTTCTATTCTCTCTTATCCATCCCATCAATCTTCAACTCCCATCCCATCACCTCCCTTTCATTTACTATCCTTTATCTCTTCACATTAACTACCCATCACTTCCCTCCTTTTTCTCTCCTCTTTTTACTCCACCATCATAACTTCCCTCCACCTTTTCAACTCCTTCTCTTTCAAACTTCCTCTACAACCGTTCCTACCCTTTTTCAAAATCATCTCTTCATCTTCCTCCTCCTTTAAAAACCCTCCCTCCTTTCTCCTCTCTACTCCTTCCCCACACCATAGCACCAATCCCTCTCCATGGCCAACCCTAAGTGCCCCCGATCCTCCTATTCCTCCGGGTTCAACCCTTTCGTCCGGTGGCGCTTCCGACCGGCTATGACCAGCGCGTCTTCTCCAACTCTCTGGCCGCCGAGCTTTGGTTCCAGCACTTCGCCAATCACAACGTATTCAAAGGACGGGCGATCAACTGGAACCTCTTCCCCGGTCATTCCTTTGTTTGACGATGCCGGTCTCTCCTCTCTTCTAAGGCGCCAAATCCCTGTCTACCCTGTGCTGTCCGCCTTTTCTATTGCAATATGAGAGGGGATGACGACGACCTTTCCGCCATCCAATCTATGGTCAATGATCGCTACTTCCGTCTCACATCTGGGAAGTGGGGGCCATCTTAGGCATCCCAGACAAAGGGGATGCGTTACCTATGTTGGGTGCTCTTAACTCCTCGGCGGCGTCCCCTTTCGACGAATTCTGCCGAATCATCTGCAAGGGTCCCAACCCTCCGGCCATCCCGGCCCTCTCTGTCCAGCTGGAGCCGTTTTATTACGAGCTCCATCGGATCGTGTGCCACACTCTCTTTCCGAAGGGCGGGAACTATGACGCTATCACTGGTGATGCCCTCGTCTGCATGTACCATCTCTATGCCCGGAAGCGATTCTCCTTCCCAAAGACTCTTCTTCTGCAATTCCGGCGTACCATGCCTTCGGGAAAGCAGAATCTCTACTATGGCTCTTTCATCACTCTGCTTATGGAGGCCAAGCAGGTTGACCTGTCTCTCTGCACCACGGATGGCGTCCCCTCATATCTTGCTATCTCCCGTACCCTTGCTGGCGCCTCTACTTCCGTGCCTCATCTTCCCAAGAGCAACCGGCATCCACGCCTGCTGCTCACATCTACCCCTCCTCCTTCGGGCCGTTATATGCGCTCACTCAGCAGCATTTTGATACGGATGGCCCAGGCGGAGGAGCAGATGCGGGCCCACACTCGTGGACTTGGCGCCCTGATCCAGACTCGTTTCCACGATCAGGGGTACTTCATTCAGCGCACTCTTCAAGACCGTAATGCTTTTCTGGATCTTAATCTTCAGGATCCCATGTACACGGGCCCGCGCTTCTCTGACCCCAATGCCTATGGGTTTATGTACCCTGACGGCATTGATCCTTTTGGCGCCTTCCAGCAGGCTCAGGGTGATGATGATGATGATCCGGTGAGGATTAGGGATGGTCTTCCTTTTGATGGTGGTTTCGGTTCTTGAGTGCTTCTTTTTTTATGTGTGTGTTTTCAGTTTGTTGTCTTTAGTGGTCCTTCGGGGACCGGTTTATGGTGTTTTAGCTCCTTGCTGTCCTTCGGGGACATTATCTATGGTTGTCTGTTGTGTCTGGCTCTCGTTGTGGAGAGTCTTTATCTTACTATGAAATGTATGGGTCCAGCATGTATTCACTTTCTCTCATATATTCATGCATCTTTTCTTTATATACTCATGTCTTTTCTCTTATACAATGTTTCTATTGATTATCCCCATCTTTGACTAAGTGACAAAGGGGGAGAAATCGTATTGAGGGGGAGCTGTCTACCTACGGGGGAGCTACTCCCTGAAGATGCTATCTCTCTCTTTTGTCAATTATCAAAATGGGGGAGTTTGTTGGCACATTTTATTTTGAATAAACAGCATCTTCGTAGTTTAGTCTTCTGTTCTTCAGATTCAAATATTTCCAGAAGATGTACTACATGGAGTTCTTCACTTCCAGAGCTTCCTCCTTCTTCCTTGAAGACTGTAGCAGTTACCGGCATTTCCTGCTTTGAGTCCTCGTGTCTGTACTGGTCTAGGTATATCTGTAAACACTAAAGGATGGATGATAACTAAAAGCACAAATCAAAAAACATGTCATTCAGAGCGGCATACCGGCGGTATGCTTCGGCATACCGGCGGTATACCGTTTTCGTGTCCAGAAAAGTTTCTGTGACAAAAAGCGGCATACCGACGGTATGCTTCGGCATACCGGCGGTATACCGTTTTTGGACTTAGAAAGTTGCTGTCTCGAAATATCGGCATACCGACGGCATGCTGCGGCATACCGACGGCATGCCGTTTTTAGCAACACAAAAGTTGCTGTGATCAACTGTCGGCATACCGACGGTATGCTGCGGCATACCGGCGGCATGCCGTTTCTAGCAGCTCGAAACTTTCTGTGACATTCTATCGGCATACCGGCGGTATGCTCCGGCATACCGGCGGTATACCGAATTTCGAATACTTAGTTTTCGATTTGGTCTGACACGCATTAATGGCCGTATTTAATGCTCTTGAACGGTCATAATTATGACCGTTACTATTTGGCCGGCATACCGGCGGTATGCCGCGGCATACCGACGGCATGCCGGTCTGCCTGCATTTCAGAGCATTAAATGCCACCTACTCTTGGTTTTCTTATAAAAGGAAGCTCTCTCTCTCTTGAGCTTCTTCACCAACTCTTCCATAAATTTTCCAACAACCAAGAGCTCCACCATTAATACTCTTCAAAGCTTTTCATTGTCATCCTCTCCCAAAGTGCTAGAGTATTAAAGAGTTGTACATTTCGATCTTCACGTGTTAGAAGATCAACAAGTTCTCATTCTCTTTGTTTGAAGTTGGCGAGCCTTCGTAAGAAAACTCGTGTGTAGAAGTTGGCGAGTCTTCGGATCTAAACTCGTGTTGAAGTTGGCGAGTTCTTCGGATCCAAACTCGTGTGTACTATTTGGATAATAGTGGATTAAAGCCGGAGAGAGTTCCGGGACTGGATTGCCTCAAAAGAGGATACCAGGATACATCCTTGCGTTTGCGTTTGATCTTTCTATTCTTTACTTTAAATTGTCTTTATTGCATCAATTGTTATAGTTTATATTTTATTTCCCTATTCACCCCCCTCTAGGGTTCTACAGTTCTTGGGACAGACCAGTTCATGGCCTATTACGTCCACCAAATGATGAATTTTGTTACACTGCTAGGAAAGTGACAAGGCTTGCTAGGGCATCGACTTCGATTTTGTAGTCTGGGGACGTGTTCGATGAAGAACCCTTCAAATGACGAGATGATGTTGATCGCTATTTGGTGATCGGGGATCATATCTTCATAGTGGACTTCGTATGAACCCCGGATCTGGTTGACGATTAACTGTGAATCACCGTATGCTTCAAGATATTCCCCCCCAGCTCTCTTACAAGTTGGAGGCCAATGACTAAAGCGTTGTACTCGGCCACATTGTTAGAGAAAGGTTCCGTGAGGGAGTAAGCGCGATTGATCACCAGTCTGGAAGGAGAAATCAGCACCACCGACTCCGACGACAATGTTGTCCTTGGGTCCGGTCCTTGAAGCACCGTCGAAGAACATTTGTCATATATCATCGTGAGAGGTCGTGTGTGAGTCGACGATCTCATCTGGGATTTTTTCGTATATTCTGGCTGACTCCGAGCCTAGTGGGCTGCTAAAAAGTCTACCAGAGCTTGACCTTTCACAGCTTTTTGTGGGACGAAGACCATATGGTAGGGGGACAGTAATATTGCCCATGTAGCGAGGCGAGAGCTGAGTGCCCCTGGTTTCGTCATGAGGACCCTGAGGGGGTTGACTCGTGATATCACATGTATGGTTTTCCCGTGACATAGTGTCGCATCTTTTGAATGGCGAACACCATGGCGAGGCATTCCTTCTCTACGGCGGTATATCGATGCTCTGGCCCGATCATCATTCGGCTGAGGTAAATATAGCTTGCTCATGACCTGCATCATTGTTTTGTGCTAGTACGACGTCAAGGGAATGCTCCTTTGCTCGTACATAGAGCAGGAATTGTTTTCCAGCAACCGGGGCTACCAGGACTGGAGGGTTCAACAAATATTCTTTGATGCTGTCGAAGGCACGTTGGCATTTTATCCCATACGAATGAGACGCCCTTCTTCATGAGATGGGTGAATGGCTGACATCGCCCGGAGAGGTTGGAGATGAACCTCCTGATGTAAGCTAACCTCCCTTGAAGGCCTCGGAGTTCTCGAAGATTTCTTGGGGGACTCATCTCCATGATTGTCTTCGTCTTCTCAGGGTCTATGTGGATACCCTGGGAGGTGATGATGAAACCTAAGAACTTCCCACTGGATACGCCCAAGAAGGATTTCGTGGGTTTATTTTCAAATTGTGCGCTCGTATCAGGTCGAACATTATCCTTAGATCATGCAGATGATCTTCCTTAGAGCGGCTTTTGACGGCGATGTCGTCAACATAGCATTCCACTATTTTGCGCAAGTGGTCTCTAAAGATGATGCTCATAGCTCTCTGATAGGTGGCGCTAGCGTTCTTTAGACCGAAATGCATGACCGTGTAGCAGAATGTGCCAATTGGTGTTCGGAATGATGTATACTTTTCGTCGTCGGAAGACATCTTAATTTGGTTGTACCCCGAGAAGCCATCCATAAATGACATACGTTCGAAGCCGCAGGTGTTGTCGATCATGATGTCTGTGATAGGGGGAACTCATCTTTGGGGCACGCCTCGTTCAGATTGCGGAAGTCGATGCAGATTCGAATCTTCACATTCTTCTTGAAGATCGGTACTATGTTGGCGATCCAGTCCGGATGTTGTTCCTCACGAATGAAGCTGCTAGCTATCAGTTTGTTGACTTCGGCTTCGATCGCATCCATGATGCCTGGACGGAAGTGTCATTGCTGTTGTTTGACTGGCTTTGCATCTGGCCGAATGTTAAGCTTGTGAAGAGCAATATCGGGATTTAGCCCTGGCATGTCTTTATAACTCCAAACGAACACATCAATATATTCTTTGACGAGTTCCAGTAGCGATTCTCGCTCTTCGTCTGTCAGGCTTTACTAACGAAGATTGGTTTTGGAGAAGAGTCGCTGCCGAGATCCACTTGCATGACCTCATCTTCAGTAGGAGGCTCTCTTTGTTCAAACCGCTTCTTCCATTGTGCATCCAGCTGTTGCCACGGCTCTAATTCGAGGAGTTCAGGAAAGTCTTCACCTTCTTCGTAAGCATCGGCGAATGCCATATTGACAGACAGAACTTGCCTGAATACATCCCCGATGCTGATATCTGAATCAGAAGTTAGTGATCCGGTTGAGTGTGAATGCCAGTCGTATTCCTCATCTGAGCTTTCAGGAGTCGTTGCAGGCGTAACATATCCCAGCCCGCATCGGGTCTTATTGTAGTAGTCCTGTGGTTTGCCAGCCGGGACCGGCGACATTAAAGGTACGTCAACCAGTGCCGTAGTTTAAATCTGGCATAGTCTCCAGATCATACCCCTGTTTTTGCATGAGGTATTTTGAATGGGGGCTATATAAATAGAGAGGAAGTCTCCCGGCGTCCGATTCGAGATCGACTTCTTCTATGGTGAAGGGCTGTGGATTCTTCCGACCGAAGATGATTGGATGATCCCCTCCCTCGATTATGCGGTAAGCGTCTTCCGCGGGAGTGAGCTGATTTGCGGTGTAAATATTTGTCACCTGTGTGTGTAGGTGAGCGCCTATACCGTGTTCCATAGCATACATTATACAAAGCTTATTAAGCTCGATGTAGTTCAAAGATAGTCCTTTATTGATGAAGTAAGGTATCTTTTCTAGCAGGATTACATCATCTGCGGATGGAACATCAGTGTGAGCGGCCACATACATGGCCAATTCTGGTTCTTCTTCGGTCACCCCCTGTATAAATGAAGACTGAGAGGATAACTTGGGCAACTTGATCATGGGTTTCGCTGGTGGAGTAGAACGTGGAGTCGTTAGCAAACTAGCAACCCCCAGTTTGGTACTCGATGCTGGGCAGGGAGTGATTGGCTCGCTAGAAGCCCCAGACTTTGCATTGGGCTGACGATTCTTTTTGGGAAGACGTATCGTCATTGGCTTGTCGGAGGGATTGAGCTTCTCCGTTTGTGGCTGGCCGACTCTAGGCAGTCTGATTGTCAGTGGCTCCGTGTGGGTTTGGCGCTTGGCCGGACCTTGGCATCCGGATTATCATTTGCCCTTCTTGTGCCGAGAGGCTGATTGCGTCCTTACGCAGAGCGGCCGTAAGGGGTGCAGACTTGCCAGATTTGTGAGCTTGGAGATGGATCGTCAGAGGTTCTTCTGATCCTGTGGCCGTCTCAGTTCGAGCTTGCACATCTCCATCACCAAGGTTTCTCTTGGACTTTTCGTATAAGCAGGAGTCTGAGTAGTTGATTCGACCCCTTTGAAGGGATCGATGTCGGTAAATTCTGTCCTCACGAAGTCGTGTTTATCAACATACTTGAAGCACTGATGCAGTGTGGAAGGCACGATCATATAATCGTGTATCCAAGGGTGCCCCAGGAGGATATTGTAGGAAGTGTCCGCATCTATTACGTAACAGGTCACTTCTGACTGAAGATCGCCAATTTAGCACTTCAAGCGAATCTTTCCAATCGGGTAGCTCCTGTCCGAATTAAAACCGCTGATGGCGGTGCTTGTTGGCGTCAGGCGATGCATCGGAATACGAAGATGGTGTAATAAACCCTTCGGGATGATGCTTATGGAAGAACCAAGATCAATGTGCATCCGATCCACCTTTACGTCGCCGATGTATCCAGTGTAATATAACGGACGATCATGCAGGTTGGTTTTGATGAGCATGTCCTGTGGAGTGAAGACAATATTGGGCATCGCTCCTGTGCAAGCGCTGTCTTGGAGATCTGCAGGCGGGCTCTCTCCCGTGAGGTTGACCTGAGCTAGATATGCATCGGCGTTCTGGAGTGCATCGCTCAAGGCTGCACGAACATCCTTTGAGAGTCTCAGGAGCTCGTATAATGATTTGGCCGGTGGTTGGCCAATTGTGCCAAGATGTCAAAGTTGTAGGGCCTTTCCAGCCCATGAGATGCCTCTTTTCGGAGGAATTTGTCAAAGCGAGTCTCCTTCGTTCTAGGCTTGTCGGTCGTCGAAAGTTGAGAAGGTCCCGGAGTGTCAGCAGTAACCGGTTGATGTTCTTCAGTCGAGTTATCTGGTGAAGGTTGGGATTAAGCACCAGACCGAGTAATGACAGCTGCAGCTTCCTCGACATCTGTCGAGATTGTGCGGTAGGATCTGATCTTTCTACTCCCCTGCTTGCCAATGGAGGGTGGTGTAGACTGAGTCACTTCTGGTACCAAGTCTGGATGGACCCACATGATCTCCCCTCGTGCCGTGGTAAGGGGTACTAGACCAGTAGCCTGATCTCAAGGAGGTGGAAGATTATCAATCTTTATTGTCACCAGAGGGACGGGTACCATGCCGTCTTGAGTCTCTGTTGGAGGGAAGCTGCCGAATTGTACTGACACCATATTGGCTGCCACGGTCACCTCCTCGAAATCAATGGCCAGAGCCTTCGAATCGATGAGATGTTGGATGTATCGCTTCAGTTGGTAGCAGTCGTTTGTAGCATGATGGACGTAGAGGTGGTAATGGTAGTACTTTGGGCTCTCCATTTCTGCCGGTCGAGGTTCCTGTCTTGGTGGAGAGAGCTGAATTCTATCTCCTTGTATGAGCATATCCAAGATGGGCTTGACATGGCCGTCTTCGAAGGAGTAGGTCATTTGCGGTCATTGCTTGTCTACCGGTTTTGACTCAGATTTCTGGGCTGTGTCGGCCACCATAGCCTGTTTGCCCTTGTCCCGATTGTTGGAGGAGTTACCACCATTGTTGTTGTTGGTATTAGGGCTTGTCTTCTCCCTCCGAGATGTGTAATTCCAGTTGACGAGCCTTCTTCAACCTGTCTTCGGCGCTAGTGGCACTGATGATGAACGTCTTCCAGTCCTTGAATTGACTTTCACCCATCCAGAGGCTGATTGTTGGGAGCAGTCTCTTTTGGCAAATTTAATCAAGGAGGAATCCGGATTACCCGACGGCAACTTCATTACGGTTTGGCAAAACCGCTCAATATAGTTCCTTGTCAGCTCCTTCTCCCCTGAACGACGTCCATGAGGGTGGACATTGTGACGTCCTGTCCTACTTCGTAGAATCTCTCAAGAACATGCGCTTGAAGCTGGCGAAGGAGTGGATGCAGCTGTCTGGCAGGTTGGGTACCAGTCGAAGGCGACTCCTTCCAATGCCCCGATGAATAATCATATAAGGATGGCATCGTCATGAGGCAGATGATCGGTTGTGACCTCGAAGTAAGTGATGTACCTGCTTATAGATGTCTTTCCATCATATGGATTGATGTGGAATGGTTTATATTTTGGTGGGAAGGGAACATCTCTCCACGCAGCGGGATACGGTTGTCGTATCCTGAGGTCTTGGCAGTTTTCTGGGGCATGGAACACGGCCCGGAGCTCCTGGACCTCTCTTCTAGCCTCTCTGGCCTCGTCTGCAGTGGTAGGAGCCGATATTTCAGGCGGATTATTGCCCAGGTTTGGTGCCGCTGAGTTCGAGTCCGCATTGACCGCGAGACCCAAGCTTGTTTAGCCAGGAGTCCCTCCTTGCAGAGTAGGATGGGCTGCTTTGATCTCGTCCACCGATTTGACCAAAGTGCGCAGTATGGCCTCCAGAGTGTCGATGCGTTGGCGTTCACTGGGACCATCTTGTTCATCATTTGTCATTAATGTCGTCCTTACATGAGCAGAAGTGGAAGGAACGGTGGATGACGTACCCTCCGAATCATACCCCTGTACCGAGAAGTTCAGGGTATGTGGGAATGTTCTCCTCTGGTTCGGACTCAGAAGGAATAGTACCTCCAGCTTTCGAGCTTGCCTTCTTGGGAATTGTGGACGTCCTCGGGGCCGTTGGGATCTGCTGTATCTGATGGGAGAGTTGTTTCCCCGGGCTCGTCTCCTTGGAACATCGGATTGTCGTGGATGTTCGGAGGAGTACTACCCCCAGTTCCAGCGACCCCCAGTGATGTGGATGATGAATCTCCCGCTGTAGTAGATTTCGTCTTTGAATGGATACCTTGGAAAACTCTGGTGGTGGGCAACCGTTTAGACGACAGTTTCTTAGTCATAGTGGTTGAAATCTTTGGGCTGAAAACATTTATCTTCTTCCATCTCCCATCGACGGGGATTTTCTGAGTAGAGTTGCAGGAGACAACGGGAGGCGCCTCATCCTTTGAGCTCGACTGTTGTAATCTTTGGAAGACGGACTGCCGGTCTTTTCGTACCGTCGCATTGTTGCAACAACAGTTGACAATGACTTGGGTGCAGTGACGTCCGTGGGGGGACTCTTTGCACACCGAGGCCTCTTCTCTTTCCTTGCATTTGTGGAGGATAACCTCACGCAAGTCAGATGGGTCTGGAACGACCATGTTTGCTCCCTGGATTTTGGAAGACTTTTGGGAACTACTCTGTCCGTTTTCCACCGGGGCTGGACTCGAGTGGTTCTGTACAACTTCCCATCAGAGGCCTGTATACAGTATGTGGAACTCTCGGATGGTCAGAGGTCGGGACAGCGGACTGAGCTCGCCAAGCTCGTGCTGTCCTAGACTTCTTCACTCTAGTGTGTGAGGGCACATAGTAGAAGAGTCTAAGTGGTGCTGCAGAGAGTCAGGCATATTTTCTCGAGAGTATGGGAGATCAGGACCATAGGAGAGGCGATCGAAGACTGAGCCACGTGGAGCACACAGCATGCGGCTGGAATCAACGGTCTTCATGCGGCTGGCAATCGTAGCCGCATGGGCTTTCTTCATGCGGCTGGAAGTCTCGGTCGCATAAGTCTTCTCCATGCGGCTGAAAATCTTGGCCGCATGGGTATTCTGCATTCGGCTGGCAGTTTCGGCCGTATGGACATCATACATATGGCTGGCAATCTTGGCCGCATGAGTGTTCAGCCTGCGGCTAGTGCATTTGTTCGGCTTCTTCCTGGAGCACATAGAATCACTCTTTGCCCCTGCAAATCCAGTATCGTAATGCTTTCCTCTGCTGGACTTGGGGACAGCAGAGTCCTCTATGGCTTGAAGCGGGGCCGCAGGAGAGTTGCTTTCGCCGTCTTGGGCAGCAGAAAGTACTCCGTCCAGAGCTTGGGGAGGTACAAATGATTTTGGCCTCCACTCCCTGCGAGCTTTCTTTGTACGGGTTCGCTTCTGGACTGGGCCAGCGCTCCCGTCGGAGAGCATTTCTTCAAATGCCTGTTGGTCGAAGCGGACGACCATCTTCTGTTGTGTGGAGCCAAGTTTGGCTGCATCCGATTGCGTCACCAACTTCTCAGCCGTGGAGAAGTTTGTATCAGCAGAGTTGCCATCATGTTTGCCATTGATTATAAAAGAACAGAACAATTATATCAGAGGACTGGACTTTTACTTTACAATACAAACTCGTTTGTACAAAGAAAGCCTAGGAACAAAAACTTAGGTACAACAATCTAATTATAACTGTTTATTTTAGATTCTGGGGGGGTGACGATAGAGGCTCGGAAAAGCGATGGCAGCTCTGTCTTACCTCCTTGGACGATCGGACACAGACTTGGCTCTGGTGAAGAATGCTATTGGACGTGTGGGAAGACTCCCTAGATCTCTGGATGTCTCTGCAGTGCTCTCTCTCTTTGTCCGCTCTTGTCTCCTGAATTCTCCCACCTCTAGGTCCTTTGCAAGGGAATGGCACCTTACTATTTATAGAGGTGGGGGTGTGATCATTAGGGTTTGCAAATGATTGCCTCCTTGACAAGTCGACGGTTAATGGTCAATTAATCTGGGCCATTAATTCTGATTGTATCAAATCTAGGTAATTAATGTGGATTGCATCAAATCTCTGTGGGCAATAAATATTGATTGCCATGAATATTTGTGATTTGTGATAGCCTGCCACGTGTCCAATTTGCTTGATTTGATTTGATCTGGGCAATTATGACGATCGCAATAAATCTGATTAGGGAAGATAAAACTACCACGTGTCTCAATTGTCGCGAAGAGCGCCATGTGTCTCAACTGGACCGTCCTGGCAGAGCCGCATATGGGTGGTCCTCTTAGCCGTATGAAGCATGCAGCCGCATGAGGATGGGCAGCCGTATGGGGATAGGCAGCCGTATGGAAATAGGCAGTAGCATGGGGATGGGCAACCGCATGAGGATGGGCAGCCGCATGAAGTGGGCGGCCGCATAACTGCAGCAGCCGCATGGAGTGGCCTCGAGATTTGTTGTATTTTGCCAGCTGTAAGAAGATTTTCTCCTCTTTCCTAGGGACACGCCATCATGTCAGTCATTATTGCATCTTTGTGTCAAAGCTGTCGTAGCTGTCATTGTCAGAGCAGCCATCAAGGCATTAAATGAAGCCGAATGTAGAGAAGAACTGTTGAAGGCCACGTGGCATCTTTCTGGGCCACATTGAACTATCCAAGCCGCATGGACCCTTGAGCCGCATGGACTCTTGAGCCGCATGGGGATCCTGAGCCGCATGAGGATCTTTTGTCGGAGCCGCATAGGCCTTTCTTTATTCTTTCCATGCTTCTACCGTCTCAATCAGCACTCGTCCTTGATCTCTACTCGTGTCTTCTAATCTTTCCGAAATCTTGACCTGATCACATGCTTATATCCTTGATCTATCATGGTCCTTATTGTTCCCCATGTCGTTTCTTCAGTGGCATCGCTCCTGGTCCTACCGATCAGCAAGGCAGAGCACCTCAAGTGAACAAGCAGCAACCTGGAGACCAAGCCTAACACTCTGGAGCAGCCTCCCGAGTCATGCATTTCGGGGATCCAGAGCCACCAGTTCAGCCAGTCCAGCCTGCAGATCCTGACAATGGAACCCTGGTGGGTCTTATCAGAGAATTGCTTGCATCTCAAGATTGTCGGGACGATGCCCTACACCAGATAATGTAAGATGCCATGGACAGAGTTGGTTACCCAGGGAACAACGCGGCCAACAGCTTCAAGCGTCTGAACCCTCCTTTCTTTGATGGCAGTGAAGATGATATCGCTGCTGATGCATGGCTTCAGGACATATAAGTTATTCTGAAGGTAGCTAGGATTTCTGAGGAAGAGAAGATGGCCGTTGTGCACCTGCAGCTCCCGCAGCTGGTGGACGATGCTAGCAGTTAGATTACCAATGCCTGTCAGTATTCAGTAATAAGTTCCAGACCAAGAACTTCGACGCAGTAGTTCGGTATGATCTGCAGACGAGATTCACCAATCTTAAACAGATGGAAAGGACGATCGATGGATATGCAGCCGAGTTTTCTAGACTCAGTCGGTTTGCTCCTACCTTAGTGGCAACCGAATTAGATCAAACCCAGCGATTAAAGCAGGGACTCCACCTAATGATTATTATTTCGGTGGAGCAGTTTGAGCCCCAGACGTTTGATGCCGTCTTACGAGCAGCAAAGAGGCATGATTATACTTCGCAAAGGATTGTAGATAGAAGCAGAGGACGGAAGAGGTCTCATGGGCAGATGTCCCAGTCATCAACACCAGTCCCGACAGCTAGGACTTTGACTATTGAAGCTCCTAGAAGGGCGACCACAGTCTCGTCGGTTCAGCACTCGACATCGACGTATCCTCAGCAGCAGAAGCAGAAGCAGTCTTCCGCAATGGGATGCTCTTATTATGGAAAGCCAGGACATGTAGTATCAGAATGTCGCAAAGTACAGGTATTGTGCTTGGCTTGTGGGGCACCAGACCATAAGATAGGGTCCTGTCCGAATAGAGCCAGTTCATCGTCATCAAACCTAACCAGTCCATCGGTTAGGGGTACAGCACCAGTGCAGCAGCAGTACCAGCCTCCGAGGCCATTGCCGCCTCAGGCTCAGCAGTATGCCCAAGCTCAGATTCAAAACCGACAGAGAGGTTTCCAGCAGAGAGGACCAGCACCAAGAGAAAAAGGTCAGGCTATGGCTCTGACCATAGCAGAAGAATTGACATCAGGTGAGGTGGTGGCAGGTACCATTCTCGTCAACTCTTTTCCAGCATCAGTATTATTTGATTCGGGTGCATCGCATTCATTTATGTATACACGATTTGCGACACGAATAGGACTGGAGCCCGAGTCATTATCAGTAAAGCTCAATATACTTACTGGTAACGGTCTTATGGGAGTAGATAGAGTCTATTCCTCATGTCGAATCGTAGTTAGCGATAGAGAGTTCCCCGATAGATTGATATAATTTTTGATGGCCGACTATGATGTAGTCCTATGAATGGATTGGTTGAAGGATTAATACGCAAGAATATACTGCCATATTGGCATGATTATTTTTGGTATTCCCGACGAACTGGAGTTTTTATTTTCCAAAGGCGAAGTAGAACCTTCTCCACCAGTATTGCGGATGGCAAGTAGCAGTAGCAGTTCAGTTTCCCAGAGTAGTAGAAGAGTTTTCTGATATATTTCCCAAAGAGCTTCCAGGCATGCCCCCAGAGAGAGAGAGAGAGTTCACCATTGATTTATTTTCAGGGACGGCACCAGTGTCAGAAGGAGTCTACAGGATGGCTCCTTCAGAGTTAGAGATCTTGTACAAGATAATTAAAGAAATTAGAGCCAAGGGATTCATTCGTACTAGTGGATCACCTTGGGGAGCCCCGATACTTCTTATGAAAAAGAAGGATGGTACGTCAAGATTATTTGTTGATTATCGTATTGTAACAATCAAGAATAGATATCATCTACCAAGGATAGATGATTTATTTGATCAACTCAGAGAAGCGATAGTATTCTTGAAGATTAACTTGCGGTCAGGGTACCATCAGATCAGAGTCAGAGAGCAAGACGTCCCAACGACAGCATTCAGATCCAGATATGGACATTGAGAGTTCCTTGTTATGCCATTTGGAGCGACCAATGCGCCAGCCGTAGTCATTGACCTCATGAATCGTATCTTCATGCCCTATTTAGACCAATTCATGAAATTGTTTATAGACGACATCTTAGTCTATAGCAAGAATGAGGAAGAGCATGAGCAGCATCTTCGTGTAGTTCTTCAGATTCTCAGAGAGCACCAGTTGTATGCAAAGTTCAGTAAGTGCAAATTTTGGATGGATCGTATCTCGTACTTAGGTCAAATCATCACCAGAGGGGGAGTAGAAGTGGACCCCCAGAAGATAGTGGCTATAGAGACATGGCCAGTTTCCAGTACCATCGCAGAAGTTCGAAGTTTCCTAGGATTGGCTGGCTATTATCGGCGGTTTGTATCAGACTTTGCTCGAATTTTTGTACCACTGACGCAGTTGACCCACAAGGATGTACAGTTTGCTTGGACAACAGAGTGTCAGAGTTCATTTGAGAAGTTGAAGTAAGGATTGATGACGGCACCCATTCTCACGCTTCCAGATGGGACTGGAGGATTTTCTATTTATTGTGATGCTTCCGGCAAGGGATTGGGATGCGTCTTGATATAGCATGGTAAGGTAGTAGCTTATGCGTCACGTCAGCTTCGTGATCATGAGAGGAATTACCCAACCCATGACTTGAAGTTAGCAGCGGTAGTTTTCGTACTTAAGCTTTGGAGGCATTATTTGTATGGAGATCGGGTAGAAATTTTCACCGACCACACGAGTCTTAAGTATGTGTTTACCCAAAAGGATCTTAACATGCGTCAGAGAAGATGGCTAGAGCTACTTGTGGATTACGACATTAACCTGCAGTATCATCCTGGGAAGGCCAACATTGTTGCAGATGCATTGAGCAGAAGAGCCGGAGTTTATTTTCTAACAGCATAGTCAGAGTTATTAGCAGATCTTCAGAAAATAGGTATTGAAGTTGTTCTTCCTTCCAATGTGGCATTGATGGCCAGTATGCAAGTTCAGTCCAGTATAGTTGAGAGGATTAAGTTAGCTCAGTCAACGAATTCTAAACTTCAGCGGCTTAGGGAAGAATGTGTAGCAGGACGGAGAGCAGAGTTATGTATTCATGAGGACACTTCGATATGGAAGGCGCCTTTGTGTACCCAGTGGTGATATCAGGCAAGAGATCATGGCAAAGACTCACAGTTTATAGTATTCAATTCATTCCGACGGTACGAAGATGTATCATGATATCCGTCAACATTTTTGGTGGAATGGCATGAAGAGGAAGATAGCCCAGTTTGTCTCTCGTTGTTTAGTTTGCCAATAAATTAAGGCTGAACATCAGAGACCAGCTGGACTTCTTCAATCTTTGTCGATCTCAGAGTGGAAGTGGGAGCATATCACCATGGATTTTGTAACTAGGTTACCTAAATCCCAAATTTGGAGAGATGCTATCTGGGTTATAGTTGACAGACTCACCAAGGTAGCTCATTTTTACCCTTTCAGAATCGGCCAGTCGACGGATCAGCTTACAGAGATGTACCTCCGACAGATAGTCAGATTGCAGGGAGTGCCAGTCAGTATTGTGTCCGACAGAGATTCAAGATTTACATCACACTTTTGGCGGAGTCTTCAGAAGAGTTTGGGGACTCGTCTCAAGTTTAGTTCAGCTTATCATCCGCAGACAGATGGTCAGTCAGAGCGTACGATCTAGAATCTTGAAGATATGTTGCGGTCATGTATGTTTGACTTCAGTAGTTCATGGAAAGATCACCTGCATCTCGTGGAGTTCTCTTATAACAACAGTTTCCAGGCCAGTGTCCAGATGGCACCCTTTGAGGCCTTGTACGACAGGAAGTGCAGATCCCCGTTAGCATGGGATGATGTTGGTGAGAGAAAGATGCTTGGTCCAGAGATGATTACGCGGACTATCGAGGTGGTCAGACAAGTTAGGTATCATCTTCGAGTTGCACAAGATCACTAGCGTCATTGGGCCGATTCTTATCGGCGTCCCCTTAAATTTTCTATCGGCGACCACGTATTCCTTAGGATCTCGCCTATCCGTGGCTTCATTCATTTTGGCGTATGAAAAAAGCTTAGTCCTAGGTATATAGGGTCGTTCAATATTCTAGAGCGAGTAGGTGATGTGTCCTATCGTCTCGCTCTTCTGTCGTCGTTACGTGAGGTACATGATGTCTTCCATGTATCCCAATTGCGATGGTATATCCCGGATCTGAGTCATGTTCTTGATCATTCGTAATTGGTTTTTGGTACCAACCTTTCGTATGAGTAAAGACCTGTATCCATATTGGACCGGAGAGAGAAGATACTCAAGAACAATACTATTAGTCTAGTCCGTGTTGCTTGGGGTCATCACTCTTTGGGTGAGTCAACGTGGGAGCGTGAGGATGATATCCGATCGCGATATCCACACCTGTTTGACTCATAAGGTATAATGTCTTTCTTATGCCTTATATTTTTAATTTCTTGCTTGTATGAATGATTGCTTGATTAACTACTAGTCATAAATTGCTCATGATTAGAATAGCATGCCCCGATATCTCTAGCATCTTGATTAAATTCCGAAGATAGAATTCTTTTAAGGTGGGTAGAATTATCACTCCCGTTTTCTGTTATACGTATTTTCAGTATACGTGTACGAACTTTCGACCCTTATTTTGACTTGCCTAGCATAGCTTGGCTTGGTGTGGTCTTGGTTAACTTGGTTTAGATTGGCTTGGTTTATTTTAGCTTGGTTTGGATGAGTGATTCATCATGATAAACCCCCTCATATAACCCAACTCCCCACTCTCTCTCCTTATTACTCTTTCATTTATTTCTCTTCTCCATTAATTCTCTCCAACCACCTTAGGAAAGTACAACTTGCTTCATGGAGAAACTCTATTTTTATTGTTCTATTGTCTTCCATATAAGCTTCTAAGACTCTTTAGTACTTAGCATTTTTGGTTTTGGCAGATTAAAACTTGTAGATCTAAGTTTTCTCAAATTTTAGTTTTCTTGGGTTTTGATCTCTCAAACTTCTTTGTTTTCAAGTTTTCATTGTTCTATGTTGCAGAGAATTTGATTTCACCCAACATAGACCTTTAAAAACCCAAATTTTGATTTATTTTGAGTGATTTATGGACCTTGGAAGTTCATGGGTTCCATGGTTCTTCTTCTCGGGTTGGAGAAGAAGAATAGTGTGGACACATGGCATTTTATGTGTCCACAGTAACTTTAGCCTTGGGCACATAGCCCTATATATGCGCCCAAGCTCCCTGCCTTCCACAGTGTGGGCGCATGGCTTTATTATGCGCCCATGACTTTTTACTTGCTTATGTGCATAACTTCAAGTATGTGCTAAGTCATGGTGTCCCTTTGCTGTGGGCACATAGCCCTTATTATACGCCCACTTAGCCAGTATAGATGGCTCCTGACTTAGCTTCCCATACCCCTGCCTCCCACATGTGGACACATATATGTGGGCGTATAGACTATGCACCCAGCCTCACTCATGTGCGCGCATATATGTGGGCGCATAGACCATGCACTCTGCCTCACTTATGTGGGCGCATGTACGTGGCCGCATAGACCATGCACCCTGCCTCACTCATGTGGGCGCATACATGTGGGCGCATGCCCTTAGGCGCATAGCCTTGGGCGCATGTCACTCTCAGCACATCCATCTTGGGTGCATGCTCTTCATGACACCCCATGGTCCTTAGTGTGAATCGTGACTTTGTTTATACTCTTTACTTGACTAAGTCCGATAAAGTTATTTTTCTATGTTGCACATGTACTCTGAGCTTTAAACACGATCTTGGTATGGCACGTACACCGTCTAACAACTATTTGATAGTGGCCCGCCGTGGTGCACTTACATGAACGCGACATGACATTGTGACCTTACGTGATAATTCTTGATAGTGACCCGTCGTGGTGCACTCTTGACAAGTAACTTGACATGATAATTCTTGATAGTGGTCCATTGTGACGCACTCTTGACTTGATAAGTATCATAACATAACATGTAATCTTGACAAGTAACATGTAACTCTCGTCTTGACACCGTGGGTGATTTCTCTTGATTGTATCGGTACAAGCTACATGTCTCGTCTTGCATCATATCTAGGACATAAATTTCTGATTTCCACGGTCAGAGATTCATACTGAATCTGGCTAGGATATTGACTAGATTAATCAAGTAGTCAATGAAGAAATTCCCAGCTATAGGTAGTCCCGTTATCTGGGCGGTCTAATTGGACTTGTAGCATGCCATCGAGTAGGGCACATTTCCAGCGCACTGTCATGTGTTGCACCCCCAAGTCACCTAATCCAACTCTCTCAACTTGCGATCGAATAACCTAGATTAAGACTGCAGGGCTTGTGGCTTTTGGAACATCTCGATGCATCTTGTTAGTAACTAGGCTTGTGATAACCCTAGCTAGTTAAAGTATCAAGCCGTACTCATTGCTTGGCCGTGATTGATGGATGGAGTCTAGTATAGTTTTGCTTAGACTGGGCCAGTACAAAACGTTACTGTTGTACTCACTACCAAAGTACAGTAAATTGGTGACGGCATTTTAAAGACAGAATAAATCCGTCGTCCGTAGCGACGGATTACCGATAACCTGGCGACGACTTCCCGGCTAATCGCGCACCAATTTTTTTTAGGGTGAACATCCGTCGCCTATCTGTCGGCATACCGTCGGCAAAACAGCGACGGAATAAAAATCCGTAGGCAAGTAGTCACTAATTGGCAGAAAAATGTTAAAAAAATCACGAGAAAATGTCACTAGTTGGCGGAGGAATTGACGACTACTTAGCGACGGATAATCCGTCGACCAGATGATGGGATATTAGCGACGGACTTACATTTCGTCGCTAAGTGGTCACTAAGTGGTTGGAAAAATTTAAAAAAATCGCGTGAGATAAGTGACTAAGTAGCGGCGGATGTTATCCGTCCGTAGCTAAGTTAAAAGCCTAGCTTAAGTTAAACCGACGGAGGGAAAATTTCATTCCCCCCAATTTTTCTCTCTCCTCTCTCTCTCTCTCTCTCTCTTGGACGCTACGATATATCGAGGTAACTCTATCTTTCTCTCTCTCTTGGGCGACGGTGGGGGGCAAAGGGGAGCCGGCGGTGGTGGGAGGGGGCGAGCAGCAGGGGGGTACTCTCCGCGGGGGGTATTGGCTGTCGCCGCGGGTGAAGCTGGCGGTGGTGGTGGTTGCCGCAGGGGACCCAGGGGGGTGGGGGTGTAGGGGTCATCGTGGGTGAAGCTGGCGGTGGTGGGGGTCGCCGCAGTAGGTGCTTGCGGTGGAGGCTGGCCCCGGGGGGTTGGGGATGGGCTGCGGGGGGGATGGTCGGGGGAGGTTTGGGGGGGCTGTCCTTGGGGGAGGGGGGTTGGGGGTGGGCTGCGGGGGGGGGGGGGGCTGGTCGACGGGGGGGTTTGGGGGAGGGGGGCTGACCGCGGGATTGCACTTATATATGTTATATTTATGCATTGATCTTAGTTTGATATATTAAATTTACCAAGGATTGTGTACCGCCCATCATTTTTTTTGCTGTTTTCAGAAAATAGTAGTTTACTGAGAACACTTTAAGATTGTGTTTAGCTGCAACCTGTTCTTCTACTTTATAAACTTCTATGATTGATAAAAACTTTGATCTTGTGGTCCAACAAATAATCAGTTGTATTAAGCATGTATATGTTAGGAGCTAAATATTCTATTATTCTCTATTGCAAGTATTTTCTTAATATTGGAGATATCCTCTTAAATTTTGCACGTGTCATATGACATGCTATATTATATATTTTTTATATAACAATTTTCTTTATGAACTACTAGTATCTTCTTTATTTCCATCAAGTTAATTGTTTATATTAGTTTGACAACTTAGACGAAGATGACATACTATGTTGCACAATTATGAGCACGGATACTGATACATATACGATACAGATATAGGATACAAACATTTTCAAATGGATACAAATGTAGTTACCTATGTTGCATGAGTATTGTATATACTGTTACACCCTTATATGCCATAAACCTGAGAATAACTTAACCTATAACTTGAGGCTCTCGCCTGTACACACACCCACCCTTAACACACACACATTAACTAGGACACACACATACCCTCTCACTCTTTCACTCTCACTGTCACACCCTTAACACACACACACACACACACACACACACACATTTGACTGAAACACACACACATACACCCCTCACCATATCACTTTTTGTCTATACAACAATGTTATCCTGATTGGGCTAGGAACTTCATCCTGACAGCGCAATGTTATCATGTTCTCAAAAAGAGAACTATAAGGACTATATATTTTTAATTACAAATCTGTTTACTTTATCTTACGAATCGGTATCGTATCAGACTATTTCTATGAGTATCGATATTGATCGCTTAGGTGTCTAGGCGGTGTCTAGGCGGTAGGTAAGTGTTGAAAATCAAATTTAAGATATCGGTATAGAGTGAGTATCCTAGAAGGATATATATAAGATATCTTAGTAGTAGATAGGTAAGTGTTGAAAATTAAATTTACTTATGCCAAGTCTTTTGGGCCTATCAGAGTTATAGATCTTTTCAAAAATCTAGTATAATGCTGATTACCTCAAAAGGCTTGCATAAGTAAGACTGTATAGAGTGTATATCGTAGGCGAATGAGTGTATAGAGTGAGCCTCCCTACTCCCCTTCTGCTCATTCGGGTCATGAGGCATCCTATTCCGCATCATATGATATACATCTCAACCAAAGCGTAAAGAAGTGTGAAAATATTAATATTAACTAAGGATCAGTATCGGAATCAGTATCACCATAAATCTCATAGCTTGTTCTAACAGAGCATAATATAAAACCAAACGTGAAGCAGAGCTTCACATTCACAATATTAGAATGTGAAGCTCTGATTCACACATTTGGTTTTATATTATGTTCTGGTAGAACAAGCCATGAGATTCATGGTGATACCGATTCTGATACCGATCCTTGGTTAATATTAATACTTTTGCACTTCTCTACTCTTTGGTTGAGATGGTATCATATGAGAGAGTCGAATGAGAAGCAGGGAAGTAGAGGGGGGGTCAGAGAGGGGGCCTTCTCTACTCCTCTATATTCTGGTTGTGAGACTCATTTCGTACTGTCAGGCTATGTCGTTAATGGCTTCAAGTTTAAGACAAGACTGCTAAGGGTCATTCACTGTTGGAGGTTGAAGTATCCGAAGAGGTTGAAGTATCCGAAGAGAAAAATGAAATAGATGAAAGCGAAGATGAGGAGGAAGAGGAAGATGAGGATGCCGAGGACGTCTAATACTGTCATTTCTATACAACAATGAATCTTCTACATTACACGTCTAATATTGTTATTTTGTTTAATCCCTAATTAATCTCCATATTTTCATCAATCTTACCAGATGGCACCCAAGACCCGAGGACGTCGCTTGAGAGAGGCACCTTCTGCTGCTGAGGAGGTAGTGCCACCTCCTGCTGCTGAGTCGGTAGTGGTACCTGCTGCTGAGTCGGTAGTGCCACCTCCTGCTGCTGAGTCGGTAGTGCCACATCCTGCTGCTGAGGAGGTGGCACCAGAGGACAATTGCACCAAGAGTTCCAGTCATCCATCTAGGCAAGATATTGATCTTGCTGACATGGATCCTACAATTGCATCCGAGTTTGTTTATAGTGAGTTCTATTGTTTAGAAAAAAAAAAAAGTTCTATTGTTAGAGAGGTGCAATGTTTGATTATTATTTCGAAAATGATAAATTGCCAGAAAGGGGGTGACCACGGCATAGCCGTAGTGTACGTGTCGTCCCTCGTTCGTTCAAACCCCATACAATCATCGGGATTCACGTCCGGAAAAAAATGATAACCAACCTCCACCCCCGCCCCCAAAAAAGAAACAATATGCCGCCGACATGTAGAGCAAGGACCTAGTTAGTCAGGTTCAAAATGGGTAAAGTGCAAAAAATTTCTCAAACAATTTGTCCTGTTCGCAAAATAAGACTCGATAGACAAATATAGCAATTAAATCCTCCTCAATATATGAATCGATCAAAATATTTCCTACCATCTACAAACCGTCGGATTTGACCGTAAGTGACTGTTTTAAATATAAAGAAAAAAACAAAATACCCTCCCACTCTTTCCCATTCACCCCATTTCCTCCCTCACCCCCACCCCTGGGGTTGTTGTGCGGTCACCCTCCTCCTCCCCGCCCCCACTCTCTCCTCCCTCGCGGTGGTGGCAGGCTCCAGCCCCCCCTCCTCCTCCCCGGGCGGCCACCCTCCTCCCTCGCGGTGGTGGCAGCCCCCAGTCCCCCTCCTCCCCCCCCCCCCCCCCCTTCGTACGGCCACCCGACGTACCCTCACCTCCACTCCGCCCCCCTACAAGAGAGAGGGGGTGAGAGAGTGGAGGAGGGATAAAATTATCATTTCAGGCATATTTTAACGTCTGTTACCTACATAATTTAAAATAAATGTAAATTGAACTAAAATAAAAATGTGATGATTTTTTAAAATCAGGGATCATTAAATACAAAAATGTAAATCTTAGAAAGAAATTTTTGCACTTTACAACAGTTCAAAATGGACAGGATAAGGATTCGGAATTCTGCAGGAAAAATAATAACAAATGACAGTCAAATAAGAAAAAAATAATCGAGACAGAGAGAATATTTGCTTTCACGAGATTGCGCAAAAGAGGGCAGAGGCGAGTGAGGGGACCAGATGATAAATACAAGTTACAGTATGACTGACTGATATTGACAACAACGACTTGGCCGCGCCACAGATAAATTGAGTGAAAGAGACCTTTGATGTGTCCCAATTAACTACTTAATTGCATCTTCTATAATTGGTATAAATTGTAAGAGAAGATATTCCTGAAATGGGAAGATATTTTTGGAAAAAAACAATCAAATCACATAACATCTGTCACATCCCGTCTTTGTTTGGATCATCACGAATCCCAGGTTAGAAAGACAGAATCAAGTAGGATTTTTTGACTTTCATCCCACTTACTAATATAAATTTGTACTTGCATCCTACTTTTTAATTTTATTTGACTTACGTCTCACTTTTCGTCACGAAAATATTTTTCGTGACAAAATAAATATTTTTCGTGACAAAATAAATACTTTTCGTGACGAAAAGTGGAACGTAAGTCAAATAAAATTAAAAAGTGGGATGTAAGTACAAATTCATATTAACAAGTGGGATGAAAGTCAAAAAATCCCATATTCTTTTATAAGTTTACGTTCTGGCTACCAATTTTCAAATCCTCAATGGTGCATGTCTTACTCACTTTTAAGATCTTTCAATTAGGCTTCATTTATAAGTTTACGTTGTGGCTGCCAATTTTCAAATCCTCGATGGTGCATGTCTTGGTCACTTTTTAAGATCTTGTCAATTAGGCTTCATTTCAGTTTGGACATCAAGTTGCAACCTTTTTTCAGAAGCTCGAAGAGGATGTCGGAGCACGTCTAGAAGCACCTCATTTCCTCGTCTATAAGTTTTGGCACACCATACGCACACAAATAACCGCAAATTCGTCGTAGCTGTGCCACTCTACCCTACTGTCGCTAGAATATCTCTGTCGCCAATAAGTTGTGTTTTGGTTGTATGGTTCCTCTTTAAAAGTTCTATAAGTATGTATGCAAGGTCACTAAGTTTTTCTCGAACTTAGGTTTATGGTAGATAGTAGCTTCATGGATAGACAATGATTTCTTGGATTTATAGAGCTCAATAATGGGATTTATTGAAATTACTCTCTAAAAAGTGGTTTCACATTGTGACAAATTTTAAGTGTGTATTTCAATATAACATTCTTCTTTTATTAACTTGCACACATGGACAAGGCCAGCCCTGGGGTAAGTCGGACAAGTCTTGGGACTTGGACAACCCCACTTTGCTAGGACAACCCTCCAGCCTCAGTATGATTCCACCAAAGGCCTGGGTCACGGATGACCATCAGGGCCAACTGACAATTAAGGGTCAAAATCGGACAACCAAAATTCGCTCAAGAATAGGGCAACCCAACCCTCCGGGCCAGCCTTGCACATGAGAAGCGGTAGTCCAGGTTGTTTGTATGGTGAAATATTTTACTAGAGAGTAAGATTCAAATCTTCCAAGAAATATTGATTTTGTCACCAATTTCTTGAGATTTTACTTAGGAGCTACGTCCCAAACGAGTCTAGCGACGCTGGAGCGGAGGAATGGCATAAAGTGGTCGTTCAATGCTCATTCCAGCACGCGTTTAGCGCGTGGTCCAGGGCTAGTTCAACGTGGTGCAGCGTGGTCTAGTGGGCTAGCATTCCAGAGCATCAAGTGTTCTGGTTCCAGCATGGAGTTTGCTCCTGCGCAACCTTAATTCCAACGGTAAGGTTGCTCCCGTTGGACTTGTGCTCTAGCATGGCCGGTTCAGCGTCTTCAACGTGGACATTTCCGCTTTGTAATTGTCTCTACTTAGTGTAGGTTACTGTTGTAACCGTCTACTTAATGAGGAATTGTTTACCGAATAACTGTCCATCATAGGTAGTACTAGTGCCTGCTAGGGGGCTAGGCTCCCCATATATTATCTTGTTTTTGTTCTTAGTAATATACTTGAAAATATAGACGAGAGGAGAGTTTGCAGCACGTAGAAGCCACGAAGTATTGTCCGAGTGAAGTTCAATTCCGAGGGTGATAAACGAGCGCTCCAGAAGTTTCTCTATGAACTTGCTGGTTCCTAAAAACATATCGACGAAAATAGTCCAATATTGCTTTGAGCAACAATGAACACCCTTAAGAGTTCTATCTTATGTTTCTTTTTTAGATTTTTGTAGTAGCAGCTTGGTTGCAAAAAAAATTTCAATGTTTCAAGTCAGTTTGTAATCTCCCAATTCCCAGTACTTGTATTGTTGTCATCTTGATGTTGTATTTTACATTTTGTTCGTAAGTTGTACAATTTTCAGTAACAGACAATAACACTCATGGTATTGGTAAACAATGGGTTCATTGGGAAGCAATTGTTTACTCTTTGGTTTATAGGTTTTATTGAGCTCTGGAAGGATATATCAAAGGACGAGGGAGGAAAAAAAAAAAAAAGATAAAATAGTATTTTCACTCTATTAGGCCATCTTCAACCCATCCTAAAAAAATTTCTCAATTTGAGGACTCAACAAAGAATATTCCTATATGATGCTATCCTCAAAAAATTTCATCTCCAACCCATCAATCCTCAAATAATAAATAACCATTATTTATTTCTACAAAAAATTATTTTTTTCACAACCATTTAATAAAATGAAATATATTATATTATTAATATTATTTACCGAGATAATATTATAATATTATTTATATTATTTTATTTTTTTATAATTTAAATATATTTTTATAATATTTCATATACATTAACGTATAGATAATATTATAATATTATAATATTTTATATTATTTATATTTCAATATTATAATATATTTTTTATAGTTGTTGTAACGTGTAGACTTTTAATTTCAATATTATTGTTGGTTTCAATATTTTAAAATGTTTGATGTTATTATATTAATTTTTGTCAAATTGTTCAAATATTATTTTATTAATCAAATGAATCTAATAAAAAATAATAATAAATATATTCAATATTAGATTCAATTTGAAGATCCCAACAAGAATATTTTAATGGTATTATTATTATATTATTTATAATTATAACTTAAAAATTATGTTAAGTTAATTAAATTTAGTTTTAAATTATGTAGGATATACTAGTAATTAGGTACATCTTGGAGGACAAAATGGTCATGAATAGTGGATCCTCAAATTTGAGGATTTTTATTATCTCTCCTCAAATTTGAGGATTTTCATTATCTCTCCTCAAATTTGAGGAGAGAGACTCCAATCCTCAAAAATTTTGAGGATCCATCCTCAAATTGAGGACCGCAATATTTTGAGGATTTCTCCTCAATTAGGTGTTTGAGGATTTGGGTTGGAGATGGCCTTAGCCAAAGTATTTGGTTAATTTTGGTTGACTAAAGTATTTGGTTAATTTTTGGTTGACTTAACTCACAATTTTATGATTCAGTAACTTCTCACCAGTATTTCCACTGCCTAACTCAAATAAGAAAATTTTAAGTCTTTTATTAAAAAGCCCTAAGTTTTTTTTTTCTCTCTCTCTCTCTCTCTCTCTATCACCCCCCCCCCCCCCCAACAAACCTCCGCTCCCCCCTCTCTCTCTCTCTCTCTCTCTCTCTCTCTCTCTCTCTCTATATATATATATATATATATATATATATTCTATATGGTGTATTTATTTCTATATATATATATATATATATATATATATATATATATATATATATATATAGAAATAAATACACCATATAGAATATATATATATATATATATATATATATATATATATATATATATATATATATAGGGAGCGGATCAAAAAGTCCCCCTTAAAAAACACCCTAAAAATTCCCCTCACTCTAATTCGTAATATTAATGTTAATATTAATATTAATATTAATGTTAATGTTAATATTAATATTAATTTTTTTATTTTTTTATATTAATGTTAATATTAATTTTAATGTTAAGTTTATTGTTAATTTTAGTATTTAATGTTAATATTAACATTAATATTAACATTAACATTAACATTAATATTAACATTAATATTAACATTAAATTACGAATTAGAGTGAGGGAGGTTTTTAGGGGGTTTTCTAAGGGGGGCTTTTGATCCGCTTCCATATATATATATATTGGCATATCTACATGGGAGGAACGGGGAGGCGGGCCCCAGTAAATTTAAAAAAAATATATATATTATTATTTAAAAAGAAAAATTAAGACGTTGTATCCGAACTCTTTATAAGTGTGCCCCCAGTGAATTATAATCCTGGATCCGCTAGTATATATATGTGTGTGTGTGTGTGTATGTGGAAATGGTAATTAGTTTCCGGAATTGTTATATATATTTGGAACCAGGTAAATTATTTCTAGAATCGCTCTCACTGAAATTCGAACTCCTGACCACTCGGACCGCATGCATCTCTCTAAACCACTAGGCTAGAGGTCATTTGCAACAAACATAAGACTTGAACCTTGCCTCTCCTTTGAATGCTTAAAACACAACCACTTTAGCTAACTTAATCTTTATATTGCTCGTGATTCTAGCACGGAAGCAGATAGGACAACAGTGATTCCGAGAGACTCGTTTGCGACTTGCAGCTTCGATTTGGCGTATTTGGCGAGAGCGAAATGCTCGCATATTTGTGAATACTCAGACTTCAATAATTGGCATTAGCCATAATATTGAACATGATATGATCCACTTGAATGTATAATAAGGTCTTACTTATATGTCGATGATGTACTAAGACAGTTTGGTTTTTATTAATAAGAATTACTTCCTTCCAAAAATATATATATATATATATATATATATATATATATATATATATATATATATATATATATATATATAAAAGGTAGGTGAGGTGTCAACTTATAGGTGGTGGCTATGTGTCACCCTCCATGCGATCATCATGTACCGAAAAGTGTGCAAGTGCATGATGATAGCATTGGGAGGATAACACATAGCCACCATATATATATACACTCACACACACACACACAAACACACAAAGGTGAACAGGTCCGGACTTGATATGAGGCCCATGAGGCAGCTGCCTCGGACCTAAATTTTAGAAGGCACCATTTTTGTATATACTATTTAATATATGTAAATCTAATTTTGAACAAAGGCCCAATAGACTCATTCTAATCTTTTTAGTCCGCGTAAAAAGATTTTTTTTTTTTTTATATTAGGATATCTAAACGTCATATACTAGAATAGTAAGAGACAAGTCGGTTAGTCAAAGTAAAGGGAAGAAATTAGTGCAGACGTTTTAAAAAATCTTCTGTCGCTCTAACATTCTGATGCTCTAAATCTCCTATATCCTTCCGTCATTGTCAATCTTCTCTGTCTCAATCTCCTCCACAATTTAGTCATTGTCAATCTCTCTCTCTCTCTCTCTCTCTCTCTCTCTCTCTCTGTGTGTGTCTCTATCTCTCTTTCTCTCACTCTCTTAGTCCTCTTGGAGGTAATTAAATAACATAACAATTTATAACTTTTTTCTTTTCCTTTTTATTATCATCATATGAACTAACCCAAACATTGTTCATTTCTATTTATTTATTTATATGGAACATCAATTTTATTTCTTTGGTTTAGAACATTTTCAGTTTTATTAGTATTTCATTATGACTTGTATTATTTTGAATATTATATTTTGTTTATCGTTTACTTCTTAAGTTTTGTGTTGATAGCATTATTGTATCATCGTCCATTAAAAAATTATTATATGAAAAGTTATGAGAGCACTACTTTTAATGTTCGTCTCATGTCTCAAAATCTAAAGTCTGGCACTGCAAATGACACATACAATTTGACATCTAAAAAATGCACAATCTCAGCTGCACGTCAATATAAATTAATGATTCAGATTTGGCAACCATGCATGAAAAATTAATGCATACAAAATTTTCATACATGATTATCACCTATTAATTTTTATATATTTTTTATTTTGGTTTATTTTTGCCACCATGCATATCCAACTTATCTCGAGTTGTAAATGCTGTATAAGAAAGGTGAAGAGCAATTTGGGTGGAAGTAAATGTCTTACTTATTCGGAGGGACAATCGAGTCAGACCCTGTAAAAGTTGAATAATCAATCCATCGGCTAAACGAACATATGAAGGCAACTAGGAAACAGGAAGGTAATTAGGCCAACTACAATGGGGTTTCTACCTTTCCATTGAATCTCTTACGAAAAACAGCCTACAACCATAATTTCTATCGCAATTTCTATATCTTATGTGATGGTGATGTATAAAAATTTTGTCACTCTCGTACCAAGTGCTATAAGGTCCTACATTATTAAATTAATTATTTTAATATTTTTAACGTTCAGAATAGAAATAAAAAATTATGGAGAGTGTTATAAACTTTACCAATTATGATAGAAATTTTAATGTGAAACAGGATAAAACTCAATTTTAGAGATTTCCCTTGGAGATAGGCCTTAGCCTCGAAGACCTCGCTTCCATGCGCGCATGCATATATGTATATTAACCATCGAAGAACCCTGAAGTTATGGTGACCCAAGCGACCAACTGCGATTTTTTTTGGAGTACGATAAAAAAAGAAGATGGCGATAATTTAGCAGCAAATATCGAGAACAACTCGCGATGCCACAACATATTCCATACGTGCATGGTGCAGTACCATTAAGAAGAAACCATGTGATGTTGGTGACCAACAAAGGGTGTAGCAAGAATATTGTGCTGATAGTAGGGCTCATTTCAATTTATAGATTCTAGATTCAGTATGTTTGAGCTCATTTTGTGAAATAGTAAGGCTCAATTGGAGTTTTATGATGATCCCTTCCTAATGGTGATTGAGAATTTCTACATTCGGAATTTGAAATCTCACTATAGAATTCTAAGACTTAATCGGAGTCCAGTAATGGTCCCAATCCATTTTGCTTTTAAAAATTAAGGGTGTGTTTGATTACAAGATTAAAAATAAATTAATTTTACTGAATTATTTTACTAGCAAAAAAATTCTATGGAAAAAATTACACGGAATTAATTTGGATGTTTGATTGTCATTATTTTTCATGTAAAATAGTTCTTTTCCATGGAAATTAATATTTTTCTATGGGCTGGACAAGATTTATTTACCACCATTTTAGAGAAAAATATGAAAAATGATACATTTTTGAAAAATAATTTCACGAAAAATATATGCTATCAAAGACTACAAATTGTGGAAATTTTGTAATGGAAATATTCTCCATGGGAAAAAAAAAACTCAATAAAAAGTATACACTTTCTACACAGCCTTAAGTGAAAAAATGAGGAGGAAAAAAATAGGGAAAAAAAAAACCTAGGGCATTCAGAATGAGTATATAGTAATAAAAGGATTATTGTCTGCAGCACTGCCCGTAGTTTTGGCTTACCGGCCACATGTCAGCCTCTCCTAGGAGGATGAATTTCTGGTGGCAGATCCAAGCTAGCAAGGGAGCAGTGGACTGCTGTCATGTAGCAGGACGGTCATGTCCGCGGTCACAGATTGTGGATAAAATATCATTTCCGATAGTAATACAAGTATTGTTTTCACTCAAAAAGACTTGGGTAGGAGGATTGGATCTGGACGCAGTCCCTTTGGCGTCCGTCAATAATTATTCAGGTACACAGTTATATCCATCTCCGATGATTTCACGAACTTTTTTCTTCATCTTGACAACGGGGAGCCTACGTTATAGGAGATGTTTCCTCGCAAGAGCAAGAACCAATATTTGACTTGTGATCCTACACTTACATTGTCGGTTATTCATTTTTGGCAGTTCAATATTTGGTGCCTTCGTTGGAGTCATTAATTAGTTACGTCCTTTGTAGAGGCCAATTCGATCATGGACCCCGTGGGCGATTAGTTTCCAAGTAGTTTCTTCCAAAGGACTTTGACTGTCGATTAAAGATTGGAGTCCAAATCTGGTTTATGAAACATTTGAAGTTGAAGACCAAAGGCAAGAGATTGAATTAGTCACGATCTATTCCAAGTATATGTTCTCATGGACATGGTCACCCAATCTGAACTTGATGGCGAGTTATGTTTAACTGGAGTCTTCTGATGTTGCATACCATTTTGAGACCTGACCCATTTTATGAACGGTCAACAAATCAGTTGAGTGATCGTGTCAGACCGGAATGGCAGATCCTGGTCAACTTTGGCGGCATCCAGTTTTGACAAGTTTTCTTCAGATCATTGTTAAGAATTTTGTTCAAAATCAGGATGACTTTAATCACAAATTTGACTAGGTTTAATTAGCTGTGATGATTAGGAATATGCTGCCCATATATTTAACTTAATAAATAGTATATAATTCATATAGGCTTTATACCCTACAGAACTAAGTGTTGAGAAAAATCACACATGCTATGATGATTAGGAATATGCTAACCCCATTTATTCAGAATTACTAAGTAGTTTTGATAGTTCTTAGGATTTTCCAAAGACCGTAAAATAAGAATAATGCTATTTGTCCCTCCAAACTATCCTTCCAAACCATTCATCCTTACGTGGCTGCTGACGTGGCATATTGATGTGACAGCTAACATGAAAAAAAAATTAAATTTAAAATTAACATTAACATTAACATTAACATTAAAATTAAAATTAATATTAACATTAAATTAACAATAATATAAATATTAACATTAACATTAATATTAGTATTAATATTAACATGGAAAAAAAATTGGATAAGTAATTTTTTGGGTTAAAATTTGTCATCGCATTCGTCATGTCAGATAGCACTAATACTATTTAACATGCCATGTCAGTTGCCACATAGGAAGGAATGATTTAGAGGGATAATTTGGAGGTATGAATAGCATTGCTCAGTAAAATAATCTAGAAACCATGAAAGTGGGAATAGTCCACCTATCCTAAGTAGTTTAGTAATGAATATTGTATTATTTTATGTTAAATTTGACATAAGGATAGTAGAGGGAGCTGTCTATGACCACCTAATTGTCAAATCAAATACGTACGAAGGTTAGAAACAAGTACTCTTATCTAGGGCATTTAGTTTCTGTTTATTATACATGTTTATAATTTGTGTAACTAGAATCATGCATCTATTCTTCGTTTGTTTTAGAGTCTATTTTGTACACATGAATGCGTTAATGAATTTTACTATGTCGCCATTGCTTTTATCAATATTAGTACCGTATCTCATTAGAGATATTGATTGCGAGAGATTGGAAAGGGAGAAACTTATGAGATGTGTGGACAAAATAGTGTCATAAATCTCACAATCGTGTGATCACTAACCCCTCAATAAATCTAAGTGTTGCTCACTGGTATGCACTCACGTATACCAATGTTCCCGGATATCCACATATTGAGTAATAGTTTCTAAAACACAAAGTGGAACCTAGTTACTTGTTTTTTTTTCTTCTTGTTATTCATTCCTATTCATGATATTAGTTCCTATCTTATCTTATTTCATGCTCATATGTACTGTTAGTTCATATCGTTCCTTTTTTCATCACATGTATACTTTCTTCACTCCATGATTATCGTATTGATTCATAGATAGTACTTTTTGCATTATACTGTTACTTTCATGTGTAGCTTATCGTAATTTTTTTTCGTTAGCTTTGCATTTTGTTACTTTTAGCTTTTTACGAGGGATATCCTTTACACCATTTCCGTGAGGACTTGACTGTCTCTGGAGATCAACCAAGAGTCATGGAAGTTAGATATCTTAGTCAGTTCTTGTATAACCTTAAGATCAATCGCTTAATTTTTTTTAGTGGGTTTGATCCCGAGTTGTTGATCCCGAGTTGGATGATTGTAAAGATTAATGTATAGACATCGTAATACCACCAATGTTGCAACGTAGGCTAGGCCGCTAGGCCACATATTCATATCCCTATGTAGGGTTAGGTCATGAGAAGTTTTTGGGTGGCCCATGCAAGTTCGTTTTCGTAAGATGGAGATCACAAAAGGAAGCAGAAAGATTCCTACAACAAAAAGAAGAAAGACTTCAACAATCTAAGAAAAAAGTCAACTTATTTCAGTGGCTAAGTCTAGCAATGACAGGACTTGCTTCAACCATGACAAGAAAGTCCATTTCGAGAAAGACTATAGGTCCAAGCCAAAACAAAAGCCAAAAAATAAGGTGAGCTTGGGTTCTACGATTGCATTTTGACTCATCAAGAATGGACACTCAATGATGGGTGGACACTAGTGCATCCTGCCATGTGTGTTCTAAGGAGTTGTTCACCACATATGACCTACTTTTGATAATGTTACAACGACAAACAAGTCACAAGCTGAAGTGATGGAAATCGGGTTTGGTTGTGGTTGTCACGACCCGCACCAAGTGTAAGGGCACGAGACGTAGGTACGTCCAGCCTACGCCGCAGTGTCGGCGGTAGAACGCTGTCCTGGGTCCAATATCTAACACAATCTAGTAAATACTCCGAACGGAGAATAATATATAAATGGTACTACTCAATCACAATAGCTAAGATAGAATAGAAGAAAGATAATCACATCAGAGAGTTATAATATGAATACAAATTCCGGAGTAAAATCATACCATAACAAGTCTCAATACAACCACAAAGTCTCATAACTAAAAGATAATATAAGTCTAATCCAATCAAGGCAAGTCCTCAGCGACTACTGGATCCTGCTGAGGGTCCAGGTCACCTGTGTCAACTAGGCCTGCTCCATAGTAAGTGTCGCAGCAATCCTCATCATCTGTAATATTGTCAACGGTCCAGTCAGGACAGGAACGAATACATATCTCTCACACAGTTCATAACATGAAAGGAAATATGAAACAAGCTATAGAATAATATACATGAACTGCTGATAAAGAAATAGTAAAGAGACTGTAAAAAAGAACATGATATAGTGGAAATAGATATACATGATATAGACAAGAAAACTGAGCTAACTACGTGATTCAGAGCACATGTTTGGTTATGTAAACAAGCTTAGGTTATGCATGACTTAAATCTAGTTTGGAGTTATACATAAAATGGTGTAGATCACATAACCAAATAAATACTCTCCCTGCGCTAATCAGTACACAAGGATCTGTCCAGGTTATTTTATTGCACATGAAAGTAGTGCATCACATGGATAGCTAGTCCACATGCACACTGGGTTATACATGAAGGCTCACATCATCATGAGTGTACATGAATGTTACATGAGTATACATGAATAAGTACGAATACAATGAGTAAACGATGCACATGATAAAGTACATGAGCATAATATACCCGATGTATCCGAGGGGATAAAATCGCATGAAGAGATCCATATAGTACTAATCCGTGATATATCGTGACAGCAACAAGTAAACTAGTCTATAACAAGTAATACGTCCAAGCAAGAATGAAACGGTCAGAGAATGTACTCGCTTGGCAAACCAAACTGCTGATGATGAAGTGTAGCTAAATCGGGGCAATATAAACCTATTTAAAGTATACACATGTCACAACCAAGTCTACAATATCAAAAGAAATAGCTACAATGCAAGACTAAATGCTTCTAGGTACCTTTTGGTCAAAGTCAACCCTTGGTCAAACCTAGTCAAATCTGGTCAAGCATTGGTCAACTAGTCCGTTTACTAATTTTTAGGTAATACACAAATTTCAGGTCATTCGGAGTTCGTTTGAGTCAATTTAGATCAAGTTTGACCCAAAGTTGACTTTTGTCAACTTGGTCAACTTGTCGGCCAATTCGATCGAACTAGGCTCCTAACGACGAACCTAATCTGTCCAAACACTTCCTATAGTCATATCACAAGAATTTATTATATTACCTATATTTGTACATTCATCACTATTAATATAGATACATATATATACATACACAAACATATATATACATATATATAAATCAGGAAAGGAAACATGGTTTGTGAGTGAACAATGATGTTGGGGCTGCTGGTAGAGGGTCTAAATCTGAGCAACAGAATAATATGAGACTATAAGAGTAATCTATGTATAAGATATTACAATCAATAGTAAAATACCTATATATATATATATATATATATATATATATATATATATATATATATATATATATATATATATATATATATATATATACACACACACACACACACATATAGGCTTATATGGAAATATAAGTATATACCAAGAATAAAACCAACGAAGGTCGATTCCGATCCTGAAGCAAGCTTCCAGGTCTGAAATCAGAGCCTCGACCCTCACATAAACACATTTTCGAAGTTAAGCATTTAAATAATTATATATATATATATATATATATATATATATATATATATATATATATATATATATATATATATATACATAAATATATATCTTTATACATTAATAGGTAAAATACCATATATGCCTAAAAATAGGTAGAAAATATGAATCAACCCCGAGAGTTGATTCCCACAAGTCCCAAACAGTGTCCAAGGACCAAATACTCAGAAATTATCGTCAAAATTCTCAGAAATCGAAATATCACATAAATCCCAAATTTCCAATTCAATGAAAACCCGATTTTTCACAAAAAGATTCGAAACACAAAATACTCAGAATTAACCCGCGAAACTTAGCAAATAGTTCGGTCTCGACACGTGGGACGTGCTCGGGTACCTCCAGAGTCGAAACTGTGTCCGTGTCGTGTCCAGAGAATGCGTATCGGAAAACCGATTTCGCGTGTCGAAGAGGGTGTTCTCGCTCGATTGCGCGTCACACGCGCAACGAGAAGCCTCGTGCTCGTGCACATGGCTAGGTAGGGTCACGGGGTAGGCTTAGGACATGTCGACACGACATGAAGTCACAGCGATGCGACACAGCAGCTCGCGCAACAGCGCGTGGCCTGCGCGCGCGCGTGCGTGCATTCTCGTGCATGCGGTTCGTCGATCGTGGCTCGCGCGTCGGGCCACGCCATGACTCAGGATCGAGTCCCTGGGTAGTCTAGATATAGAGCTAAATTTTCCAACTCCTGGTACAGGTCTTCGACGCACCGTGTTCGCGTACGAAGGCCGTGTCAGTAGCGAATTTCAGCCCGAGTGCACAGTTCAGCCGACCAGTGCACGCACGATTTATCCGCGCTCGCTCGACGAAACGTAGTGAAATTTTACGAACATGTGGGCAGAGATTGTCCCTATGTGATCGTAAAATTTCACGCAAGACGGAGCTCTGTGCGTCGAGTTATGACGCACAGGCTGCAGGGCGTGCACGGGATCTCGTGCACGCGTGTTTGTGTCCGTTCGGATGCCGAAATCATGTCGATTTCCGATTTGTCTTCACGAAAGTTGTTACAAATCATATAAGGAAGGATTTCATGAAAACAGAATCGAAAATTAATACTTTTCAATTCTAAGTGGCATTTTGCCGAACACGTACAACGTGAGACCGATACGTGTCCGATACCGCTATCAAACAAAGTCAAAACCCAACCAAACTTTAGGGACATGTCAAGGGTACCTATATGGATGCAATAACGAAGAAAAATTCAGAAGAACAAAGGTAGAACGAGTTTTACCTATTGGGTGTCGGAAACCCAATGAAAATAAGTCCTCGAACGCTTTGTAGGCCAATTTCCCCGAGCAAATGCCTCCAACTCCTTGCTAGCAATACACCAGCAAGTTCTCCTCTTCCCCATGAGCTCAACGGAATTCGTTTGAAGTGAAACGGACTCCGGATGCGAAGGTTAGGGTTTGGAGAAGGTGAAAAAAAGGGGGTTTCACTTGGAGGCTACGTGCTTTCTCACAAAAGTGAAAAGAAGTGGGGGGGGGGGGGGGTGGCTGCTGTGGCCGGCCATAGGAGGGGGTATTAGGGTTAGGGTTTACACATGGGCCAAGCACTCTCAAGTTGCAAGAAGGCCTATGTCAAAAAGGATTAATGCAAAAATGACTTAAAAATCATTTAAACCACTCCAAAAATAGAGATTAAATCTAAATAATTTTTAAAAACCAAAATGTGAATTTTAATTACATTATTAGGCTTCTAGTGAAGGTTGACTAAGGTCAAACTACTTATACTATCAAGTCACCAGTCTACAACCAATCAAATCATACTGCAATCAATCTAATTAATAAATAGATAAAAATTCAAATAAAAATCATAAAAATTCAAATAAATCATAATTACTAAAATACCCTTAAAATTGAAAAGTGAGTGTGACAAATCTACCCTCCTTAAAATAATGTTGTCCTCAAAATTAAGATGATCCTACTCCTTCTAGGTCAAATCTCCAACAATTATGGTCTTAAGAAAACTTATCTAAATCATGCAGTTGGAAAGATATCATACATGATTATGGCAGGTAATCAGTCTGGGGTCTCATCTAGCCATTATAGTCATACTAGATCAAAAGTAGTCATAAGGTATCAAACATACAAACAATAAGGTAGGGTACAACAATCATCAAGATAGGATAGGGTATAGGTCAAGAACTCACCTTTACTAGGTCTGGTAGCTGGAACTCTCTCCCGGGGTAGGCCTCGACTAGGGGCAGGTGTAGTAGGACAGTCTCGTATCTTGTGTGCAGCTGACCCACAAAATAGGCACAATCCTAGTATCTTCCTACAGTCCTTCCATACGTGCCCAAGCTTCTTACAGATAGTACAGGTAGGCACCCACTCAACTGGCCTCTGCCGGACAGGAATCTAAACTGGATAGGCTGGTCTAGGCTGGAAGCCTGGGTACTCCTGAGGCTCTGGGTATAAACTGCTACTCGCTCTCTTGGGACTAGGCTCTCCCCTCGAATGCATGTAATCCTACAACAGTTGGATACTGAGACTCTGCTCTATCATAAGCTCAGCCTGAAGTCTCTGTACCTTCCGTACATCCTGAAGAAGTCTGTAATATGAGCCCTATCAGGAATGGCATGGGGTACCACTCCAGGAGGCAAAGGGTGGCCCTCATTCTTCGGCTGAACTGTATTCCTCTCCTGAAGGATAGGAGATGGAGAAAAATTCTCTGATGCGGCTACTAACACCTTCTGAGCAATAGAAGAAGGAAATACACTCTCGGTCTCATCCGGAATTGCAGCTGTGTACTGGGGATAGACTCTGGTCATGGGTGCCATTCTGGAAAAGATAAGAAAAAATAATAAATCATCGGGCTATAAGGCAGTCTATCATCCTATATGAAAACTGGTGATTATAAAAAAAACAACTAAAATTAACTATAAAGCGTTACTATTCTAAAGATGATCAAAACGAAAGTTTAAAGCACGACTGTCAATAGCATTGAAATCCAATCACGATATATATAAAGAAAATTTAGTCTCGGCACGATCTAAGTTGATCAATCTCTGAGTAAATCAAAATTTGGACAAAATGGGGAACAAGGTCATCAAAGTCTGAGCACGAGCATCCAAGGATGGAGATCTAGGTCATAATTAAATTTAATTGAGTTCGACCCAGATATTAATTATGATAAGAAAAAGTGACCAAAGTCGATTGGTCGTGATCAATGGAGTTAGGGTACAATGATATTAAAAAATTTAAAGGATAATTCAAGGATATGGAATAAGTCAATTTTCTCCTTTTGATAGGGAAAACAAAAGACAAGGTTTCATAGGGAAGTCAAGTTAATCATCTCTCTCTGATACCATCAAGCTTATCTAATCATCATTTGTCAATCATATCCTTATCTCATAAGTCCAAATATGAAAATCAACCTTTATATGACTACCACCAAGAATTTATACCCTTTTGTTATGAAGATTGGACCTTGTCATGATCATCATAGGCTCAATTCTTAAATTCCTAAACATTGTTCATGAAGCATACCCTTTTATTTATTAGCACTCAATACTAACCACTTAATCATCTTTAAATCCAAATTCTTCCACCTTGTCTCAAATTTGATCCGAAATATCTAAATCAAGTTTTATGAAATCCTTGAACTTGTTCAAATTACTCTCCTCGTGTTATTCAATATGAAACTACTAGACCTTACAAAACTTATTCTCCAAAAAATCAACCTTCATATTTCCTTCAACGTACACCCTCAAATATTATTCTCCTTAAAATTTAAAATTTTCTCAAAAATCTCTATATTTTCTTTAATTCAAAAATCCTTGCACTCTTTCTGTTCTTAACCATTTTCTTGCAATTTCATATTCAATTTCGTATTACCATCAAATACAGTTAAAATCTCTTCTCCATTACTAAGTCCCTAAATTTAACATCATAGCCTTAAAGGGAACGTCTCAAGAATCAATAACCAAAATTTATCCAAGTCCTCAACTATGTTGACCTCGAATATCCTCGTCAGCTAAGAAATGCATCTATTATCTACATCTAAATATTTTTCTGTGTGTGATCGTTCCTAGATTGATAATATAAATCTCTTAATTTTATTCTCACTTTTTACCACATCCATATCTCAAATTCTATATCAAAGACCAACTTTTTATATCCCTACCTAGATTATCATGTGATAACAAATTATGTCCTTTTCGAGCCAGATGATTTACGTTACTTCCTCGACCTTTCCAAGGTAAAAAGGTATGGAGATTCAAAGGTTCCAAAGTACAGATGACAGAATTAGACATGAGATGGTGATTGATGTAATTGGGATAGAGTTAACTAAGATAAAGAAAAATGGTAATACAAGAAATAATGGCAAGAAAGAAATAATGATAAAACCTGTTCTTGCTTATATGTTCGAAGGAATGAACAAATTTTGAGATATAATATGATAACCATACACGTCTTCCAGAAATCATGTTGCTAGAATTTTGCCACGCCAGTAAGCATAGCTGCAATAAACAATAGAGTCCGTAACTAAGGTATACACCCTATAATCATGTTATTTAGAATTCTTACCTCGCCAACCGGTATGGCTGCAAGAAAATCTAAATTCCATAACTAGGATAAGTATATCAAAATTAGGCTCTATGTCCTTGTCTTGCTAGCCAGTATGACTGCGATAAATTCTAACCCCACAATAAAGTAGATATTTGCCTTTCTCACTGTCCTTATCAAGTATGTTATCAGGTTATACCCTAAATTCCAAAATAAAATAAATATAAATATAAATATATTTAAATACAAACTCAACTAATCAATAAGGTTCAAAATTCAACAATGAATCCATCAAAATCAAATTCAATAACAAGGAGTAATGAGTGAATCAAATGAGTAATGGGTGAATCAAATTAGGAAAAAAAGATTTCAGATCGAAGTTAAAATAAGATTCTCAGGGGTCGTCCCAGGAATCTCTCAAGGAATCCTAACAGTGATTGAGTATCTTCTCATTCTAACACTTTGCTTCCTATACTCTATAGCAGGCTCGTAGTAGTACGACTAAGTCGCTGTACTACTACGACACCGTACTAATGCAAATTAGGACCTGCAAGGACCGGAGCGATGAAATCTTATCTCCATAACCATCCTGAAGACAGATCAAAATAAGAAGCAATTACTGAGAATGAAGCAAAAATCAAAGGAGGACAGTTTGTTTTCAAAAGAAGACAATTAACAGCAAGAATTAGATAAGAGTTTTCCTAATGTGATTGAGTACCTTAACATATATCCTATATCCTACTGTAGGCTGTAGTGATACTCTAGTTCAAGTACCACTATGAAATCGCACTAGTTGCGACTGTGAGGACCTGTACGGGCCACCACTAAAAATGTGTCATGACCCGCACCCAGTGTAAGGGCACGAGACGTGGGTACGTCCAGCCTACGCCGCAGTATCGATAGTAGAACGCTGTCCTGGGTCCAATATCTAACACAATCTAGTAAATACTCCGAACAGAGAATAATATATAAATGGTACTACTCAATCACAATAGCTAAGATAGAATGGAAGAAAGATAATCACAGCAGAGAGTTATAATATGAATACAAATCCCGGTGTAAAATCACACCATAACAAGTCTCAATACAACCACAAAGTCTCATAACTAAAAGATAATATAAGTCTAATCTAATCAAGGCAAGTCCTCAACGACTACTGGATCCTGCTGAGGGTCCAGGTCACCTGTGTTAACTAGGCCTGCTCCATAGTAAGTGTCGTAGCAATCCTCATCATCTGTAATATTGTCAACGGTCCAGTCAGGACAGGAACGAATACATATCTCTCACACAGTTCATAACATGAAAGAAAATATGAAACAAGCTATAGAATAGTATACATGAACTGCTGATAAAGAAATAGTAAAGAGACTGTAAAAAAGAACATAATATAGTAGAAATAGATATACATGATATAGATAAGAAAACTGAGCTAACTACGTGATTCAGAGCACATGTTTGGTTATGTAAACAGGCTTAGGTTATACATGACTTAAATCTAGTTTGGAGTTATACATGAAATGGTGTAGATCACATAACCAAATAAATACTCCCCCTGTCCCAATCAGTACACAAGGATCTGTCCAGGTTATGTTATTGTACATGAAAGTAGTACGTCACATGGATAACTAGTCCACATGCACACTGGGTTATACATGAAGGCTCACATGATCATGAGTGTACATGAATGTCACATGAGTATACATGAATAAGTACGAATGAAATGAGTAGACGATGCACATGATAAAGTACATGAGCATAATATATCTGATGTATCCGAGGGGATAACATCGTATGAAGAGATCCATATAGTACTAATCCGTGATATATCATGACAGCAACATGTAAACTAGTCTATAACAAGTAATACGTCCAAGCAAGAATAAAACGGTCAGAGAATGTACTCGCATGGCAAACCAAACTGCTGATGATGAAGTGTAGCTAAATCGGGACAATATAAACCTATTTAAAGTATACACATGTCACAACCAAGTCTACAATATTAAAAGAAGTAGCTACAATACAAGACTACATGATTCTATGTCCCTTATGGTCAAAGTCAACCCTTGGTCAACTCTGGTCAAACCTGGTCAAACATTGGTTAACTAGTCCGTTTACTAATTTTTAGGTTATACACAAAATTTTAGGTCATTCAGAGTTCGTTTGAGTCGATTTGGATCAAATTTGACCCAAAGTTGACTTTTGTCAACTTGGTCAACTCGTCGGCCAATTCGACCGAACTAGGCTCCTAACGACGAACCTAATCTGTCCAAACACTTCCTATAGTCATATCACAAGAATTTATTACATTACCTATATTTATACATTCATCACAATTAATATAGATACATATATATATACATACACAAACATATATATACATATATATAAATTAGGAAAGGAAACATGGTTTGTGAGTGAACAATGATGTTGGGGCTGCTGGTAGAGGGTCTAAATCTGAGCAACAGAATAATATGAGACTATAAGAGTAATCTACGTATAAGTATTTACAATCAATAGTAAAATACCTATATATATATATATATATATATATATATATATATATATATATATATATATATATATATATTTTTTTTTTTTTTTTAAGTATATACCAAGAATAAAACCAACGAAGGTCGATTCCGATCCTGAAGCAAGCTCCCAGGTCTGAAATCAGAGCCTCGACCCTCACATAAAACACATTTTCGAAGTTAAGCATTTAAAGAATTATATCTATATATATATATTTTTTTAAAGAATTATATCTATATATACACATAAATATATATCTTTATACATTAATAGGTAAAATACCATATGTGCCTAAAAATAGGTAGAAAATATGAATCAACCCTGAGAGTTGAATCCCACAAGTCCCAAACAGTGTCCAAGGACCAAATACTCAAAAATTATCGTCAAAATTCTCAGAAATCAAAATATCACATAAATCCCAAATTTCCAATTCAATGAAAACCCGATTTTTCATAAAAAGACTCGAAACGCAAAATACTCAGAATTAACCCACAAAACTTGACAAATAGGTTGGTCTCGACACGTGGGACGTGCTCGGGTACTCCCGAAGTCGAAACCGTGTCCGTGTCGTGTCCTGAGAATGCGTATCGGAAAACTGATTTCGCGTGTCGAAGAGGGTGTTCTCGCTCGATTGTGCGTCACATGCGCAACGAGAAGCCTCATGCTCGTGCACACGGCTAGGTAGGGTCACGGGGTAGGTCTAGGACACGTCGACATGACACGAAGTCGCAGCGACATGACACAGCATCTCGTGCAACAGCGCGTGGCCTGCTCGCGCGCACGGGCATGCGGTTCGTCGCTCGTGGCTCGCGCGTCGGGCCACGCCACGACTCGGGATCGAGTCCCTGGGTAGTCTAGGTATAGAGCTACATGTTCCAACTCCTGGTACGGGTCTTTGACGTGCCGTGTTCACGTACGAAGGCCATGTCAGCAGCAAATTTTAGCCCGAGTGCACAGTTCAGCATACCAGTGCACGCGCGATTTCTCCTCGCTCGACGAAACATCGTGAAATTTTACGGGCATGTGGGCAGAGGTTTCTCCTATGTGCTCATAAAATTTCATGTAAGACGGAGCTCTGTGCATCGAGTTATGACGCACAGACTGCAGGGCGTGCACGGGACCGTGCACAGGATCTCGTGCATGCGTGTCCGTGTCCGTTCGGATGCCAAAATCGTGTCGATTTCCGATCCGTGTTCACGAAAGTTGTTACAAATCATATAAGGAAGGATTTTGTGAAAACAGAATCAAAAATTAACATTTTTCAATTCTAAGTGGCATTTTGCCGAACACGTGCAACGTGATACCGATACATGTCCGATACCGCTATCAAACGAAGTCAAAACCCAACCAAACTTCAGGGACATGTTAAGGGTACCTATATGGATGCAATAACGAAGAAATATTTGGAAGAACAAAGGTAGAACGAGTTTTACCTATTGGGTGTCGAAAACCCAATGAAAACAAGTCCTCGAACGCTTTGTAGGTCGATTTCTTCCGAGCAAATGCCTCCAACTCCTTGCTAGCAATACTCCAGCAAGTTTTCCTCTTCCCCACGAGCACAACGGAATTCATTTGAAGTGAAACAGACTCCGGATGCGAAGGTTAGGGTTTGGAGAAGGTGAGAAAAAGGGGGTTTCACTTGGAGGCTACGTGCTTTCTCACAAAAGTAAAAAGAAGGGGTGCTATGGCCGGCCATAGGAGAGGGTATTAGGGTTAGGGTTTACACATGGGCTAAGCACTCTCAAGTTGCAAGAAGGCCCATGTCATAAAGGCTTAATGCAAAAATGACTTAAAAATCATTTAAACCACTCCAAAAATAGAGATTAAATCTAAATAATTTTTAAAAACCAAAATGTGAATTTTAATTGCATTATTAGGCTTCTAGTGAAGGTTGACTAAGGTCAAACTACTTATACTACCAAGTCACCAGTCTACAACCAATCAAATCACACTGCAATCAATCTAATTAATAAATAGATAAAAATTCAAATAAAAATCATAAAAATTTAAATAAATCATAATTACTAAAATACCCTTGAAATTGAAAAGTGAGTGTGACAGTGGTAAAGTTGACATTAGAGAAGTCACTTACACTAGAGAACGTGATACATGTTTCTACTGTTGCCAAGAACCTGATTTTTGGAAGCCTGTTGTTTAATGCAAGTTTAAGGATGAACATAATTAATGCATGCCAAATGGTGATGTCCTATAAAGGAGCATACTTTGAAAAGCTTTTTGTATAACCGAAGGAATGTTTAAACTTCAACTTGTAATTTATTCTTAATATGTTAATGAAGTATTTGTTTTTTGGTTACTATCTTGAGTTATGACACAATAAACTATGACATGTTCATTGTAAACTAATTAAGAAGATGTCTGGTCAAGACCTTATCTTTAAATTTGGGGGTAAGAAAGTAGAGAAATGTGAACTATGTGAGCATACTAAAATTATTCAAGTAGGTGAAATGGAGTACAGATCTTTTAGAGTTGGTACACACAAATATCATTGACTTCAAGCACTGCTTGACAAATGTTGGATATTGAAGTATTTTATTACGTACCTTCATTGATGACTTCTTAAACTAAGCTTTTGTCTCTCTTCTGAAATCAAAAGATGAAGCATTCGAAAAGTTCAACGACTATAGTCAGAAGTCACCGTCAAACGGCAGGACAATAACTCAAGAGGCTCAGAAATGATCGAGGGGGAGAGTATCGTTCTATAGAATTTACATCGTTCTGTAAAAAAAATGGAATCGTCAACGAAACGAATGCTTTGTATTCCCCTCAATCTAATAAAATTACAAAAAAGAAGAATCGTACCCTGGTAGACATGATGAACTCCAGGATGTTAACAACAGGTCTTCCAAACTGCTTATAGGCGAAAGCAGTGCTTACGAGTATGTTTATTCTAAATAGAGTACCATTTGCACAATCATAAATTACTCTTCATGAACTCTGGTTCATAGTCAGACCCAACTTGAATATCATTCGAGTGGGAGGGAAGGTATTTGGCTTATGTGGAGCTTTTTGTCATCAAGATTCAAAAGTTGAGAATGAGGACTACAAAGACCATATTTCTGGATTATGTCGAGAAGAGTGACGCTCGCATGATCCTTTGATCTTAAATTAATCAAATCAGATTATTGAATATTACGACATTGAATTCTTCGAGGATAATTTTTTCAAGCATAGGAACATTGTTCTTACGAATCTTCTAGTGAATATTGTAATTGCCAAAGAAGCTAGTACTTCGAAAGAAGCTATAGTTCAGGAGGAGACTGCAATTGAAGATGCAATTACGGAACGAATACTTGTTGTTCCACCTTCAAATCAAATAAGGAGTCCAAAGGAGTTTCAAAAAAAATTTATCACCTATCACTACAACAAAAAGACCTATTAATGACGCTTGATAAGTGGATTTCATGACGGCTGATAAAGAAGCGTCATCAAAGTTCGAAATACCTTTTTTTATGACGGTTTAGGCTAATTTTGGGCTTTTTATAACATTTATAAAACAAAGCGTTATTAATAATTTAGAGCGGTGGCAAACTTGTAATATTTTTTAAGTTTAATTGTTGGCAAAATTCTTGCTGTAGTCCGTCTCTCCCCCAAAACATTCTGGTCTTCTCCTTCTCCTCCTTTCTTCTCCCTCCTCTCCTCCAACTCCAAAACCCTAACCCTAGATCCAAAATCTTCGAGGAGGGCCTCACGCTCCTCGTCGCCCTCCAGGACAAGCTCGAGGTCGTCGCGCACGCGATCGACAAGAACGCGAAGGAGGAGCGTTAGGGTTCTGCTCGTCCTCTTCTCCGTGCTCTCCCTCTCCTTCTTCTTCCCCTCAACCGCCTCACCTGTCCCTCCTGCCTCTCCCTCGCCGGATCCCGGCCCTTCGTCGCCCTCGTCTCCGGATCCGACCCGACCTCAACCACCTCCTCTGCTCCTCTTGTGCTTCCGACGGCCCCCCTCGTCCGCCTCCTCCTCCTCCTGTCTCTTCTTCGATTTTAGTTTTTTTTCTTCCTTCCAAGAAGCTTCAATTCCATTTCCATTCTTAGCATCACATAGAGAGAGGGATTCTTTCTATATATAGAAAGATTCAGTGCAAGAGGAGAGAAGAGAGCACTAGCGAGAGAGGAAGACCATGAAGAGGAAGAGGAGGAGTCAGCTTCTTCCAAGAGACCCAAAATTCCTGGGCTCGCGAGGTTCCTTTCTTTTTCTTTTTCTTTTGATTTTGATTACTATTTGTATCGGGAAGTTTCGAGAAGTTTGTAGTGATGCTTTTTTTTGGATGGTCTGTTCTAATACAGTGTGATAGTGGAAGCAGTCGAAGTGGACAGCCTCCAGAGGCTTTGTTCTTCTCTGGAGCCTCTGCTCCGCCGAATTGTAAGTAGATTCTTCTTTCAAATATTTTCAATCTATGGAACATATCAAAGAAAAGAAAGGGATTAATCTTTACAGAGAAATTCATGGTCTGGGAAGAGACCCATTACTGGGGACATCATTGTCAATCTTTGGATCACGACGAAGAATCCATATTTTGTTTCACCCACCAAAACTCGTCTCGATGTTCGCCATTCCACTCAAAGGGTTGCCACGTGTAAATACAAAAAACTATCACTTATAGGTTTCTTTTTTATTATAAGAAACATATGAAATAAGAAATTGGACTACTTTAGTACATACAAAGTTTGGATTTCTTTCTTCTTTCCTTTCCTGTAAAATATTCGAAAGAAAGAGAGTATTTGTATTTTTGGTCCTTCTAGTTCTTGAATTCAACTAGCTTGGCAATCAATACTATGCTTATACGCCTGTTAGTTTCACAAGAATGGGTTTCAGTATTGTTCTTCTGAGTTGTGGATTGAGGGAAGTTGGATTAGTTTTACAAGAATAATGCTTTTATTAATTTGAATCAACAATCGAAGTCACTATACACAAGTAAGATTAAAATTAACATAAATTCCATTCACATGCATAAATGAATTGGCTTGAGGGCATAGTAACACATAGTTGGGTTATAGCTTAAAAATCTTTATCTTTCTAAGATCTCACGACTTATATCACCATCATGTTCTTTTTCATTTCTGAAACTAGTGAAGTTTCATGAAGGGGAACTTCAAATAATGTATGAACCTCTCATTGTCATCTATTGTAAACAAGAACAACTGACCACGGGAAACACTAAGGTTTTCTAGGGTTTTCATTAAGTAGTGCTTTGGTCTTGGAAAATTATATATTTTGTTATATCTTCTAATTAAATGAAGATGCCACTTGGACAAACTCCTACACGTTAAAGATTTTTCATTATAGTACACGATTGTGTAATTTAATCATTTTTCTCAAGTCACTGGGGCATGTTCCAGAGGTTATGTTTCTAATTTCTTCTATTTGTGAAAAAGACGGGAGTTCTGATTTAACTTTTGAGTTGGATCTTACGTGATTCCTTGTTTTGATTTGCACTTAGGCTATAGCTTGTGTGTTTCTTAGAGGCTACTTACTGTTGCCTATTTCATATACCAGGTCATATTGAGAGGAGATTTATTGAGGTTCCACTTGGGGCTACATGGGCTGAGGCAACAATGCGGACGTCTGGATTTGATACTGCCAGGAGATTTTTCATTAATACCCTTCAGGTACCACTTGATATGTACCCACCTTGAGAAAACTATGTTTTAATTTTATTAATAAGCAGCTGAAGCTGCAAACTCTTAATGCTATTGGTTAAGCAAAGCTGGTTAAGTTTAGCACACCTAATATTTGCTATACAGATTTGTCCTTTGAAGAGGCCTGTTAAATGGGAGGCTGTTGCGACATTTTCATCTCCCTCACTGAAAAGTTTCACATTTCCTGTATATGGTGGCCTGACTATAGAATTGGCTATTGCTCAGTTCTGGTCTAGCGGAATTGGTAGCCATGAAGCCACTATTGTTGAATTTGAGGTAATTATTGCATGCTGAGGTCTTTAGATATTATTGTTGCTCATCTATTTTTTCATTGGTGTAAGCCCTAAATTTTGTTGTGCGTTAACCTATGCATGGTCACCACTACAAAAAAGAGAGTGAAACAACATGGATTTGAGAAAATGTTGAAATGATACTTTGGGAGAGGGACCAAGTCTATTGCTGAAACTGATGCTATGAATCTTGCTTATAGCTTTAAATATGATTTTAACAATATTTTTGTTAGTTCCATGGAGTGAAACTAAATGTTCTTATTTATCCCCTCTACTATACCTATCCACATTCTGTAATGCCCGTATTTTGGAATACGTATTTTGATTAGGCTTATATGTATTTCGGACCTATATTTTATTTTCTCGGATTTTGGCCTGTAATTTTATTTTGGCTCGACTTGCGGATTTTGGTTTTCTCGTAAATTGAGTTTTTGGACCTGGCGTGGTTTTATTCTTTGTGGAGAGGATTTTGGTTTGGTTTGCTTTGGACTACCCTTAGTTAAACTCCACCCTCAACACAACACACCCTCCCTCATTAAAAACCCCACCTAACTTTTCTCTTTCCTCATTATTCTTCCATTAATTTCTCCATCTTCTTCATCCTTCCTCCACACAACACCCAACCTCCATAGGCAAGTGCACCTTGCCACCAAATAGAAACCCTATTTTATTTGTCCATTAGTTAGATTAGGACATGGTGAACCACATTAGAACTTGGCATTTTGTAATTTGGAGTTTCTATTTTTCTAGATCTAAGTTTTAACCATTTTTGGATTTTCTTGGTTTTGATCTATTAAACTCAGATTTTTGCTTGTTTTGAGGTTTCCATGTGGTAGAGAATTCAATTTTACACAAGTTAGAGCTTTGAAAATCTAAATTTCGTTTTAATTTGGCCAAGTTATGAGGCTTGGAGTTTTTGGTGTTCTTGGGTTTTCTCTTCTCAGCCTTGCTGGAGAAGATGATCTCGGCCAGCGCTCTTTAGCGCTGGGCTGAACCGCGCCAACCATTCTTCGGCCAGCGCTCTTTAGCACTGGGTTGACCTGCGTTCGGCGCCCTTTGGCAAACCGTGCCCCTTCGCTGGCGCCCTTTAGCTCCAGCGCAGCTTGACCCTAGCGCAACCCGACCCCAGCGTAGTTCGACTCCAGCGCAGCTTGACCCTAGCGCAACGCAACCCCAGCGCAGTTCGACTCCAGCGCAGCTTGACCCTAGCGCAACCCGACCCCAGCGCAGTTCGACTCCGGCGCTGCTTGACCCTAGCGCAACCCGACCCCAGCGCAGTTCGACTGCAGCGCAGCTTGACCCTAGCGCAACCCGACCCCAGCGTAGTTCGACTCCAGCGCAGCTTGACTCTAGCGCAACTCGACCCCAGCGCAGTTCGACCCCAGTGCAGCTTGACCCTAGCGCAACCCGACCCCAGCGCAGCTTGACCCTAGCGCAATCCGACTCCAGCGTAACTCGACTCCAGCGCAATCCGACCCTAGCGCAACCCGACCCCAGGAACCCCAGCGCAACCTACTTGCCCATGGTAGTTTGGTTGTATTTTGCTTGGGCTTGGCTTCTCTTTTATGGATTGGAGTTTTGAGATCTTGTTCCACACAACACGACTATCTTGACCCAACACGACCTGACACAGTTTTCGGTGTTTTACTTATGACTAGTACAGTTTTTGTGATTTCGGTGATTATGATCCTAGTACTTCTGATCTTCTTAGTAGTGACCCGATGGGGTGCGCTATTAACTGGTAACATGTGATTCATAATTAATCTCTGTAACTGGATAACTTGATAGTGGCCCGTGGCGGCGCACTCCTGACTTATAACTTAACTTGATAATTGATGCTGTTGCGATGGCAACTTGACTCATATAACCAACTCTGACACCGTGGGTGTTCATTCTTGGTGCTTCGTGTAACCCACTTGTCTTGTCTTGCATCATGTCTAGGACGTGACTCCCTGGTTACCACACGGTCAGGGATTCGCACTGAATATGGATTAGGCTAATTACTAGATCAAACTATAGTTCATGGAGAATTCCCAGTCACAGGCGATCTCGTTATCTGGGCGCTTTAAATGGACTTGTAGCCTGCCGACGAGTAGGGCACATTTCCAGCACACTGTCATGTGTTGCACCCTCTAAGTCACCTAAGGGTACATTATCTCCCGGGCAATGTACCCAACCATACTCTCAACCCGCGGAAGGATAACTGGATTGTCTGCAGGGCTTGGGACTGGGAATTTCTCATTTGCAACTTGTTAGTAATTAGGCATATGATAACCCTAGTTAGTTAAGTAGTAAGCCGTAGTATTTGTTTGGCCATTTATGAATGGATGGTGTCCAGCCCTGTCTAAGTCTCGTCTAGTCCCAGTACCTGGTTTCTCCTGAGCATGTTTGTTTTACTTATCTTAACAATAAATGGGTAGAGACAAGGTGCTATTCAGGCGAAGAGTATAACCCCGGTCCTTATTTGGTTAAGGGTTGTAACCTGGCTTCCGGAATGGTACCACGTCCCTAGTCATTTATTGTCCTGTTGTACTCTTTATTAATGGTACTTTTCTTCTATTTCCTTATGATCTGATATGCGGGCTTTCGTTCTTATTTCGTGGCCTCCTTTGTGGCACTTGCTCTTTCTGGGGTTTGATCCAGCTGGTTTTGTGTGGCCAGATTTCGGAGCAGCTCCCGAAGATCTACCGAACTTCCAGCCCAATGGTGACAACTAGACGGAACCCGGGCTACGAGTGGGTTTTCCATTTTGATTCGCTCACTACATTGTAAAATTATTCTTTTGAGGCGTTTAGCCGACGAGCACCTGTTAGCTCGATGCATATTTACTTACTGTCTGCCTACGGGCTGTAACATGATTAACAAATCCTAGGGTTGATCATGTATGACTGAACTCTTGCTAGTCTTGACATTTTGTACGACTAGCTTCATGATCATCCAATATGTAATGTATGGGATGCCTTGCTATTATATATTTGGTGCTCTGACATCTTGTAACTATTATTGCTTGTTTGAGATTGAGACAATAGGCTTGTTCATGACCATAGGAGACTGTTGGCTTGTAGTTAAACCCTCATATATCTAGACAGCCGTGACCGTATACCGAGGTGGATTCTTTTTCAATATACGCAACTGGCTATGTACGCCCCCGCTTTCCAGTATTCTGGTTCTGGGGCGTCACATGGTTTAAGTGGTGGCCCATGCAGGTCTTGTAAATCAAGATATGTGAGGGTTTACCGTATAGATGTCTCAATCAGTACTCGTCCTTGATCTCTGTTCATATCCTCTGAATCCCTGAATTCTTACCCTGATCATGTGCTTGTATCGTTGATCTGTCCTGGTCCTTCCTTATTGTTCCCTATGTCGTCTTCTTCAGCAGCACTGTACCTGACCCTGCCGATCAGCGAGGTGGAGCACTCCTCATGGACCAGCAGCAACCCGAAGATCATGTCCAGTATTCCGGAGTAGCCTCCAGAGTTGTACCTACTGGAGGAGAGCCCCCAGTTCAGTCCGTTCGACCTGCCGAGTCTGATGATGGCACCTTGGTAGGTCTCATCAGGACCTTGATAGCTTCCCAGGATCGTAGAGGAGATGCTTTATACCCGGCAGTGGCAGATGATTTGACCAGAGGCGGTCATCCAGGGAACAGTGCGGCCAACAGCTTCAAGCGCTTGAACCCTCTATTCTTCGACGGCAGCGAAGATGCGATTGTCGCGGACGCTTGGCTTCAGGATACCGAGGTGGTTCTGGAAGCAGCTAGGACACCTGAGAATGAGAAGGTGGCGGTGGTACGCCTACAGTTACTAGACTTAGCTCGCAGTTGGTGGGCGGCGCAGGCCGTGGGATTAGCGGTGCCGGTTACTTGGGCGATGTTTAGAGAAAGATTCTAGACGAAGTATTTTGATGCTGTAACTCGGTACGACCTACAGACGAGATTTACCAACTTGAAGCAAGGAGGCAGGACGGTCGACGGTTATGCATCTGAGTTTTCTAGACTCAGTAGGTTTGCCTCCACCTTGGTGGCAACCGAGTTTGATAGGGCCCAGCGGTTCCAGCAGGGGCTGTATTTGGAGATCTTGTTGGCAGTTGAGCAGTTCGAGCACCAGACGTTCGATGCAGTATTAAGGGCAGCTAGGAGGCACGAGTACACCTCCCAGAGGATCGTAGATAGGATCGGAGGTAGGAAGCGGTCCCACAATCAGATGCACCCATCATCAGCTCCAGTCCCGGCAGCTAGGGGTTTGGCCATTGGAACTCCGAGGCGGACGGCCTCAGTGACGTCGGTTCAACATTCAACCCCGATGTACCCGCAGCAGCAGAAGCAGAAGCAGACTTCCGCGATGGGATGTTCTCATTGCGGTAAGCCAGGGCACGTGGTGGCAGATTGTCGCAGGGCGCAGGGATTGTGCCTGGCTTGCGGAGCGACAGATCACTTGATAGGAGCTTGCCCGAATAGGGGTAGTTCGTACTCTTCCAACCTAACCAGCATGTCGGTTAGGGTACCAGCACCTATGCAGCAATAGCAGTATCCGAGACCATTGTTGCCTCAGGCCCAGACATTTCAGTAGCAGAACCAGCAGCAGTACACCCAGGCTCAAGTGCAGAGTAGGCAGAGAGGTTTCCAGCAGAGGGGACCCGCAGCCAGAGGACAAGGTCAGGCAATGATGATGACTATGGAAGAAGAGGTTGCACCAGGTGAGATAGTGACAGGTACTATTCTGGTCAACTCCTCTCCAGCATCGGTATTATTTGATTCTGGTGCATCGCATTCATTCATGTCTGCACGATTCGTAACATGGATAGGATTGGAGCCAGAGTAATTATCAGTAAGGCTCAATATACTTACTGGTAATGGTCTTGTGGGAGTAGATCGAGTGTTTTCCTCGTGTCGGATCGTAGTTAGCGGTAGAGAGTTCCCCGCTAGATTTATAGAGTTCTCTATGGCAGACTATGATGTAGTCCTAGGCATGGATTGGTTGAGGAACCAGTATGCTAGGATAGACTGCCATGTTGGCAGGGTTGTTTTCAGCATTCCAGGCGAGCCAGAGTTTTCATTTTCCAGAGGCGCAGTGGAGCCATCTTCTCCAGTATTACGGATGGCAGTAGCAGCAGTACAGTTATCCCGGATAGTTGAAGAGTTTCCAGATGTCTTCCCAGAAGAACTTTCAGGAATGCCGCCAGATAGAGAGATCGAGTTCGCTATAGACTTGATCCCCGGGACGGCAACAGTATCAGAGCGAGTCTACAGGATGGCGCCTTCAGAGTTAGAGATTTTGTACAAGATGATTGAAGAACTGAGGACCAAGGGATTCATTCGTACAAGTGGATCGCCTTGGGGAGCCCCGATGCTTTTCGTGAAGAAGAAGGATGGTACGTCCAGGCTATGTGTAGATTATCGTACCTTGAACTCGATGACAATCAAGAACAGATACCCTCTCCTGAGGATAGATGACTTGTTTGATCAACTCAAGGGGGCTTCAGTGTTTTTGAAGATAGACTTGCGATCAGGATACCACCAGATCAGGGTCAGAGAGCAGGACATTCCGAAGACAGCGTTCAGATCAAGGTATAGGCATTGGAAGTTTCTTGTTATGCCATTCGGAGCAACCAATGTGCCAGCCGTATTCATGGACCTCATGAATCGCATTTTCATGCCTTACTTGGATCAGTTCATGATCATGTTCCTAGATGACATCCTGGTCTACAGCAAGAGCAAAGTAGAGCACGAGCAGCATCTCAGAATCGTCCTTCAGAGGCTTAGAGAGCACCAGTTGTATGCCAAGTTCAGTAAATACGAGTTCTGGCTCGATCGTATTTCGTACTTGGGTCACATCATTATCCGAAAAGGAGTGGAATTGGATCCCCAGAAGATTATGGCTATTGAGACATGGCCAGTACCTAGCTCAATAGCAGAGGTTCACAGCTTCCTTGGATTAGCCGACTACTATCGGCGATTCGTTTCAGATTTTACAAGAATTTCAGCACCGATGACCCAGTTGACCCACAAGGATGTGCCGTTCGTATGGACAACAGAGTGCCAGGAATCATTTGAGAAGTTGAAGCGAGGTTTGGTAACGGCTTCCATTCTCACACTTCCAGATGGGACCGGAGGATTCACAGTTTATTGCGATAATTTAGGGAAAGGATTGGGGTGTGTCTTGATACAGCATGGGAAGGTAATATCTTATGCATCACGTCAACTTCGTGATCATGAGAAGAATTACCCGACCCACGACTTGGAACTGGCGGCGGTAGTGTTTGCGCTTAAGCTTTGGCGGCACTACTTGTACGGAGATAGAGTGGAGATATTTACTGATCACAAGAGCCTGAAGTATGTTTTCATCCAGAAGGACCTTAACATGCGGCAGAGAAGGTGGCTCGAGCTACTGGTGGACTATAATATAGATTTACAGTATCACCCAGGGAAGGCTAACGTTGTAGCAGATGCGTTGAGCAGGAGAGCCGGAGTTTACTTCCTAACGGCGCAACCAGAGTTATTGGCAGATCTTCAGAAGATGGGAATTGAAGTGGTTCTTCCTACCAACGTGGCATTGATAACCAGTCTACAGGTTCAATCCAGCATAGTTGAGAGGATCCAGAGAGCGCAGCCAGCAGATTCTAAGCTTCAGCGACTCAGAGCAGAGTGTGAGGCAGGAAGAAGGCCTGAGTTATGCATTCATGAAGATGGTATACTTCGACACGGCACTCGTCTTTGTGTACCCAGTGGAGATATCTGACAGGAGGTGATGGCAGAAGCTCACAGTTCACAGTATTCTATTCATCCCGATGGCACGAAGATGTATAGAGACATTCGTCAGCATTTCTGGTGGAATGGCATGAAGAGGGAGATAGCCCGGTTTGTCTCTCGGTATTTGGTTTGCCAGCAGGTTAAAGCTGAACATCAGAGGCCCGCTGGACTTCTTCAGCCCTTGCCAATTTCAGAATGGAAGTGGAAGCATATGACCATGGATTTTGTGACTGGATTGCCTAGATCACCAGCTGGTCGAGATGCTATTTGGGTTATAGTTGACAGGCTCACGAAAGTGGCTCACTTTCTCCCGTTCAGAGTTTGGCAGTCTACGGCACAGTTGGCAGAAATGTATCTCAGGCGGATCGTCAGGCTTTACGGTGTGCCCGTCAGTATCACCTCAAACAGGGATTCAAGATTCACATCACACTTTTGGCATCGCCTGTAAGAGAGTTTGGGAACTCACCTTCAGTTTAGCTCAGCTTATCATCCGCAGACAGATGGCCAGTCGGAACGCACAATCCAGACTCTTGAAGATATGTTAAGATCTTGTACCCTTGACTTCGGTGGTTCATGGAAGGATCACCTGCACCTGGTAGAATTCTTGTACAACAATAGTTTTCAGGCCAGTATTCAGATGGCCCCGTTCGAGGCACTGTATGGTAGGAAGTACAGATCCCCGTTAGCCTGGAATGATGTTGGAGAAAGGCAGATGCTTGGTCCAGAAATAATTGCCCATACAGTTGAAGTGGTCAGAAGAATCAGAGATCATCTTCGAGTGGCCCAAGATCGTCAGCGCCATTGGGCCGATGCTCATCGACGTCCCTTAGAGTTTGCTATCAGCGACCATGTATTCCTTAGGATCTCTCCTAACCGCGACGTCATTCGCTTTGGCGTACGGGGAAAGCTTAGTCCTAGGTATATAGGGCCGTTCGATATCCTGGAGCGAGTAGGAGATGTATCCTATCGTCTCGCTCTTCCGCCGTCGCTAAATGAGGTACATGATGTATTCCATGTGTCCCAATTACGACGGTACATCCCGGACCCGAGCCATATCCTGGACCATTCGGAATTGGTTGTTGGTACCAACCTTTCGTATGAGGAGAGGCCCGTATCTATATTGGACCGGAGAGAAAAGATACTCAAGAACAAGACTATTAGCTTAGTCTGTGTTGCTTGGGGTCATCACTCTCTAGGTTAGTCAACGTGGGAGCGTGAGGACGAAATCCGATCGCAATATCCCGACTTGTTTGACTCGTAAGGTATAATGTCTTCCTTATGCCTTATGCTTTCCATCCCTTGCTTGTATGAATGATTATTTGATTGTTTGCTTAGTGTAGCTTATTTGTGGATATTATAGCTGGCTCTTACATCTCTAAGCATCTTGATTTAAATTTCGAGGACAAAATTCTTTTAAGGTGGGTAGAGTTGTAATACCCGTATTTTGGAATACGTATTTTGATTAGGCTTATATGTATTTCGGACCTGTATTTTATTTTCTCGAATTTTGGCCTGTAATTGTATTTTGGCTCGACTTAGGGATTTTGGTTTTCTCGTAAATTGAGTTTTTGGACCTGGCGTGGTTTTATTCTTTGTGGAGAGGATTTGGTTTGGTTTGTTTTGGACTACCCTTAGTTAAACTCCACCCTCAACACAACACACCCTCCCTCATTAGAAACCCCACCTAACTTTTCTCTCTCCTCATTACTCTTCCATTAGTTTCTCCATCTTCTTCATCCTTCCTCCACACAACACCCAACCTCCATAGGCAAGTGCACCGTCCCACCAAATAGGAACCCTATTTTATTTGTCCATTAGTTAGATTAGGCCATGGTGAACCACATTAGAACTTGGCATTTTATGATTTGGAGTTTCCATTTTTCTAGATCTAAGTTTTAACTATTTTTGGATTTTCTTGGTTTTGATCTATTAAACTCAGATTTTTGCTTGTTTTGAGGTTTCCATGTGGTAGAGAATTCAATTTTACACAAGTTAGAGCTTTGAAAATCTAAATTTAGTTTTGATTTGGCCAAGTTATGAGTCTTGGAGTTTTTGGTGTTCTTGGGTTTTCTCTTCTCAGCCTTGCTAGAGAAGATGATCTCGGCCAGCGCTCTTTAGCGCTGGGCTGAACCGCGCCAACCATTCTTCGGCCAGCGCTCTTTAGCGCTGGGCTGACCCGCGCTCGGCGCCCTTTGGCAAACCGTACCCTTTCGCTGGCGCTCTTTAGCTCCAGCGCAGCTTGACCCTAGCGCAACCCGACCCTAGCGCAGTTCGACTCTAGCGCAGCTTGACCCTAGCGCAACCCGACCCCAGCACAGTTCGACTCCAGCGCAGCTTGACCCTAGCGCAACCCGACCCCAGCGCAGTTAGACTCCAGCGCAGCTTGACCCTAGCGCAACCAGACCCCTGTGCAGTTCGACTCCAGCGCAGCTTGACCCTAGCGCAACCCGACCCCAGTGCAGTTCGACTCCAGCGCAGCTTGACCCTAGCGCAATTCGACCCCAGCGCAGTTCGACCCCAGTACAGGTTGACCCTAGCGCAACCCGACCCCAGCGCAGCTTGACCCTAGCGCAATTCGACTCCAGCGCAACTCGACTCCAGCGCAATCTGACCCTAGCGCAACCCGACCCCAGGAACCCCAGCGCAACCTACTTGCCCATGGTAGTTTGGTTGTATTTTGCTTGGGCTTGGCTTCTCTTTTGTGGATTGGAGTTTTGAGATCTTGTTCCACATAACACGACTATCTTGACCCAACACGACCTGACACGGTTTTCGGTGTTTTGCTTATGACTGGTGCAGTTTTCGTAATTTCGGTGATTATGATCCTAGTACTTCTGATCTTCTTAGTAGTGACCCGATGGGGTGCGCTCTTAACTGGTAACATGTGATTCATAATTAATCTCTGTAACTGGATAACTTGATAGTGGCCCGTGGCAGCGCACTCCTGACTTGTAACTTGACTTGATAATTGATGCTGTTGCGATGGCAACTTGACTCATATAACCAACTCTGACACCGTGGGTGTTCATTCTTGCTGCTTCGTGCAATCCACTTGTCTTGCATCATGTCTAGGACGTGACTCCCTGGTTACCACGGTCAGGGATTCGTACTGAATATGGATTAGGCTAATTACTAGATCAAACTATAGATCATGGAGAATTCCCAGTCACAGGCGATCTCGTTATCTGGGCGCTTTAAATGGACTTATAGCCTGCCGACGAGTAGGACACATTTCCAGCACACTGTCATGTGTTGCACCCTCTAAGTCACCTAAGGGTACATTGTCTCCCGGGCAATGTACCCAACCATACTCTCAACCCGCGGAAGGATAACTGGATAGTCTGCAGGGCTTGGGACTGGGAATTTCTCATTTACACCTTGTTAGTAATTAGGCATATGATAACCCTAGTTAGTTAAGTAGTAAGCCGTAGTATTTGTTTGGCCGTTTGTGAATGGATGGTGTCCAGCCCTGTCTAAGTCTCGTCTAGTCCCAGTACCTGGTTTCTCCTGAGCATGTTTGTTTTACTTATCTTAACAATAAATGGGTAGAGACAAGGTGCTATTCAGGCGAAGGGTAGAACCCCGGTCCTTGTTTGGTTAAGGGTTGTAACCTGGCTCCCAGAATGGTTCTACGTCTCTAGTCGTTTATTGTCCTGTTGTACTCTTTATTAATGGTACTTTTCTTCTATTTCCTTATGATCTAATATGCGGGCTTTCGTTCTTATTTCGTGGCCTCCTTTGTGGCACTTGCTCTTTCTGGGGTTTGACCCAGCTGGTTTTGTGTGGCCAGATTTCGGAGCAGCTCCCGAAGATCTACCGAACTTCCAGCCCAATGGGGACAACTAGACGGAACCCGGGCTACGAGTGGGTTTTCCATTTTGATTCGCTCACTACATTGTAAAATTATTCTTTTGAGGCGTTTAGACGACGAGCACCTGTTAGCTCGATGCATATTTACTTACTGTCTGCCTACGGGCTGTAACATGATTAACAAATCCTAGGGTTGATCATGTATGACTGAACTCTTGCTAGTCTTGACATTTTGTACGACTAGCTTCATGATCATCTAATATGTAATGTATGGGACGCCTTGCTATTATATATTTGGTGCTCTGACATCTTGTAACTATTATTGCTTGCTTGAGATTGAGACAATAGGCTTGTTCATGACCATAGGAGACTGTTGGCTGTAGTTAAACCCTCATATATCTAGACAGCCGTGACCGTATACCGAGGTGGATTCCATTTCAATATACGCAGCTGGCTATGTACGCCCCCGCTCTCCAGTATTCTGGTTCTGGGGCGTCACACATTCGGACTCTATCATCTGATATGAGGATCCAGCATCTTATGATACTCATATTTGTTTGGACTTTGGAGGCAATTAGGTGAAAGTGGAACTGCAAGTCAATTTGTACTTGCACTGGTTGTTTTCTTTTAATTTAATCAAAATCAATACCAGTAATTAGTCATTTGAAGCTCTTACAATCAAAGTTGTGTTGGAATATTTTGGTTTGAGGGACTCAGTATAGTTTGCTTGTTCTGGTTCAAGCTTTTTACAAAGCCTTTTAGAGCATGCTATGTTTGAGTTATGTAGGGCTTTTTACTCATTTCTCTTGATATTTCATGATTAGATTTGATTTTTAGGCCTGACAATTATATAGACTGATTTGGTTGTCTTATCTTTTTCTCAGGATTATTTCACTGGTGTTCCGGTTGTCGTTGATCTTTCATGATTATTGGTTATGTGGCCAAGTTTTGATGTGGACAATTTTGGTAGTTGTAAATATATATATGTATTTGGATATTCTATTTTGAGAATGTAGTGAAGATGTTGATATGTACTCTATTTTGAGAAATGTAATAAAGATTGTGATATATAATGTTAATTTGATTTTTAGGCCTGACAATTATATGGACTGATTTGGATATGCTAATTTGAATAGTATAAAGTGTTATAAATGTGCTGCATTGAGCCTATACATATTATCTATTCATGACGTTTTAAAATTGTTCTGAATTGTGCACTATATATTAACTATTCATAACGTTTTTATATAAACTATTCATGACGGTTTCTTTATGACGCTTTTAAAAAACATTTATAACACCCGTTTTCATAACGGTTGCTTTGAAAAAAAAGCGTCATGGTTTGTCATTAATGACGCTTTTTAGCGAGTTTTTTGTTGTAGTGTATCATGTAGAAGCATATCTACTTACCTACGATGAGGTGATAACACTGTTTTCTGGAAGGAGGTAGTCAATGACGAGATTGATTCCATAACATCTAGTAGCACTTGGGTGCTAATCAATCTACCTAAAGGAGAAAAATTTATCGAATTTAAATGGATCTTCAAGAAGAAGATGAAACCCGATGGAATTATTGATAAGTTTAATGCTAGACTTGTGGATAAATGGTTTTCCCATAAGCAGGTGAATAACTAGTTTAATACATATGCACCAGTTGCACAAATAAAACTATCAGGATATTTATTACTCTAGGTGTAATTCACAAGTTGTTGATTTATCGTATGGATCTCAAAACAACATTCCTGAATGGATATATGACCAAAAAGATTTACATGAAGCAATTGGAAGGTTTTGTCGTCAAGAAACTTGAAGACAAAGTATGTAAGTTGATAAAATATTTATATGGTCTAAAGCAGGCACCCAAGATGTGGCATAGAAGTTTGATAAAGTCATTAGATCAACAGTTACACTGTCAGTGAGGTAGATAACTGTGTATACACCAAGTTTACTGATGGGAAAGGGTTTATTGTGTGTCTCTATGTTGACGATATACTAATCCTGAGTATAGATCTAAATAGTGTCAAATCACTACTACAAAAATGGTTAATAATGACGTCAAAAATGGTAACTGATGACATTTGTTTGGCTGTCAACTATGTTACCGTCATCTTTAACATGAGAAAATAATGGCAGCTCAACGCACGTCATCTCTATCAATAAAAGATGACTTGTGTTTATTTATAAAATATGACTTCTATATGTCATCTTTATTTACAAAAAATGACTTTTATCATGAAACAAAAAATGACTTTTATCATGAAACAACAATGACTCTTACACATGTCACCGTTTTATATAAAAGATAACTTTTAGGCATCAACATTATTTATAAAAGATGACTTTTATCATGGACAAACAATGACGGCTCAACACACGTCATTACTATTTATGAAAGATGACATATATACGTCATCGTTATTTACAAATAATGACTTATATGCGTCATTTATATTTACAAAGATGATTTTTATTGAGAGTACAACAGTGACGAATCAAAATACGTTATTGTTTTAAATAGAAAATAACTTTTATGAGTCATTGTTAATTACAGAAGATTACTTACATGTGTCATTATTATTTATAAAAAATGACATTTATCGTGGAAAAACAATAACAGCTGAACACACGTCATTATTCATAGCTTATATATGTATAGTTATTTACAAAGGATGATTTATATGTGTCATATATATTTACAAGAGATGACTTTTATCGAGGGTAAAACAATACATTGCATCTTTATTTACATAGGACGACATCTATTTGTCATCTTTATTTATAAAGGATATTTTTTATGCATCAATAAATATTTGTTATTATTTATAGTACCCATTTTTGTACCTAGTACAATTTGTATTATTTAAAATAATATCCCATAGAAGAAAGCAAAGAACAAGAAAAGTACTATGTAACACGAACCAAAAATATTTTATTTCATAATTATTCAAAGTGAATATTAAACTAGAACAATATTACTTCATTCTCACATATTTCAAAACAAAAAAATACTAATACTTCCAAATTCCTTAATGCATTATTGTTTTACATATGACCTTCATTAATAGTATCCATGATAAATTTGGCCAACACTCCTCTCATTTTATCAAGTTCTTTGATAGAGTAATCCTTCCTTATAGCAAACTACAAAAACAAACACAAAATCAATTATTATGTTAATGATGTCATGTTATACCAATACAACCAATATTACATTAATAGAATCATCTTAACATGTAACTTACCATTATCTATGGAAAAAGAATCAAAGTAACATTGTTTCCAACACTCCACAGACTACAAAAAAAAAAAACAATGATCCAAAGTCTGAGTATGAAAAAGAATCATCTTCAGGTATGTTGCTATCAAATAAAACAATCCAGTAGCCAAAGTTAAACAAAAAAAATAATAAAGAAAAAATAGAGCATAGATGTAACTAAGACCACACCTTCAAGAAATCTGGACATGTCTGATTTCTTTGAGATCCAGCTGGAGCCTTGGTGGAGGTGTCGGCGACTATCATAGCAGAATTCAATGCATCAACTACTTTCTTAGCATTAATTTTAGTGCATTTTTTTTTATGAATCTGACTCCGACATTTAAGAAAGAGAATTGAGAAGAATCATCAGCAAAAGGAAATATATCAGCTCCAAAGCATTAAATATATAATATCATAGATAATCCTTTTGAAAAATATATATACTTTATTAGCATTCTTTTTAATATACTCTTGAAGATAGAGATTTAAGAACAATTATGTTATTGTTGTGATTTGGATAAACCCCAATATGGATGCCCTTATCCATAACCACAACAACCTCTATCATAACCCCTCTTTATATGTTATCAATGAGAAAAGCTACATACTCCTTCTTTTGGCTACCAATCTCCTCTCTTTCTCTTCTATTTTTACAACACGTTATTAGCACGATCGCTCGAGGAGTTTCAGGCCACCACCGGAGCACCCAAAAATATCAAATCCTACCAGGTTCATAGATAAAGAATTTTTCTTATGTTAAGGATTTGTGCTATGATATAACCCA
>JANAVB010001800.1:23222017-23387017 GCA_029216955.1 Iris pallida
CTACCCCCCCAATACCGACACCCAACACCCCCACCCAGAAACCCCCCCTCCGCTGCCCAACCTCCCGCTGCCCTACCCCCCCGCGACCCCCACCCCCACCACCGTCGACCTCCACCACCCGCACCCTGAAATCCCCATCCGCTTACCTACCCCCCAGCAACCCCCACCCCCACCACAACCGGCCCCCGTCGCCCTGACCACCGAGAGAGAGAGAGTGAGATCCAGAGAGAAAGGGGATTACCTGGAGAGAGAGAGAGACTTGCGCGCGTCGAAGAGAGAGAGAGAGAGAGAGACGTGAGAAAATTTGGAGGGAATGAAAAGTTTTTCCCCCTCCCGTCGGTTAAATTTAAGTTAGGGCTGGACATATAGCGACGGATAGACGACCGATGCTAGTCCGTCGCTATATCCCCTTAGATGGCCGACGGAATATCCGTCGCTATGTGGTCGATAAATTTCGTGCCAAATTTTTTCAATATTTCCTGCCAACTTTTGACAACTAAGTGACGACATAGCGACAGCTTCATGATCCGTCTCTATATCTCGAACGACTTAACGATGGATTGGAAACCTTTGCTCGCCCTTAAAAAAAATTATCAGCTTTTCGACGGCAATCAGTCTGTACTTAGTCGGTAGTCCGTCGCTATTAGCGACGGACGTAATCCGTCGCTAATGGTCCTTCGCCAAATGGCTGTACATTTTGTTAGTGTTGCCTGATTAATAGTGCTACCACTCACACGATCCTTAAAAATAAGATATTTTTCTCCAACATCACTACAAGTGCAAACGTAGTATCAACGATAGCCGGTCCCGCTCACATAATTAAAGGCTCCGGAAGAGCACTATTAATTTTACCAAACGTAGTAGATTATTGATTATCGTTACTTCATGATTATGCTTCCGCAAAATCTCAGATTATTAATTATGAATCGATCAAACTAGATTGTCATTGCCCTATAGGTTTATCATCAGCATTCCAAGACAGGAAGATTTTGATTTCAAATACACGAGCACCATTTTGACCGACTTTTGATGATAGAACTCCATTCTCCGCCCAAGCACACTTAATTGGTTCAGTAGATTTAAAGGATTCATATTCCATATATGGACATATTTTCTTAATAGCAATAAAAGTCCAGCCAACATCAAAACCAAAATCAACTATGTAATCATCCAGTTCTATGATCACATGCTAAGATTGTTTTACCATATATTATTGTGGTAGTTAGAAAAAAAATCATTCTCAAATGATTTATAAATAACAATGATCATTTTTTTCCAAAATATATTACATGACATGATTAAACATGATTGCTTGCATATATTTTGGAGCACCCATATAAGTGCATGTATGATAGGTATTGCGCTGCATGCCCGGAGGAACCCAGTCGCCCGCAAATTACTTTTTGCAGGACGCACGAAAGATCATAAATTTAATGTTGGTATTATAAGCTATCATAGACCTGGAGTTCTATGTCTAGAATAAATTTTTATTGATTAATACTATTTTTCTTACATGTATTGATAAATATATTGTCATATCTAGAAAATGGAATTCATGGGAAATCTAAATAAAGACAGCTTTTTCCCGATTGATAGTGCTACCACTCACACGATCCTTAAAAATAAGATATTTTTCTCCAACATCACTACTAGTACAAACGTAGTATCAACGATAGCCAGTTCTTGAAGGCTCCAGAAGAGCACAATTAATTTTACCTAACGGAACCAACCTATGTATACAAAATGCCTTATACTCTCGTACTTCAAGAAGAAACTTACTAAGTTTTAAGGACATAAGGGCTAACGGGTATCATATTGAAACCATGAGCGAGGATAATAAAGAGTATCTTTGCGTAACCTCTAGAATAGGGAACCAGAAGTTCGTTCTAGAAAAATTTTCTGGCTTATCACTAGGGATCTACTTCACTCACATTAGGGTAGTCGAGTCTCATATCTCTATGAGCCAGCAGCTCATCTCTAGTTCAGGATCCATCACTAGCCAGACACCAAAAGATACTCTCAACTTTAAACTTTGGCATGACCGTCTGGGCCATCCTGGGACTACGATGATGAAAAAATTATAAACAATTCCAGTGTCCATTCTTTAACAACTCGCAATATACCTAATGGTCATTTTTGCGTCCCATGTTCCCAGGAAAAACTTATTACGAGACCCTCAATCCTGAAGATTAGCTCTGAATCACCTCCTTTTCTTTATAGAATTGAAGAAGATATTTATGGACCAATCCATCCCTCCAATTGACCTTTCAGATACTTTATGACATTGATTGATGCTTCATCTAGATGGTCTCATGTTTGTCTTTTATCATCCTGAAACTTAGCCTTTTCTAGTCTATTGGCCCAAATCATTAAGCTTAGAACCCATTTTCCTTATCAAACTATCAAATAAATAAGACTAGATAATACAGCTGAATTCACCTCTAAACTTTTAATGATTTTTATCTATGCTTAGGAATAGTGGTTGAGCATCATGTTCCTCATGTGCATATCCAGAATGGTTTGACAGAATCTATGATCAAAAGACTTCAATTGATAGCTAGACCTTTACTTATGCAGTCTCGATTACCCACTGGTGCTTGGGGTCATGCAATACTCCATGCTGCATCCTTAATCAAGTTAAGGCCAACATCTTACCATGAGTTATCTCATTTACAATTAATCTCTGGATACCGACCAAATCTTTCTCATCTTTAAAAACTTTGGTTGTGCAGTTTATGTCCCTATTCCTCCACCAAAGATAACCAAAATGGGTCCCCAACGACGATTGGAAATTTATGTTGGTTTCGAATCTTCCTCGATCATTAAATTTTTAGAACCATTAACAGGAGATATCTTTACTGCATGATTTGTTGACTGCCATTTTGATGAGATAGTCTTCCCGACGTTAGGGGAAGATAAAAAGGGACATAAATACCTTGTTCCAGTTCCAAAAGAACGTCATGAATTATCATGGTATACTCCAACTTTATCTCATCTCGACCACAGAACTCCCCAATGTGAACAAGAAATTTGAAAAATTATTCACTTGCATTCTATAAGAATTGAATTATCCGATGCATTTAATGATGCTGCAAAAATGACTAGGTCACACATACTAGCTATGAATGTACCTTCTAAAATAGAAGTACCAAAAGATCAATATAAAACATCAAATGAGTCAATTTGTCACGACCTGCACCTGCCTTCCGGATACGATGCGTGTCCAAGCCCAGCCTACGCCGCAGTGTCGGCGGTAGAACGCTGTCTATAACTCACAAGTCACTGAATCTAGAATCACAAAGATATCTATATCTCATCCACAGAATAATAAAGAATCAAATAAAGCAATGAATATCGATGAAACTGAATAATAGAGAGAATAAACTGAATGTTTCCAAAATCCAAGTCACGTCCGGTGGACACAAATCCACTACCAATAGACGGAAGTACAATAAAGACATGCAATAAACTAACAGGGTCCAAACTGCTAATCAAATGACAACCTCAGCTGCAACGGTGGTCTGATGCTGGCTCACATATGCTCGTCTGCTCCTGGCTTAAACTCGACTAAACCTGAAGAGATCATCAGGTCCTCAGAGGACTAGCAAGATACATAAAAACGTGCCTTTCTAATAGTTTATTATGCGTGAAAAAAACCAAAGATAAAATAATTAAAACTAAGCAGTAATAAAACACAAATCTGTGAACTGTCTACGCATAAATGGACTATTAAACGAAAACGAGAGAACACATGTCAATGTCAACGGATAGCCAATTGAATACGCAAACCCTCGCCCCTAGTGTGGACTCACAGGTTTGGACAACTACTAACCCTTGCCCCTAGTGTGGACTAGCAGGTTAGCTTCAAGAAATCACCCTCGCCCCTAGTGTGGACTCACGGATGCAGATAAATGACTACTAACCCTCGCCCCTAATGTAGACTCGCAGGTTAGCTTCGAGGATCAAGACAAAAAGGTTTGGCAGTCCAGTTTATGACTTACTCATCCTATGACAGGACTCAATCAAGTACAAGAGTGAACACGTCCAATAAAACACAAGACTAACTGTGAACAAGGGCTGTGTATCAATGGTGTAAACTACTATGATAAATCACATGTCAGCAAAAATGAAAAGACTGGAAAAATGAAAGGCAGTGCATGTAAATAAAGCTATAAAGGAAGGCAAGGTATACTTGTCTGTGGTCCTGAGCTGTGGATACTGGCCAAGTGTTGGGTCAAAGTCCAAGTAACCTGTATTTATGAATTTCTAATTAACACGTAAAATTGAACTATAATAAATCTTTCTTAAGTTAGTGCCAACTGCCCTTATGCTTTGGGTTGGATCCCCTTAGCCAACTTTAATTAGATTAATATACATTTGGAGGGTATCCCTTTACCTATTCCATGTATAGTTACTAGGTCCCTTACTTAGTGTGCCAACACATGTATCTCATGTCTTTCCTACATTTGATTACCTATGTGAACCTTCCCAGTCTTAACCCTGGTCATATAGTAAATCCCCCTTATTTGGTGATACTTGACAAGAGTACCCATGTCCAGAGTCTTTACCTTCATATGAACACAGGTTGTACCTGTCCTTTTCTAAGTCTATCCTGCCATTTGGGACTGTCAGTATAAAGCTTGGTCCAATTCACTCCTAACTGAAACATAGAGCCTCTATTTGTATATAGTACTTGGTACAAGATAACATAACAAGAACAAAGCCACTGATAAGGTCGGAAAGCTAACATTTAATTTGTATCCAACCTACATATAAAAAACACCAGTCTCGATATTATATAGGCAGCTTTTTTAGCTACTTCGAACTGAAGGTCTGCTATTCAAGGCCAATGAACCAAGGTAATTGTAACGCTCTTCGACAAATCCTAAGTGAAATGATACAAACAAACTAATACATGGTGAAATCTAATGTAAGTCCAAACTGGTACATCCAAGGGAGACACTAACTCTGATTTAGTTATGGCTACCTAGTTGCGATGACACTACAATTTCCCTTACCAAAACACTCTGATGCAACCACACTCAACTTTTATTTCCTATATTCCTGTCTCGAGCACACACGCATATATAGAACAGCAGCACCAATTGCACTTGATAGCATCCCAACCTGCTATCCTTACCTGGACTCTGCAAAGTTGTGTACACTGCTCACCTTGCCTATGCTCAGGTACATGGCATGAGTGATGCCATGCAGTATACAACTCGACTCTCTGATACCACCTATAAAATTAACTTATATTAAACAATATCTGTACCTCTAATACCAAGGACTCGTCCCAGGTTGACATTGTGTGCTAGTCATTCCTATCTGTGATACAAATGCTGATGTCCCTCACTCAAATCCTAAACAATCTCGAACCATGCTGGGCCACCCTCCTTGTTACTTGCCTAACCCGATACCTTGTGATAATTGCTGTCTACTGATACCTTCTCAAAATATACCTTACCATGCTCTGACTCTCCCTAACCCTGATACATTAGAATCGAACCCAGGCCGGAAGAGTTTATAACAAAAAGAAATGACGACCTTACAAATAAACCATCTCAGGAAGAAATTATAGAACTGGTTAAGAAGTCAATGTACTAGAGAAGATTGAGTGTGAAAACCATTTTCAAATTAATGTAACAAAACTTTCACAACTGTAATATCATTGAAGGCATATTTTCGTCTAAGGTCTGAATTTTACTCTTATTGAAACATACGACAAGCATTATCTATGCAAAGAAAATTGACACAATTTCCTATCAAAACTTGCTTTTTGGCCAAATTCATAATATACGCACATCAAGGATTAAGATATCTCCCAAGATGAAAATTACCTACCGGTTGTCCTCCTGATTACTTTGGATGGATGCTAATCGAAATTTATGAAAAACTCATATCCTACTACTCGATTCTCTTTATTGGCCAAGACAGTACACACACCTAGGCTGTACATAATAGACAATGTCTACCACTTCCTAGCCTATCTACTATAGTATGTATAGGATCGACTAAACTCGGGTACAGGGAAGTAATACCTTACTTGTTCACCGATATTTGTAAGTTTAAGAAGGGAACATAGGGCTTATTCACTTAGATTTCCCCTTTTGCTGTAGGACCCGACTAAACATTTGCATAGGGTATTTTCCTTTTTCTAATTCTCAGGTCGGGTACTCCTCAGGCTATGACACCCTACGGGAAATTTCCAAGAGCAATTGCTCTGGTAACCACATCCTACCTGTTATAACCAGTCAGTAAACCGATACCACTATCTGATAATGATCCAATCAGAGATAAACGATTGTCTCTGGAAATTTCTGAGATGATAACTTGATACCGAATAACACGTGAATAAACTGGTAGTGTTCTATTAAGCATGGACTATACAAGAAAAGTGTCCAGGAAGCCATAACTTCAAGCTATGTAAGACCACATTCAATTAACACGACTCCTAAACTAGATACAATCCTTCCTCAACACAGAGTTGTTCATCGACCATGATACCCATTAAAATCTTTTCGACATTGAATCAAACATTAGGCGTAAGTGTTTGCCATTGATTATAAAAGAACAGAACAGTTTTATGGGAGGACTGGACTTTTACTTCACAATACAAACTCGCTCGTACAAAGAGAGCCTAGGAATAAAATCTAAGAAAAACAATCTATGTACAATTGTATAGTTTTTCTGGGGGGTGACGGTAGAGGCTCGGGAAAGTGATATCAACTCTGTCTTACTCTTTGGACGATCGGACGTAGCTTCTAATCTGGCAAAAAATGCTCTTTGTGTGTGTGGGAGTTACTAGTCTCTCTGCTCGGGCTCTGTGCGTATCACTCTACGTCTCCGCCGCTCTCTGTTCAGGGTTTTACAAGGGAATGGCACCTTGCTATTTATAGGACTTTGTGATAAGTAGGGTGTACAGTAATTGCTCCTTGAAAAGTGGAAGGTTAGGGATTGGTTAAGATTAGGCTTGATCTTGTTTATTGGAAATCAATCTGAGCTATTTATGTTGATTGGAACAAATCTGCATTGTTTGTTGGAAATCGATTTGGATAGTTATGCTGATTGCAATAAATCTGCATTGTTATGATTGCAATAAATCTGGACTGTTACGTTGATTGCAATAAATCTGAATTGTTGAGATTTGATCAACTCCTGCCACGTATCCCAACTGCCATTTATGTGACGAACCGTATGACTGAGCCGTATAAGCTCCTGGTGAACTGGTCCCCATGAAGTCCCATTGAACAGAACCGCATAAGCCCCTTGTAAACTGGACCGTATGAAGTCCCACTGAACAGAACCGCATGAGCTCCTGATGAACTGAGCTGCATGAAGTCCTATCGAACAAAATCGCATAAGCCTCTTTGTAAACTGGTCCGCATGAAGTCCCATTGAATAGAACTGCATAAGCCCCTTATAAACTGGGCCGCATGAAGTTCCATTGTGACAGAGCCGCATGAGGACCCATCAGAACAGAGCCACATGAACTTCGTTAAAACTGAGCCGCATAAAGCTCCATCAAATCAGAGCCGCATGAGCTCCTTTAAATGATCCGCATGAAGAGCTTTGGAATTGGTGGATCATGCCAGCTGTAAAGATTTTTCTCGTCTCTCTAGGAGCACGTCATTATGTCAGGGTCATCATTTTACCTTTATGTCAAAGCTGTCAATCTTTTGTGTCAGAGCTGCCGCACTGTGTCAGAGCATTTAATGAGCCAGCTGCACAGAGAAATGATGGCCAGCTGTAGAGTCGTATTTTGAACCGCATAGGGCCACGTGGCCTTTTTCCGAGCCGTATGGAGCTATCGGGGACTTTCGAGCCGCATGAAGCTCTAAGGGGCTTTTTTGAGCCGTATGAAGCTCTAGGGGACTTCTTGAGCCGCATGGAGCTCTAAGTGATTTTTGAGCCGTATGAAGAGTCCCCCAATATTGAGTCGCATGGAATCTTCTGTTCTTTTCCATGCTTCTATAAGACCCCCTTCAAAAATTTTAATTTGTAAAATTGAAATACTTTGAATAAGAAGTATGGCTATGTCCACATAAACTTCTCGTACCGCATAGACTTCTCTGGCCGCATAGCCTTCTCTGGCCGTATAGGATGTTCTGGCCGTATGGACTGCTCTGGCCGTATAGGATGTTCTGGCCGCATAGGACTGCTCTTTATGCCACGTAGACGTCTCATTAATTGCCTTTGATTCATTTTGATTTAAAGCCGTCTTTTGGGATAGGATCCCAAGAGTCAGCTTTAAATATTTAGATCTCCAGCTGGTAGAGATGCTATCTGGGTTATTGTTGATCGGCTCACGAAGGTGGCTCACTTTCTTCCATTCAGAGTTGGTCAATCGACGGCTCAGCTAGCGGAGATGTACCTCAGGCAGATTGTCAGGTTGCACGGTGTGCCAGTTAGTATCACCTCGGACCGAGATTCTAGATTTACGTCACACTTTTGGCGTAGCCTGCAAGAGAGTTTGGGGACTCGCCTCCAGTTCAGTTCAGCTTATCACCCGCAGACAGATGGTCAGTCGGAGCGCACGATCAAGACTCTTGAAGATATGTTGAGATCATGCACACTTGACTTCGATGGTTCATGGGAAGATCACTTGCATCTGGTGGAGTTCTCATACAACAACAGTTTCCAGGCCAGTATCCAGATGGCACCGTTCGAGGCACTGTATGGTAGGAAGTGCAGATCCCCGCTAGCTTGGGATGATGTTGGAGAGAGACAGATGCTCGGTCCGGAAATGATCGCTCAGACAGTCGAAGTGGTCAGGAGAGTCAGAGATCATCTTCGAGTTGCCCAAGATCGTCAGCGCCATTGGGCCGATTCTCATCGGCGTCCTCTCGAGTTTTCGGTCGGCGATCATATATTCCTGAGGATTTCGCCTAACCGTGGCGTCATTCGTTTCGGCGTCCGGGAAAAGCTTAGTCCTAGGTATATAGGACCGTTTGACATTCTGGAGCGAGTAGGAGATGTATCCTATCGTCTCGCTCTTCCGCCGTCGCTAAGCGAGGTGCATGACGTGTTCCATGTATCCCAATTACGACGGTATATCCCGGACCCCGGCCACATCCTGGATCATTCGGAATTGGTTGTTGGTACCAACCTTTCGTATGAGGAGAGGCCCGTGTCTATATTGGACCGGAGAAAGAAGATCCTCAAGAACAAGACTATCAAGTTAGTCCGAGTTGCTTGGGGTCATCACTCTTTGGGGGAGTCAACGTAGGAGCGTGAGGATGATATCCGATCGCGATATCCCGACTTGTTTGACTCGTGAGGTATAATATCTTTCTTATGCCTCATGCCTTCGATTCCTTGCTTGAATAAGTGATTGTCTGCCTAGTTATAGCTTGCATGTGATTAATGTAGCTTGTCATTGCTCCTCTAGCCTCTTGATTAAATTCCGAGGACGGAATTCTTTTAAGGAGGATAGAGTTGTAATGCCTGTGGTTCGTATCACGTATTCTCGAAATACGTGTACGTATTTTATTCTTGTATTGCATAATTTCCTTGCTTAATTCCTTCTTGGCTTGGCTTGGTCATTTCCTTGGGTTGGTTCGGCTTGGCTCGGTTTTCTTTGGTTCAATATGAACCAATGTGAACCCCTACCTACCACCACCATTGTATTTATTAATCTATTCTCTCTATTCTCTCTTTTCATTACTCATCTTCTTCTTCCCCATTACTTCCTTACCTACCAGAGAGAGAGAGAGAGAGAGAGCTCTAGGCAAGTGCAACTTGCTTCATGGAGGAACTCTGATTTTATTGCTCCATTCTCTTCTTTACTACATTATAAAACACTTTAGTACTTGGCTTTTCTAATTTCCATGGCTAGATTCTTGTAGATCTAAGTTTACATTATTTTTGGATTTCCTGGGTTTTGATCTACTAAATCTTGTTATTTTTGAGTTTTGATGGTTCCATGTTGCAGAGAATTTCGTTCTACCCCATTTTGACCTATGGAAGTTCGGATTTGGGCTCCGGATGATGGAGTTGTGGAACTTAAGAACTTGGCTCTCATGATGTTCTTCCTCTCAGAAATTTGGAGAAGATGAACTGTGCTTAGACTTGACTTGACCGCATGACAATTCATGCGGCAAGTAATTCGGCCGCATGAGACTCTCAGCCGCATAGGCTGGATCTCACTTCCTGGCCGCATGGGCTCATTCTCCTGAACCGCATGTGCCCATCTCCTTGAGCCGCATGAACTCTAGCACTTGTGGACCGCATAAGCCCTGATCCTCGAGCCGCATGAGAACCCCTAGACCCTGGCCGCATGGACTTCTTAATCCCAGCCGCATATGCATCCTTATTTTCCTGAGCCGCATGGGCTTCTTCTGAACCGTATGCGCCCACGTTCCCCTGAGCCGCATATGCACCCTTCGTTCCCTGCCGCATAAGCAGCCATGTTGACCCAGCCGCATGGGCTTCTAAAAGCTGCATGCGCCTCCTTCTATACCCAGCCGCATGATACTACACTTCCCAGCCGCATGGACCTGAACTCCTTCTTAGCCGCATGGGCTTTTCCCTTATCAGCCGCATGCGCCTGATACCATCCAGCCGCATGGGCTGTTCCCTTTCGAGCCGCATGAGATCCATCCTGGTCGCATATGCTTTAGCCGCATGGCTGTTCTATAGCCCTGTATATTGATATTTTATTAGATATTTTACGTCCATTTTATATCCTTACGCATTTTGTCATGAACTTGAAAATTATGGATTTTATTTAATATGTTCAAGAAAACCTGACATGACATGATAGTGGCCCGTCGTGGCGCACTCCTGACAAGAACACTTGACATGATAAACCTGACATGATTATCCTGAATAGCTGTTGCGACGGCTACTTGACATGACATGACCTGTATAATTACCTGGACACCGTGGGTGATTGTGCTTGTACAAATAAACCAGTCCTGTCTTGCATCATGTCTAGGGAGGAAGCTCCTGAGTACCACGGTCAGGAGTACCTATTGAAATGGACTAAGGTTAATAACTAGATTAACACATTAGTCATGAAGAGATTTCTCAGCTACAGGCAATCCCGTTACCTGGGCGCGCCTGGGATCTGTAGCCTGCCGTCGAGTAGGGCACAATTCCAGCACACTGTTATGTGTTGCACCTTTCAAGCTACTTAAGGGTACATGCTTTTCCTGGACGGTGTACCCACCTGAATTCAACCCTAATCTTTCGACCTGGGTAACCTGGATGGTCTGCAGGGTTTGTGGCTGTGGAATAATCTCACTACATCTTGCTAGTAACTAGGCCTGTGATAACCCTAGTTAGTTAAAGTATCAAGCCGTAGGTCTTGTTTGGCCGTGAAATGATTGGATGGAGTTTAACCAGTCTAGTCTTGTCCTGATCATGCTCCAGATTGCTATATGACCAGAATGCTTGTATTTATTTTACTGATAAATGGTGAGAATTCCAAGCTCTGTTCAGACGAAGGGTTACAACCCCGGTCCTTGTTTGGTTTACGGGTTGTAACCTGGTTATCTGAAGAGTTCCATGGTTATCTCGTCGTATATCATTCTGATGTATTTTCTTTATTTCCAGTTCTTACTTTATTTATATCTGTGCTGATTGCTGGTTTTAGTTCCTAAGTGAAGCTTCCTTTCTGGCACTTGCTCTTTCTGGGATCTGACCCAGCTGGTTTTGTATGGCCAGATTTTGGAGCAGCTCCAGAGGATCTACCGACCTTCTAGCCAGATGGTGACCACTAGACGGAACCCTGGCAACGAGTGGGTTTATTTTTGATCTCCCACTTATTGTAAAAATATTCTTTTGAGGCGTTTAGCCGACGAGCACCTGTTTAGCTCGATTGTATTTACTTACTGTCTGCCTACGGGCTGTAACATGATTGACAGATCCTAGGGTTGATCATGTATGACTAAACTCTTGCTAGTCCTCACATTTTGTAACGACTAGCTTCATGATCAGCTGAATATGTAATATTTGGGACGCCTTATTATTGTATATTTAATGATCATACATCTTGTAACATTTACTTACTTGCTTGTGATTGAGACACTAGGCTTGTTCATAACCATAGGAGACTGTTGGCTTGTAGTAAACCCTCATGTATCTAGACAGCCGTGACCGTATAGCGAGATAGAATTCATTTCAATATACGTAGCTGGCTATGTCTGCCCCCGCTCTCCAGTATTCTGGTTCTGGGGCGTGACATGGTTTAAGTGGTGGCCCATGCAGGTCTTGTAAATCAAGATATATGAAGGTTTACCGAATAGATGTCTCAATCAGTATTCGTCCTTGATCTCTGCTCGTATCATCTGAATCCCTGGATTCTTGTCCTGATCATGTGCTTGTATCATTGATCTGTCCTGGTCCTTCCTTATTGTTCCCTATGTCGTCTTCTTCAGCGGCATTGTTCCTGGACCTGCCGGCCAGCAAGGCGGAGCACCTCCCGCGGACCAGCAGCAACCCGAAGATCAAGTCCAGCACTCCGGAGTAGCCTCCAGAGTCGAGCCTATTGGAGAAGAGCCCCCAGTTTAGCCAGTTCAGCCTGCCGAACCTGATGATGGCACATTAGTAGGACTCGTCAGGACCTTGATAGCTTCTCAAGATCGTCGTGGAGATGCCTTGCAACAGGCAGTGACGGATGCTTTGACCAGAGGAGGTCATCAGGGTAACAGCGCGGCCAACAGCTTCAAGCGCCTGAACCCTCCATTCTTCGACGGTAGTGAGGATGCTATCGCAGCAGATGCTTGGCTTCAGGACACAGAGGTGGTTCTACAAGCAGCCAGGACTCCAGAGAACGAGAAGGTGGCAGTTGTGCGCCTGCAGTTGTTAGATCTTGCCCGCAGCTGGTGGGCAGCTCAGGCCGTTGGATTAGCAGCACCCATTCCATGGGCAGTGTTCAGAGAGAGATTCCAGACCAAGTATTTCGATGCCGTGGCTCGGTATGATCTGCAGACCCGGTTCACTAATCTGAAGCAAGGAGGCAGGACGGTCGATGGATATGCGGCCGAGTTTTCCAGACTCAGTCGGTTTGCTCCTACCTTGGTGGCAACCGAGTATGATAGAGCCCAGCGGTTCCAGCAGGGGCTTCACCTGGAGATCTTGTTGGCAGTCGAGCAGTTTGAGCATCAGACTTTTGATGCAGTCTTAAGAGCAGCCCGGAGGCATGAGTATACCTCCCAGAGGATTATGGATAGGGTAGGAGGTCGGAAGAGATCTCACGGCCAGATGAATCAGTCTTCAGCACCAGCCCCGGCAGCCAGGGCTTTGACTATTGGAGCTCCGAGGCGAGCGGCCTCAGTGACGTCGGTTCAGCATTCCACCTCGACGTACCCTCAGCAGCAGCAGAAGCAGAAGCAGTCTTCCGCAGTGGGATGTTCTCATTGTGGGAAGCCAGGCCATGTGGTGGCAGAGTATCGCAGGGCACAGGGATTGTGTCTGGTTTGTGGAACAGCAGACCATAGGATTGGATCCTGCCCGAACAGGGGTGGTTCATCATCATCCAACCTTTCTAGTTCTTCGGTGAGAGGACCGGCACCGGTCCAGCAGCAGCAGCAGCAGTACCCATTGTCGAGGCCCTTGCCGCCTCAGTCCCAGATGTTCCAGCAGCAGAACCCCCAGCAGCATGCACAAGCCCAAGCCTTGAGCCAGAGCAGACAGCGAGGATTTCAGCAGAGGGGACCAGCACCCCGAGGGCATGGTCATGCTATGGTGATGACCGCAGAGGAAGGATTGGCACCTGGAAAGGTAGTGGCAGGTACTATTCTCGTCAACTCCTTTCCAGCTTCAGCTTTATTTGATTCTGGTGCATCGCATTCTTTTATGTCTGCACGATTCGCGACACGGGTAGGATTGGAGCCCGAGTCATTATCAGTAAGGCTCAATATACTTACTGGTAACGGACTTGTGGGAGTAAATAGAGTATTTTCCTCGTGTCGGATCGTAGTTAGCGGTAGAGAATTCCTCGCTAGATTGATAGAGTTCCCGATGGCCGATTATGATGTGGTCCTAGGGATGGATTGGTTAAGGAACCAGTATGCTAGAATAGACTGCCATGTTGGTAGGGTTGTTTTTAGCATTCCAGGCGAGCCAGAGTTTTCTTTCTCCCGAGGCGAAGTTGAGGCTTCTCCTCCAGTATTGCGGATGGCAGTAGCAGCAGTTCAGTTGCCCAGGATAGTGGATGAGTTTCCAGATGTTTTTCCAGAAGAGCTTCCAGGTATGCCTCCGGAGCGGGAGATCGAGTTCACTATAGACTTGATTCCCGGGACAGCCCCAGTATCAGAGAGAGTCTACAGGATGGCGCCGTCAGAGTTGGAGATATTGTACAAGATGATTGAAGAACTTCGAGCCAAGGGATTCATTCGTGCTAGTGGATCGCCTTGGGGAGCCCCGATGCTTCTTGTGAAAAAGAAGGATGGTACGTCCAGGTTATGTGTTGATTATCGTACCTTGAACTCAGTGACAATCAAGAACAGATACCCTCTCCCGAGGATAGATGACTTGTTTGATCAACTCAAGGGGGCTTCAGTATTCTCGAAGATTGATTTGCGCTCAGGTTATCATCAGATCAGAGTCAGAGAGCAGGACATTCTGAAGATAGCTTTTAGATCGAGATATGGGCATTGAGTTCCTTGTTATGCCTTTTGGAGCAACCAATGCACCGGCAGTATTCATGGACCTCATGAATCGTATCTTCATGCCTTACTTGGATCAGTTTGTGATTGTGTTCTTGGATGACATCCTGGTCTACAGCAATAGTGAGGCAGAGTATGAGCAGCATCTGCGTCTGGTTCTTCAGATTCTCAGGGAGCACCAGCTATATGCCAAGTTCAGCAAATGCGAGTTCTGGCTCGATCGCATTTCGTACTTGGGTCATATCATCACCAGAGGAGGAGTAGAAGTGGATCCCCAAAAGATTGTGGCTATTGAGTCGTGGCCGGTGCCCAGCACAGTTGCAGAAGTTTGCAGTTTCCTTGGATTGGCCGGCTATTACCGGCGGTTTGTATCAGATTTTGCTCGGATATAAGCGCCGTTGACCCAGTTGACCCGCAAGGATGTACAGTTTGCTTGGACAGCAGAGTGCCAGAGTTCTTTTGAGCAGTTGAAGCGAGGCCTGATAATAGCTCCTATTCTTACGCTTCCAGATGGAACCGGAGGATTCTCAGTGTATTGTGATGCTTCAGGCAGAGGTTTAGGATGTGTTCTGATGCAGCATGGAAAGGTAATAGCTTATGCGTCACGACAACTTCGTGATCATGAGAGGAATTACCCAACCCATGACTTGGAGCTGGCAGCAGTGGTGTTTGTACTTAAGTTGTGGAGGCACTACTTGTATGGAGACAGGGTAGAGATTTTCACCGACCACAAGAGTCTGAAGTATGTTTTCACCCAGAAGGATCTTAACATGCGTCAGATAAGATGGCTGGAGCTTCTTGTGGATTATGATGTCAACCTGCAGTATCATCCTGGAAAGGCCAACGTCGTAGCAGATGCATTGAGCAGGAGAGCAGGAGTTTATTTCCTAACAGCACAACCAGAGCTGTTAGCAGATCTTCAGAAGATGGGTATAGAAGTTGTTCTCCCTTCCAGTGTGGCATTGATGGGCAGTATACAAGTTCAGTCCACTATAGTCGAGAGGATCCGGATGGCACAGTCGGCAGATTCCAAGCTTCAGCGACTCAGAGCAGAGTGCGAGGCAGGTCAAAGACCAGAGCTATGCATTCATGAGGACGGTACACTTCGACATGGGAAGCATCTTTGTGTACCCAGTGGAGATATCAGGCAGAAGATTATGTCAGAGGCGCACAGTTCTCAGTATTCCATCCATCCTGGCAGTACGAAGATGTACCGAGATATCCGTCAGCACTTCTGGTGGAATGGTATGAAGCGGGAGATAGCTCGGTTTGTCTCTCGGTGTTTGGTTTGCCAACAAGTCAAGGCTGAACATCAGAGACCGGCTGGACTTCTTCAGCCCTTGCCGATTCCAGAATGGAAGTGGGAGCATGTGACCATGGATTTCGTGACTGGATTACCTAGATCTCCAGCTGGTAGAGATGCTATCTGGGTTATTGTTGATCGGCTCACGAAGGTGGCTCACTTTCTTCCATTCAGAGTTGGTCAATCGACAGCTCAGCTAGCGGAGATGTACCTCAGGCAGATTGTCAGGTTGCACGGTGTGCCAGTTAGTATCACCTCGGACCGAGATTATAGATTTACGTCACACTTTTGGCGTAGCCTGCAAGAGAGTTTGGGGACTCGCCTCCAGTTCAGTTCAGCTTATCACCCGCAGACAGATGGTCAGTCGGAGCGCACGATCCAGACTCTTGAAGATATGTTGAGATCATGCACACTTGACTTCGGTGGTTCATGGAAAGATCACTTGCATCTGGTGGAGTTCTCATACAACAACAGTTTCCAGGCCAGTATCCAGATGGCACCGTTCGAGGCACTGTATGGTAGGAAGTGCAGATCCCCGCTAGCTTGAGATGATGTTGGAGAGAGACAGATGCTCGGTCCGGAAATGATCGCTCAGACAGTCGAAGTGGTCAGGAGAGTCAGAGATCATCTTCGAGTTGCCCAAGATCGTCAGCGCCATTGGGCCGATTCTCATCGGCGTCCTCTCGAGTTTTCGGTCGGCGATCATGTATTCCTGAGGATTTCGCCTAACCGTGGCGTCATTCGTTTCGGCGTCCGGGGAAAGCTTAGTCCTAGGTATATAGGACCGTTTGACATTCTGGAGCGAGTAGGAGATGTATCCTATCGTCTCGCTCTTCCACCGTCGCTAAGCGAGGTGCATGACGTGTTCCATGTATCCCAATTACGACGGTATATCCCGGAACCCAGCCACATCCTGGATCATTCGGAATTGGTTGTTGCTACCAACCTTTCGTATGAGGAGAGGCCCGTGTCTATATTGGACCGGAGAGAGAAGATCCTCAAGAACAAGACTATCAAGTTAGTTCGAGTTGCTTGGGGTCATCACTCTTTGGGGGAGTCAACGTGGGAGCGTGAGGATGATATCCGATCGCGATATCCCGACTTGTTTGACTCGTGAGGTATAATATCTTTCTTATGCCTCATGCCTTCGATTCCTTGCTTGAATGAGTGATTGTCTGCCTAGTTATAGCTTGCATGTGATTAATGTAGCTTGTCATTGCTCCTCTAGCCTCTTGATTAAATTCCGAGGACAGAATTCTTTTAAGGAGGATAGAGTTGTAATGCCTGTGGTTCGTATCACGTATTCTCGAAATACGTGTACGTATTTTATTCTTGTATTGCATGATTTCCTTGCTTAATTCCTTCTTGGCTTGGCTTGGTTATTTCCTTGGGTTGGTTCGGCTTGGCTCGGTTTTCTTTGGTTCAATATGAACCAATGTGAACCCCTACCTACCACCACCATTATATTTATTAATCTATTCTCTCTATTCTCTCTCTTCATTACTCATCTTCTTCTTCCCCATTACTTCCTTACCTACCAGAGAGAGAGAGAGAGAGAGAGAGCTCTAGGCAAGTACAACTTGCTTTATGGAGGAACTCTGATTTTATTGCTCCATTCTCTTCTTTACTACATTATAAAACACTTTAGTACTTGGCTTTTCTAATTTCCATGGCTAGATTCTTGTAGATCTAAGTTTGCATTATTTTTTGATTTCCTGGGTTTTGATCTACTAAATCTTGTTATTTTTGAGTTTTGATGGTTCCATGTTGCAGAGAATTTCGTTCTACCCCATTTTGACCTATGGAAGTTCGGATTTGGGCTCCGGATGATGGAGTTGTGGAACTTAAGAACTTGGCTCTCATGATGTTCTTCCTCTCAGAAATTTGGAGAAGATGAACTGTGCTTAGACTTGACTTGAACGTATGACAATTCATGCGGCAAGTAATTCGGCCGCATGAGACTCTCAGCCGCATAGGCTGGATCTCACTTCCTGGCCGCATGGGCTCATTCTCCTGAACCGCATGCGCCCATCTCCTTGAGCCGCATGAACTCTAGCACTTGCGGACCGCATAAGCCCTGATCCTCGAGCCGCATGAGAACCCCTAGACCCTGGCCGCATGGACTTCTTAATCCCAGCCGCATATGCATCCTTATTTTCCTGAGCCGCATGGGCTTCTTCTGAACCGTATGCGCCCACGTTCCCATGAGCCGCATATGCACCCTTCGTTCCCTGCCGCATAAGCAGCCATGTTGACCCAGCCGCATGGGCTTCTAAAAGCCGCATGCGCCTCCTTCTATACCCAGCCGCATGATACTACACTTCCCAGCCGCATGGACCTGAACTCCTTCTTAGCCGTATGGGCTTTTCCCTTATCAGCCGCATGCGCCTGATACCATCCAGCCGCATGGGCTGTTCCCTTTCGAGCCGTATGAGATCCATCCTGGTCGCATATGCTTTAGCCGCATGGCTGTTCTATAGCCCTGTATATTGATATTTTATTAGATATTTTACGTCCATTTTATATCCTTACGCCTTTTGTCATGAACTTAAAAATCATGGATTTTATTTAATATGTTCAAGAAAACCTGACATGACATGATAGTGGCCCGTCGTGGCGCACTCCTGACAAGAACACTTGACATGATAAACCTGACATGATTATCCTGAATAGCTGTTGCGACGGCTACTTGACATGACATGACCTGTATAATTACCTGGACACCGTGGGCGATTGTGCTTGTACAAATAAACCAGTCCTGTCTTGCATCATGTCTAGGGAGGGAGCTCCTAAGTACCACGGTCAGGAGTACCTATTGAAATGGACTAAGGTTAATAACTAGATTAACACATTAGTCATGAAGAGATTTTCCAGCTACAGGCAATCCCGTTACCTGGGCGTGCCTGGGATCTGTAGCCTGCCGTCGAGTAGGGCACATTTCCAGCACACTATTATGTGTTGCACCTTTCAAGCTACTTAAGGGTACATGCGTTTCCTGGACGGTGTACCCACCTGAGTTCAACCCTAATCTTTCGACCTGGGTAACCTGGATGGTCTGCAGGGCTTGTGGCTGTAGAATAATCTCACTGCATCTTGCTAGTAACTAGGCCTGTGATAACCCTAGTTAGTTAAAGTATCAAGCCGTAGGTCTTGTTTGGCCGTGAAATGATTGGATGGAGTTTAACCAGTCTAGTCTTGTCCTGATCATGCTCCAGATTGCTATATGACCAGAATGCTTGTATTTATTTTACTGATAAATGGTGAGAATTCCAAGCTCTGTTCAGACGAAGGGTTACAACCCCGGTCCTTGTTTGGTTTACGGGTTGTAACCTGGTTATCTGAAGAGTTCCATGGTTATCTCGTCGTATATCATCCTGATGTATTTTCTTTATTTCCAGTTCTTACTTTATTTATATCTGTGCTGATTGCTGGTTTTAGTTCCTAAGTGAAGCTTCCTTTGTGGCACTTGCTCTTTCTGGGATCTGACCCAGCTGGTTTTTTATGGCCAGATTTCGGAGCAGCTCCAGAGGATCTACCGACCTTCCAGTCAGATGGTGACCACTAGACGGAACCCTGGCAACGAGTGGGTTTATTTTTGATCTCCCACTTATTGTAAAAATATTCTTTTGAGGCGTTTAGCCGACGAGCACCTGTTTAGCTCGATTGTATTTACTTACTGTCTGCCTACGGGCTGTAACATGATTGACAGATCCTAGGGTTGATCATGTATGACTAAACTCTTGCTAGTCCTCACATTTTGTAACGACTAGCTTCATGATCAGCTGAATATGTAATATTTGGGACGCCTTATTATTGTATATTTAATGATCATACATCTTGTAACATTTACTTACTTGCTTGTGATTGAGACACTAGGCTTGTTCATAACCATAGGAGACTGTTGGCTTGTAGTAAACCCTCATGTATCTAGACAGCCGTGACCGTATAGCGAGATGGAATTCATTTCAATATACGTAGCTGGCTATGTCTGCCCCCGCTCTCCAGTATTCTGGTTCTGGGGCGTGCCAACTCCATTAAAACTGAGCCGCATAAGGACCCCACCAAAACAGAGCCGCATGAACTTCGTTAAAACTGAGTCGCATAAGGACCCCACCAAAACAGAGCCGCATGAACTCCGTTAAAACTGAGCCGCATAAGGACCCGTCCAAACAGAGCCGCATGAACTCTTTTAAATATTTTCTGGTCGTCTCCTGACTTTGTTTCTTTTGTCCTTTTTTCAGTAAATTTGCCAGTTAATGCTGCGGGAGAACCTTTGGTGGGTCGCGCCCAATTTGCTGTGGGCTATAGGTTCGACCACAATGTGACTGGCATTCACATTCAATCGGATCACCAACTTCTGATTCGGATGTCAGCATTAGGGACGTATTCAGGCAAGCTCTATCTGTCAATATGGCATTTGCTGATGCCTACGAAGAAGACCGCATGAGAGGCGGTCGAAGACAGAAACCGAGCCGCATGGAGCAGATAGTCTGCGGCTGGGATTGGTGGCCGCATAGGCATTCATGCGGCTGGCGTTTTCATCAGCATTCATGCGGCTTGCATTTATGGCCGCATAAGAATTCATGCGGCTGGCTTTTGTGGCCGTATAAGAATTCATGCGGATGGATTTTGTGGCCGCATCAGCATTTATGCGGCTGGATTTTGTGGCCGCATCAGCATTCATGCGGCTGGATTTGGCTGCTGCCGGAATATTCATACGGCTAGATTTAGTGGCCGCATGAGCCTTCATGCGGCTGGAATTGTTGGCCGCATGAGCCTTCTTCATGCGGCTGGCACCCTTATGCGACTTCTTCTTGGACCGCATAGAGTCCCCAGTTGCTTCCTCAAGTCCAGTATCGTAGTGCTTTCCTCTGCCGGACTTGAGAACAGCAGGGGTCTCTGTGGCCTGAAGTGGGGCCGCATGGGAGTCTTTTCCGCCATCTTGGGCAGTAGAGAACGCCTCTTCTAGAGTTTGGGGAGGAGCGAAAGTCTTGGGCCTCCACTCTGTAGGAACGAAATCGTAAAGCAAAATACTCTAGAGGGGGGGTGAATAGAGTAGGCAGCAGAATATTGCTAATTAAAAATCTTGTTAGCAGTTAGATCACAGATATAATAATAATCATAAAAGTAAATGACAGAAACTAAAAGTGATCAGAAGGCAAACGCAAACACCGAGATTTATACTGGTTTCCCTCTTGTGAGGACTAGTCCAGTCGGAAGAACTCTAGCTTCCAGTTGAATCCACTATTGGAAAATCTCGCAAGTTTTCATACGAAGTCCTTGCAACTTCTACAGACGCGAGCTTTGATACGAAGAACTCGACCAACTTCAATTGTGAAGAGTTGTATCTTCTATCAAGCCTCTGATTACAATCGCTCTGAAACTTCTAGACCGTACCGCACTGGCAAATCGACTAGAGGATTGTAACTGGCTTGGGATTTGAAAGTGAAAGCTTTTTGAAAACTCTTTGGAAGAATGTAAGCTCAGAAAGAGAAGAGATTGAAAGTGAATTGGTGATTTGAAATGATCGAAATACTTCTCTATTTATAGTTTTTCTAAAGACAGAACTCTGACAGAATTCGGGCAGAATTCGGACAAAACTCTTTGTAACAAACCGCAACTGAAGGATGACCAAGTTCAAAATTCAACGTTCACTAACGTTCCAATTGGCCGAACTCTGGCCGAACTTGGACCGAGTTCTGCTAGGGTTATGCCAGTTCATTTTTGAGAAAAATTAATTTTGGCTTTTTGAAAAGTCCTTCAGAAGCTTTTTATAAAAAGGATGTTTTTCAAAAACGTAGGTCATTTGTAAAAGAATAGGATGGTTTTGAAAAACATTTTCGGATAGTCTATTTGCCAGTACGACTCGTTGTACAATATATTCCTAGACTCAATAAAATGAAAAATTATATTGCTTAACAGGAAGTACATTTGGAGTGGCAAACGGTTTCAGTCTTGAACATAGATGATATCCATCGTTGAGCAGTGTCCAAAACGTCGTAGGTAAACATCTGAATTGACTTACATCTATATCGAGACAGAGTTTGATCAATTATTAAAATCAGGTGTGACCATGACCAATGGGCCAACAATCTCGCCCATTTTGATAATTGACAAACCTTGCCGATATAACATCTAAGCTTGGATCAATTCAAAATAGTAATCAAAATAAATTGTTCATAACCTGTATTCACGAAAATGTTAGATCTATTTCTCCCCCGTTGTCACTTAGCAAAATAATTACAAAAGAGAAAGCTACCCCGCAAAAAATGCATAAGTAACAAACAGTGAAGAAACACAATAAAAAATATGAATATTCATTACAGGCATGGTATAAACAGTGAATATAGTAAGAGAAACAGATAGTCTATAGAACAACACAGGCTAGTATTTGTCACAGGCAGTTTTTAATATGAAGAGATAGATAGTGCTGAATAATAAACTAAGATGCCAAAACTGAGGCATAATCAAAACCATGTCTATGAAGAGTTACATAAAAAAATAAAAGTGCTGATAATAACTTGGAATGTAGGAGCATTTCCAAGTAAACAAAAGACATGAGTAACAGTCTCAATATCTAACATCTCAAAAATCATCATCCTCATCATCATCGTCATCAGCTACAGTGCCAGCATGGCCAGAAGGACCAGCTCCAGAAGTACCAGTGCCAGAAGTGCGAGGAGTGGCACCAGCGTAAAACTCACCGACATAGTCTCGAGGAGGGGCACGAGCAGTACGATACCAATCATAGGCGTTCCCTGGCTGGAACAGAGAGTGGACCACCTTGTCATCAATACGGTAGCCAGAAATAGAAGGGTCTCGAGATAGAGAGCTAGCAGAATGACCCGTCTGCACAAACCTCATATCGACGAAGGATTGGCAATCGCCTGGAACCGAGTCACATCACGGAACTCGTATTCCCTAGAAGTCTCAACATAAAAGGACTATAGATCTGATAAGTGCTGATAAATACCCTCAAATGTCATAGGGTAAGAATGAGGAGGAACAGGTGCTGTGGGAATAGGTAAAGGAGGAGCAGGTGCAGTAGGTGGAGAAACAGTGGCAATGCTACGACGAAAGAGTTTGAGAAACTTGGGCTCGGGGTCGACAGCACAAGTAGATAGGTCAATATCAAATCTCTGAAAGATGTGAGGAATAAGCATCGCATAAGATAGGTTGCGGTCTCTCCCACGACATCAACCCATCATCTGGATGATAGTCTTAGGGGCAGAAAAAGGAATCCCCTTAAGAATATGATAAAGAGCAGAAAGCTCAAGTGCAGTGACATCATCTTTGGAAGTAGATTTTAGAAGCAAAGTGGAATAGATGATGCGATGTAATTCGTAGTTAAACAAGTTCAAGTTATTAGCCTTGAACTTTTCAGGACGAGCGCGTGCGGGCGCACAAAGCTCATTCTTGAAACTAACGAGTGTCATGCCATCGGGGAAATCAAAATCAGTGATGTCATCGAGCGGGGCACCTTCGTTTGGGATACCAAGGATTTTCGCTAACGTTTCATCAGTGAATTCGATATCGATTCCTCCGACACGTGTCCTCACGGCAAAAGTGTCTAACACGAAATTACAATAGAATAATCTAATGGCATTAGTGGCAATGGAGAATTGTAAGGTAACAAAGTGTTATAACCCTAATGCCTCAAAATAAGGGCGGTGATCCGGAAAGACAGTCCATTTAATCGACGATCCGGTACAAATAGTATACATGATGAAATCGGCATACCACAATAAAGCTTGATCGAAAGTTTTAAAGTAAAACTCGTCCGACGCACCGTCGTCCAATTGGACCAGAGAAAAGAGGCAATCCGTTTGCGGATCTGAAGACGATGCCTCTTCACTGGCATTAGTCTTCTTCCTCTTGAAGGGATTGAACTTAGGCATTCTTTTCCAAAATTTCTAGAAACCCTAAGTATTGAAAAGTGGAGGAGAGAAGGAATTATACCTTCCAAGAATTGGATATGCTGATGAGGACGAAGTTCTCCGCAAGAATCCAAAGTTTGGACGAGAATCTCCACGCGGATTAGAAGAACAAGGATGGAGAAAAAACTAGGGTTTGGAGGTGCGGCAGCTGCTGTTTGATGATGTTTGAAAGAATGAAGAAGATGGAGGTCTCGGGTTCTGGCTGGTACATATATATACTCAGCCGAACTCTGGCCGAATTCGGACCGTACTCGGGCCAAATTCGCCAAGGGTTGCCTGGCTATATATATATATCAAAAAAAATAGAAATGGGGCCACATCTTTTTCATTAATTCATTTCAAATGTTTAATTCAAAGTTTAGTAATTTTAAATCTCAAAGTAATATAATTAATATTATTTTACAACTTAATATTCTTTACTCAGCATCTGTCTCAGATTAGCTGTAGGAGTACTGCCCCAGCTAATGGAGGTTCATCGGGGAACACTTAAGTACCGCTTCGCTTCGACCATAGTCGTGGTGACAGACATACTCTTCTTAGGCTTGTCTCGAAAACAGTTTTTGAGTATCGAATAAATTAATTAATAAAACAAAATTAATTAATATTATTGACATCTAAAATGCCTAATTCTCGACGTAAATAATTGAAACGATCTTCCGCTAGAGGTTTTGTGAGTATGTCAGCTAATTGATTCTGAGTGTCTATGTATACAAGGTCTATATCTCCATTTTGTTGATGATCTCTAAGAAAGTGATATCGAATCTCGATATGTTTAGTACGAGAGTGACATACTGGATTCTTAGTTAAATTAATAGAACTAGTGTTATCACAAAAAATGGGTATGTGTATAAAATACAATCCATAGTCTTCTAAAATTTGTTTCATCCACAAAATTTGTGCATAACAACGTCCTGCGGCGATATACTCAGCCTCGGTTGTTGATAATGCAACAGAATTTTACTTTTTACTAAACCAAGAGACTAGAGCTTTTCCTAGGAAATGACATATGCCGCTAGTGCTTTTTCTATCTACATTGCATCTGGCAAAATCAGTATCAGAATAACCGGTTAGGTCAAATGATGTGGTTTTGGGATACCATAAGCCGACAGAAGAAGTGCCTTTAAGGTATCGGAAGATACGCTTAACTGCGCACAGATGTGATTCCTTAGGATTAGCTTGAACGCGTGCACATAAACAAATACTAAACATAATGTCCGGTCGACTAGTAGTTAAATACAGTAAGCTACCGATCAAACCTCGATACTTACGTATGTCGACAGGTTTGCCTTGTTCATCAATATCAAGCTTGGTTGAAGTCGCCATTGGAGTGCTAAGTGGCTTGACTGCTTCCATGTTGAACTTCTTTAATAGATCCTTTGTGTACTTTGCTTGATTTATGAACGTCCCATTGTTGATTTGCAGTCCGAGAAGAATTTCAGCTCTTCCATCATGCTCATCTCAAACTCATTCTGCATACACTTTAAAAATTCTTGACAAAGAGATTCATCAGTAGATCCAAAGATAATATCATCTACATAGACTTGAATCAAAAGAATATTATTATTCAAAGATTTTATAAACAAGGTAGTGTCAACCTTTCCCTTTGAAAAACCGTTATCAAGTAGAAAAGAGCTTAGACGATCGTACCAAGCACGAGGGGCTTGTTTCAAACTGTATAAGGCTTTCTTCAACTTGAAAATATATTCAGGAAATTTGAAATTAGTAAAACCAGGAGGTTGAGCTACATAAACTTTTTCTTTTATAAAACTATTTAAAAATGCGCTTTTGACATCCATTTGAAATAATTTAAAATTATAAAAACATGCAAATGCACATAACATGCAAATAGATCCTAATCTCGCAACTGGGGTATAATTCTTATCGTAGTCGATACCTTCTTCTTGATTGTATCCTTGAGCTACGAGTCGACCCGTATTACGAGTCACTAAACCATTCTCGTTCAGTTTATTTCGGAATACCCATCGGGTGCCAATGATCGGATGATAAACGGGCTTTGGAACAAGTTCCCAAACTTGATTCCATTCAAATTGGTTTAATTCCTCTTGCATAGCATCTAACCAAAAGTTATCACTACATGCTTCATCAATATTTTTGGGTTCAAACTGCTAGACAAAAGCAACACAAGAAGCTGTATCTTTATTAAAGGAACGAGTACTTACACCCTTGGTAATCTCACCAATTACCAAGTCCTTTGGATGATTAGCCAAGAATCTCATCTCTTTTGGTATAGTCTCAAGATTGCTAGTTCAGGCTTCTTTGCTTGGAGGTTCATCTGATGCCTGATGTAATAGTTCTGCATCTTTGTGTAACGATTTTGCAGTAGCTGTACTTGGTGCGATTATGTCTTTATTGTCATCATCGTCTAAGTGTTGATTTAGCTCATTAAACTTGACGTTGATAGATTTTTCAATGATCATGGTTCTTTTGTTAAAGACTCTATATCCTTTGCTCTTTGTTGCATAACCTAAAAATATACCTTCATCGACCTTTTCATCAAATTTACTCAAATTATCTTTAGTATTAAGAATAAAACATTTACAACCAAAGATTTTAAAATAAGAAACATTTGGTGTTCTATCAAACCATAATTCATAGGGAGTCTTCTTCGATATAGGTCGAATTAGAACCCTATTGAGAATATAGCATGATGTATTTACAGCTTCAGCCCATAAATATCTAGGTAGACTAAACTGATTTAACATTACTCTAGCCATTTCAAATAGAGTTCTATTCTTACGTTCCACAACTCCATTTTATTGCGGAGTCCTAGGGCAAGAGAATTCATACAAATAACCGTGTGTGTCACAAAATTGCTTGAATTCTGCATTCTCAAATTTGTTGCCATGATCACTACGAATACGAGTAATCATGAACCCTTTTTCATTTTGTACTTTCTTGCAAAAGGTGACGAATTCGGATAATGCATCATTCTTACGTGCAAAAAAATAAACCAATGTATATCTAGAGAAGTCATCTATAATGACAAATGCATATAACTTACCACCTAGACTGGCAATTCTATTTGGTCCAAACAAGTCCATATGCAACAGTTGTAAAGGTCTAGTGGTACTTACAGCGTTCTTGGAATTGAATGCAGATTTGGTAGCTTTGTTCTTTTCACATTCACTACATACCGTATCCTTCTTGAAAGAAATGTCCGGTAAGCCACGTACCAACTTCTTCGTAGATAATCTTGAAATTGTATCCATGTTTGCATGACCGAGTCTCATATGCCATAGTTGACTCTCAACGCTTTTGGCCATCAAACATCTACCTGCTGTGTTAGCATCTTCCAACAAATAGAATACATATATATTATCTTCCCTAATACCTTCAAATATAGTACTACCAGTTGAACTATCAATTATAGTATATTTATCTTTTACGAAGTTAATACCATAACCGTGATCAGCTAAATGGCTTATGCTGAGCAGATTATGTTTTAACTCAGTAACTAGACAAACATCTTTAATCACTGGATAGGGAGCTTACCAATATCACCGATCTCGATTATGTACCCTCTTAAATTATTACCGAAGGAGACGTATCCTTCTTTATTCCTCTTCGACAGTGTTGCGAATAATGAAGCGTCACCGGTCATGTGCCGTGAGCAATCGCTGTCGAGGATCCATTTGCTCCTAGCATGTGAAGGACGTCCCACCTATAAAACAATTTGCAGATGAAACTCTTGGTACCCATTTCTTGTAGGGCCCTGACTGGTTAGTTTTCGGCAACCATGTATAAACATTTAAATCTACTAACTTTCTGATTCTACATGTAGAAGATATATGACCAATGAGGCCACAATAATAACATTTAGCATATTGAGTGTTGAAAGTTGTGTGAGGTGCATGATTGGTAGGTTTTGGTTTTCTAGTATAGAAGAATGCATGCCTATTAGTCTTCTTGGACATAGTCTTGGTATGGTTTGGTCTGACAGTGTTGGGCGTGTTTCGATGATTCGGTAATTGACACGTGTTAGAATAGGAAACAATAACTTCAGACCATTTTCCTAAACTAATTTCCAACTTTTTGGAAGTATCATATAATCTAGTATAGTCAGATATGAGTGATTCTAATCTGACCTGTGCACACTGGAGACTCTTTCTCTCCTTAGATAGGTCTTCCTTTAACTGGATAATAGTTTGGTCTTTTTCTTCGGATAGCTTAACAGTCCCGTGTAACAACAATTTAATAGAAGAAAGCTCACCAGACTCAGTTGAAGAGTCATTATTTCTAACCAGATCTAATTGGTTGGTAAGTCTTCATATTTTACCTTTGTACTCTTTGAGTACCTTCTTAGAGTTTCATATTTACTACACAGTTTTCTGTAATCATCTAACAGTTCACTGAAAGCCTCTCCTAGTTGCTCAAAGGTGAAATCATCATACGGATCAAATAGAGGATTAGTAATTACCTGATCACAAGCCATCAAGCATATATTTGTAGCGTCATCTGATTGTTCATCTTCTGAGTCGCTGGCTTCACTTTCATGACATATGCTTATGTTGGCGTACTTTCTTGATGTAGATTTCTTCAGGTAGCCTTTGTCATATTTGCTGCTTTTTTTTTGATGATGATACTGAGGGACAATCTTTCTTCATGTGTCCTTTCTTCTTGCATCTGTAGCAAATAGGATCTTCCTCGTTGTTGTTGTTGTTGTCTTTGTTGTCTTTTGTTCTCCTGTTAAATCTCATGAACTTCTTGAATTTTTTTACCATAAGAGCTTGATCTTCAGAGTCGGAGTCGCTGTCGTCAGAATCATCTTCGATGGTTCTTCTATGTTGAGCCTTGAGAGCGATTGTCTTCTCTGATTTCTCCTTTGGTGTAGTATCTTCAAAGTCTTGAAGTTCTAACTCGTGAGCGAGTAGCTTACCCATGAGTGTTTCTAGAGACATTATTGAGAGGTCGTTCCCTTCAATGATTGCTGTAGCCTTTGGAATCCAGTTCTTTGTAAGGGCTCGTAGAAGTTTGTGAATCTTCTCATGGTTACTGTAATCCTTGCCTAGTGAAGACAGAGGATTTACAATATCCAAGAATCTTGTAAACATCTGAGTGACTGATTCACTTGGCTTCATTTTGAATGCCTCGTACTCCTGAGTAAGTCTGCTGATTTTTGACTCCTTGACTTGTGTTGTTCCTTCGTGGGTTACTTCGAGAAATTTCCATACTTCGTTTGATGTTGTGCAAGTAGACACCCTGTTGAATTCAATTCTGTCTAAAGCACAAAATAAAGCGCTAATAGCACGTGCGTCAAGACTGGCCTTTTTCTTTTCTTCCTCTGTATATTTGTCATGGGGTTTTTCAACTAAATCACCATCAACATTAATACGAGGTAGCTTTTTATAGCCATCAATAACTATAGACCATAAGTCAAAATTAAGAGATTTCAGAAAGAAACTTATACGTGTTTTCCAATAAGTGTAGTTTGTGCCGTCAAACAGTGGAGGTCCGTTTGTGGCTTGGCCTTCACTTGTGAATTTTACTGTTGCCATGTGTAATGCTGTGATCTATATAAAAAATTGAATATAACTGCAATTTTACCTTGCTTTACCTGTATAACCCGTTCTGATACCAATTGTAGGAACGAAATCGTAAAACAGAATACTCTAGAGGGGGGGTGAATAGAGTAGGCAGCGGAATATTGCTAATTAAAAATCTTGTTAGCAGTTAGATCACAGATATAATAATAATCAAAAAGGTAAATGACAGAAATTAAAAGTGATCAGAAGGCAAACGCAAACACCAAGATTTATACTGGTTTCCCTCTTGTGAGGACTAGTCCAGTCGGAAGAACTCTAGCTTCCAGTTGAATCCACTATTAGAAAATCCTGTAAGTTTTCATACGAAGTCCTTGCAACTTCTACAGACGCGAGCTTTGATACGAAGAACTCGACCAACTTCAATTGTGAAGAGTTGTATCTTCTATCAAGCCTCTGATTACAATCGCTCTAAAACTTCTAGACCGTACCGCACTGGCAAATCGACTAGAGGATTGTAACTGGCTTGGGATTTGAAAATTAAAGCTTTTTGAAAACTCTTTGGAAGAATGTAAGCTCAGGAAGAGAAGAGATTGAAAGTGAATTGGTGATTTGAAATGATCGAAATACTTCTCTATTTATAGTTTTTCCAAAGACAGAACTCTGACAAAATTCAGGCAGAATTCGGACAGAACTCTTTGTAACAAACCGTAACTGAAGGATGTCCAAGTTCAAAATCCAACGTTCACTAACGTTCCAACTGGCCGAACTCTGGCCGAACTCTGGCAGAACTCGGACCGAGTTCTGCTAGGGTTCTGCCAGTTCATTTTTGAGAAAAATCAATTTTGGCTTTTTGAAAAGTCCTTCAGAAGCTTTTTGTAAAAAGGATGTTTTTCAAAAACGTAGGTCATTTGTAAAAGAATAGGATGGTTTTGAGAAACATTTTCGGATAGTCTATTTGCCTGTACGACTCGGTGTACAATGTATTCCTAGACTCAATAAAATAAAAAATTATACTGCTTAACAGAAGTACATTTGGAGTGGCAAACGGCTTCAGTCTTGAACATAGATGATATCCATCATTGAGCAGTATCCAAAACGTCGTAGGTAAACATCTGAATTGACTTGTATCAATATCGAGACGAAGTTTGATCAATAATTAAAATCAGGTGTGACCATAACCAATGGGCCAACACACTCCTTGCGGGCCTTCTTCATGCGGGCTCGCTTTTGGACCGGGCCAGCGCTCCTGTCGGAGAGCATTTCTTCAAACGCTTGCTGGTCGAAGCGGACGACCAGCATCTGTTGAGTGGAGCCAAGCTTGGCTGCGTCTGATTACGTCACCAACTTCTCAGCAGTGGAGAAGTTAGTCCCCAGCAGAGCCGCCATCATATTTGCCATTAATTATAAAAGAACATAACAGTTTTATGGGAGGACTGGACTTTTACTTCACAGTACAAACTCACTCATACAAAGAGAGCCTAGGAATAAAACCTAAGAAAAATAATCTAAGTACAATTGTTTAGTTTTTCTGAGGGGTGACGGTAGAGGCTCGGAAAAGTGATATCAACTCTGCCTTACTCCTTGGACGATCGGACGTAGCTTCTGTTCTGGCGAAGAAATGCTCTTTGTGTGTGCGGAAGTTGCTAGTCTCTCTGCTCGGGCTCTGTGCGTATCACTCTGCGTCTCCGCCGCTCTCTGTTCAGGGTTTTGTAAGGGAATGACATCTTGCTATTTATAGGACTTTATGATAAGTAGGGTGTGCAGTAATTGTTCCTTAAAAAGTGGGTGATTAGGGATTGGTTAAGATTAGCCTTGATCTTGTTTATTGGAAATCAATCTGGGCTATTTATGTTGATTAGAACAAATCTATATTGTTTGTTGGAAATTGATCTGGACAGTTATGCTGATTGCAATAAATCTGCATTGTTATGATTACAATAAATCTGGACTGTTACGTTGATTACAATAAATCTGAATTTTTGAGATTTGATCAACTCCTGCCACGTGTCCCAACTGCCATTTTTGTGACGAGCCGTATGACTGAGCCGCATGAGCTCCTGGTGAACTGGTCCACATGAAGTCCTATTGAACAAAATCACATAAGCCCCTTGTAAATTGGACCGCATGAAGTCCTACTAAACAGAACCGCATGAGCTCCTGATGAACTGAGCCGTATGAAGTCCTATCGAACAAAACCGCATAAGCCTCTTTGTAAACTGGTCCGCATGAAGTCCCATTGAACAGAACCGCATAAGCCCCTTGTAAACTGGGCCGCATGAAGTCTCATTAGGACAGAGCCGCATGAGGACCCATCAGAATAGAGCCGCATGAACTTCGTTAAAACTGAGCCGCATAAAGCTTCATCAAATCAGAGCCGCATGAACTCCTTTAAATGATCCGCATGAGGAGCTTTGGAATTGGTGGATCGTTCCAGCTGTAAAGATTTTTTTCGTCTCTCTAGGAGCACGTCATTATGTCAGGGTCATCAGTTTACCTTTATGTCAGAGCTGTCAATCCTTTGTGTCAGAGCTGCCGCACTGTGTCAGAGCATTTAATGAGCCAGCTGCATAGAGAAATGATGGCCAGCTGTAGAGTCGTATTTTGAACCGCATAGGGCCACGTGGCCTTTTTTCGAGCCGTATGGAGCTATCCGGGACTTTTGAGCCGCATGAAGCTCTAAGGGGCTTTTTTGAGCCACATGAAGCTCTAGGGGACTTCTTAAGCCACATGGAGCTCTAAGTGATTTTTGAGCCGCATGAAGAGTCCCCCAATATTGAACCGCATGGAATCTCCTGTTCTTTTCCATGCTTCTACAGTAAGTAACAGAGGTTGTAGGTAGGAAATACCTGGCAGGTTCGTATGCGAGGTTCGACCGACTTCTCGGCTCTTCCTCGACTGTTCTTGCGGCAAGGATGAAGTTGAGATGCTAGGGTTTTGTAGAAGGGTTTGGGGTCGGCTGCCAATCCCTCACATATATACACTAGTGTTTGATCAATTAGAGGAGATAAAGAAGAATTCAATTTGACCTCATCGAAGATTTGGAGAGTGCTATCTTCGAATTCAAATTGAATTCAAACTCAGGAGGTTTAAGGGTTTCGATTAAAAGGAGAATTTGAACTAAGGGTATTTTTACTAAGGTCCTGGACTTCATTTTTTGACAAAGCCCACCTTGACAACTTGTTTTATATTAAAAATATTATCTAACTAATTAACAATGAAAATAGATATTGGCATGAGATAAGAAAAAAATATATACTAAAGGGGAAGTTTTGGTTCAAGGACTCACAAATCTACCCTCCTTAAAATAATTTCGTCCTCAAAATTTAAATAAAGCCATTATCTACTAGAAGGAGTAGTCTAACATATTGCTATAAAATTATTGCGAATCCTCACAAGTGAAAATTGAATATAGTACCTATTAATAATGCTACTACTATAATCTATTAAAAATTTCTGCCATCTGCTCCTTGTGGTGTCGTCGCATCCTCCGTGATCATGGCAAAAGCTTGCCCTCCTTCTGTGGTTGGTTGTGGTAGGGCACCCGTATTTCTCTTCGGACAATTTTGAGATAAATGTTGGTTGGATCAACAAGTCCAATACAACCCTAATCTTTCGTGACATTTTTCTTGTGTGTGGCCTTTCTTCGAGCAATATTGGCAGGTGGGAACATCTTGGACTTATCGTAGGGCTGCTCGTAGCGGCTGCTGTGCTGAGGTCTTTCCTAGAACGTTAGGACATTTTGTCGGGGTTGATTGGTTGTTGCCTCCTCCAAATGTATCTCGATTCCTCTTCGGCTTGTGACTCAGCTCTTCTTCTACTGCTTGTGCGACCATCAAGATCTCCTCGTAGGTGGTGGCTCGACTGGTGGCGATGGCTAGACGTATCTCGTGAGATAATTCAGGGGTGCTGACCATGCTCTCTGCGAAGCGGCTGATGTTTGCAAAAACAAAAAGTTGTTCTATTACAAACTTTTGAAAAGAGTACAAGAGTACAATTTGAATTCTGGAGAAGTACAATTGTAGGAATCTGATCAGAAGACGATCACTTTATCCCTTCGACTATATGAACTTGAAGACTAGAGCCTCTGTAGAATACAGCAGCAATTTTGCAAGAGTTCTTGATCTCTCTGTTATGCCTTAACAATGATTGGAAACTCTATTTATAGAGTTCTGGAAATAACTATTTTAGCAGTTATTCTGATGTACGCGAGACTGGATTGCGCCACATTGGGTTGCGCTAACCTGATGTTGCGCCAACTTTCATTCAGTTAATCAATCATATACTTACTGTATTTAGACGTGTGGCATCATGTGATTGAGATACGCATGGTCGTGTATAGAATAGTAGACATGTCTTGAAAGATTAGTGGCATGTGCGCTACGTCATCCTGTTTTAGAATGTAAGTTGTCTCAACTTTATCAGGTTGCGCGGGCTTCGGTCAATAAGTCAAACTGCGCCTGATTGGGTTGCGCCTAGGCGCAACTGAATGGATAGGCACGTGGCACTTAAAAAGAGGTTTGTTCAGATTACGCCTAGGTGCAACTAAGAATTTTTTAGATTGCGCCTAGGCGCAACTCATAAGATGTGCAGGACAGCTGTCAATCCAATCTCCTCGAATGGCACAATTCGAGGAATTCGAAGAGATTTTCTCCGTTTATTGTGCTATCAGTTGTCAGTACGTCAGGTAATGATGGCCATTAAATGTCAGACACCACATAGACTTTGGCGTAATATGACTGGGCGCGGTCTGATATATGGCACAACCTAATTAATGGCGCAATTTGATCTCTGAGCTTCATATCAATGGTGCAGCTTGATTTTTGAGGCGCAACTTAATTGTTGAGTAGTAAATGTATGGCGCAACTTAATTTTTAAGCCCTATAAGACCCCCTTCAAAGTTTTTAAAACTTAAAAAATTTCAAAGTTTTGAAATACTTAGAATTTATAAAAGTTTTGGCTGAGTCAAGTTGCGCCAGTCAATGCCCAGCCGTCATAATTAAATTTCTTTCTCGAAAACACTCGATCTCCTCTTCGTCATCCCGAGTTTTATTGATGATTTTCAGTTTCCCATGAGGAATATGAAGAGTCAGTTTAGTTGTATATATAGGGGCTGGTCCTTATACTTAAGGAGATGGAGACCAATGCTAATACTGAAATCAAGTCCCCTGAAGTAAAACCCGATATTACGCCTACGACTTATTTATTGGAGGCTGACCCGTCACTGAGGGTGGTGAACTTTTTAGACTGTTTTGGTTTAAACCTAACACTCTTCAATCATTCAAGTGGTGGGCCATCACTTTTCTCTGAAGAGCGCGACGATTCGGAGGGATTCCTTAATCTGATGCGTCGCTCGGGGATCCGTAATATGCAAGAATTGGACGTTGATCTTCGTCAGACCAATGAGGGCGAGAAAAAGAAATAATGTTAAGCGTGCCAACTTTTATCTTTTTTTCCTGTGTCCTTGTCTATAGGGGTCCACCCATCTTTATGAAAATGAAATTTATAATTTCTGATATATTGTGTGGCTGTAATTTCAAACGGCACATGTAGACATGCTCTGTTGACCAATTTAATGTTTACTGTTTTATTGAGAGACACATGGCAGCCATCACGTGATTTTAAGCACCTATTGTTTAGTTCTTCCCCAAAATAGGCTCCTAAAATGATGCACCCATTTTTATCTTCAACACTTTTAAAAGGATAGCCAAAACGAAAGGAAAGAGACATCCATGCTCTCTCATTTTTATTAGAAGATGACTTCTCACAAGGTCCTACTGTCCAGCAAAAATCTAACATCCACAAGTTCACTTGCGCCACTTCAACCTGATGTTATTCTTTTGCATGCTGTACCTTCAGAAGTTGGTAAGTTCCAGTAAAGAACCAATGGTTTTCTCACATAAGTGTTTTTACTTTACGCCATTTTTTTGTGAAGATAGATGTTAATTCGTAGAAATGAAGCGCAGGTTGTAGATGCGCGCTTGAAATTCTGAAAAGAAGCACGCACTGCAATCAGTGTCTGACTTTGATCAGAAGTGCGCACTATTAATATGTGTAACACCCAGTTTTCTAGATTAGGGTAATTTTGAAATTTTGTAATTATAATTATTATTTATTGATATTTATTTTATATTATAATTTTTGGTGATTTTTAATCATTTTTAAACTATTTAAACCATGACTTGTAACTTTGGTACTTTGCTAGTGTAACACTAGAGACAGCTTGACCTAGAGCCTAGCCATATGATTAGGATGTTTCATTTATCATTTCCAGTTTGAGGGTATTTTTGTTATTTTGAATTTAATTTAATATATATTATTTGGAATTTAATATATTATTAAGAATGGTGTGATTTTAATATTATTTAATTTATTGCCTTGTAGTGTGTTTAGCCCTAGACTAGATTTGACCTAACCTAGTTTAGTCATAGCTAGTCTTAGCTAACCATGGTTAGTGTTAGTTAGTGTTAGTTAGAATTTGTTAGCCTTGGTTAAGTCATGACTAGATGGAACAACTAGGTCAGAACTTGACTAGTGTGAAACCTAGGCTTGTGAACCATTGAATTAGTTAGATTAATTTATAGCCATTGATCACCCCAAAACCCTAACCCTAGCATTTATGGCCAGCCACCTTGGGTTCCACACCCTATTTAATGCCTCTTCCATCTAGGGCTAGCCTCCTTTAGGAAATTTGCAAGTTGGAAAAGAGAGGTAAATCCCATTCTTCCCTAATCCATATCTTTTCCATTTCAACTCCTTTTTCCTTCAAACTTCTTGCATTAGGATCTAATCTCTGTGTATTTTCTGTCCATGGTGAGAAATTTCATTGGAGGAACAATTTGGAGAAGTTTGGGTAGCAAGAAGAACACCCCTCTTTGAAGCTTTTTGGGCATTTTGACAAACCTAGGTAACTTCTTATTCCCACCATAAAATTCTAGTTTATATGCATGAATAGGAAGCCCTAGGAGTACCCTAACTATTGGTATAGGTATTTCTAGGTTTCGTGTCCATTACGTGTCCGTATCGGACACGTATCAGCATGTATACCTAGGTGTTTGATGAAATGCCACAGTGGGCATTTCGTTTTTATTTTCTGTTTTTGTTTGAATAGAAAATTAGGGTTTGATGTTGCTTATTGATTTCTGTTGGACTAAGGTGGTGATTTCATCATATCGTGTCGGATTGGACACGTGAATATGCGGGTTTCGTACGCACAGCACACGCGTAGCAGTCCCCTGCTACTCGGGGGCTATAACTCCCTGGACACGCCACTTGGACACGAGAAAATTGACACACACTTAGGGGCAGACACTGATACGAGGCTCCCCAAGTTTTTCGAGTCCTTGTGTCGTATCGGATACGTATTTGTGTGTGCACTGGTCACGCACTGAATCGGGTTCAACTGATTTTGGGCTACTGATACGCATGTCGTATCACTGACACACGTGTCGTGGACCCAATTCAGGATGTCCAGATCCTAGACCTAGACCCACTCGACACTGGGACATGAGCACGAGGTCTGTGTCGTGTCGTGTCGGGTGCACGAGCCCAATGAACACGTGCACGAGACTGTTATTCTACAGTGTCCATTTTCTTAATTCATGTGTTTAATTTCCAGTTTTAATTGTTTAATTCATGATTAATTTGCTATTTTAAATTCCTGGACATGTTTAATATTTCATGATAGTTTGATCTTACAAGTTAGATTAGGTTGTTTGATGAGAAATAGAATTTCGAACCTTGAGTTTTCATATTGACTGATACCACACCTGATATTCAATTACCTGAACTTTAATCCCTATTAAATCTGTGTAAATTGATTTTTAAGTATCATGATTGATCCTGGACATGTGTATTAATCCCTGTTAGTTCGATTTCGCATTTAGATTAGGCTTTATGATCTGGAATGGAATTTTAGACATTGAGTTGGACTGTTTTTGACTGATACATTAGTTACATGATTTATTTTCAATATTAAACTGCAATTGATTCACTGTTTGATTGAGCATTTAAATCCCAGTTTCGAATGTTAAACCTGAGAATAGGTTCAATGGACTGCTTAATGTCTTATGTTCAATTCCCAGGTTTATATCTTCTATTTCCTGTTTTACACTGTTAGCCATTAACTATTAGAACTGTCATTGTTCTTCCCATTTACAAACTGAGTTTGATTTCCATTTCCTTTCCTAGAAATAAAATTGAATGTTATTAGCCATGTTGAGTTCACTGTTAAATTGATTTCCATTTTCTCCTTAAAACTGAGAATTGATTCCCTTCTTAAAACTGAATTTTCATGTATTAGTTCACTGTAAAATTGATTCATGGGTTGATGTAATCAATTGAGAGGAAATTCGAAATGGTGTTGGGTTTTGGATGATTGAACTGTCAATTGATTGTCAATGTTAGCTCACATATATTACACTAACTTCCTATTGACACTTTGCTACACAACTCTCATGACACTCATATACACACACAGGTATCCTCACTGCTCACTGTTCACAGGTTTACACATGTACACTATTCCTATTCCTATGTGACACTACACCATGTACACTCTCACACCCTCACTTGACACCATGCCACTTCATTCCCTCTCACAAATAACACTCACACATACACACTCTCATGACACCCTCATGATACACTGTTTTCAGATTACCTAACCACTATTGTCACCATATCACACACCTTGAACAAATGCATGATGGCCCTCTATCTTTCCTCTATGTATGTGCACATATGTATAATATATATATCTATATGAGAGCCATATGTTATTACATATGGCCTATATATTATAATGTATGTTACCATATTATTTTAGATAGATATATTAATATATGGGTATGTGTAAATATGTAGTTTGGTATATAGGTAATATAGCCTATGGGCCTATAGCCTAGGGCTCATTACCTATGAGTGTGGCTTGAACGCCAGTATAGGGTATAGTTGGCTTGTATAGGCTAGAAATGGTGTGTGCTTGCTAGAATAGACTAGTTAGGCCTAGTGAGACTTGTTTGGCTTAGGTTTGACCTAGTTGACCTAGTTTGACTAGTCTAGTTGACTAGAGTTGACCAATAGTTGACTTTAGTCCAGTTTGACCCTAAACTTCATGTAGATGCATTGTGGCAGTCTGTTATTTCATTTTAGACTTATAGTGGCTTGTACTGTTCTATAGGAGACGGACACCACTCCTCGGACAGTAGATATTCTTCAGATACTTAGGATACAGGCGAGTACATTCTCTGATCATTTTATATCCTGTTTAGGAGTATATTTTCTGCTTTAGATTACTTTACATGATGCTGACACGTTGGAAACACGAATTAGTACTATATGGATCTTGTCGTGCGATGTTATCCCCTTAGCGGATACATCGGGTATTTCGTGTTCGTGTACTTTATCATGAGCATCGTGTACTCCTTGTGTTCATGCTTTTCGTGTGCAAATCGTGTGAAATCGTGTATACTTATGTGCTCACATGATCTTCATGTACGACTATACTTCGTGTACGATAACATAACTTGGCTAGATCCTTGTGTATTGATTAGGGCGGGGGAGTAGAAGTGGTTATGTAATCAATCCAATAGATTACTCGTGTGCAACCTCTTTAGATTACTCGTGTGCAACATCGTGCCGTTTATATAACCTTCTTGTGCTCTGAATCACTAGTCACTGATAGTTCTCTATATATTGTAGCTATTTACTTACAGTCTCTCTCTCTTTTTACATCATGTTGTTCTTTAGTTTCCTGTATCTTACTCTCTAGTATGTTTATATTTTCTAACCTGTTATGATTTGTTGAGATGTACAGTGCTCGCTCCTGTCCTGACTGGACCTGTTAAAAATATTACAGAGGACGAGGCTGAGGCGTTCTGCCCTACATATTACGGTACGACTCTAGAGGATTGCTGTGACTTGGACCAGCAGCAGGACCCACTAGCAGTTGATGACACTCCCCTAGATTAGGATGTCTTTATTATCTTTTCTGGATTACTGTATTGAAATTCTGAGATGTTATTTGGAATATGTACTTATTTAGACACTTAGACTTATCTGGATTGTATTTTCTGTGGATTTCATTCTGTTCTATCAATCTATCTTTTATCATGCTCTACCTTAGATGTGATTAAGATTGTATTGCTATGTCACCTCCATTTGGAGTGTATATACTGTACATGTACCTTTATATTGTTAGATGTTGACCTAGGACAGCGTTCTACCGCCGACACTACGGCGTAGGCTGGACGTACCCACGTCTCGTGCCCTTAATCTAGGGTACGGGTCGTGACAATATGCGCATGTTTGATCAATACACACGGTCGATATGCGCCTGTTGATTGGCAAACAGTTTTGATATGCGCCTGTTAATTGGCGCACACTGTTGATATGTGCCTGTTGATCGACGCACACTGTTGATATGTGCCTGTTGATCGGCGCACACTGTTGATATGTACATGTTCTTCTGAGAATAGGCGCATAGTTTTGATATGCGCCTGTTAATTGGTGCACACTGTTGATATGCGCTTGTTGATCGGCGCATACTGTTGATATACGCCTGTTGATCGACGTGCGGTTTATATGCGCCTGTTGATCAGTACAAAGTTTTGATAGATTTTACTGACTTTTCTTTCCTTGCTAATCTTTGCAGAAGTTTGGTTGGCAAGCTTCTTCAAAACTGGCATCGGCGACCTGGATGCTATGAAGAGCATTCTTCTGACACCCACATCAGACAGCTCATGTGATTCTGACACTCAAATCAGACAGCTCAGGACTCTCCGTATTCCAAAAGGGTCTTCCTCAGATGGTAGGAAGAGCCTTTATACATGAGAGTTGGATGGTGGATAGACAGAATTAGGAATCGTATCACAAGGGTGATCTCATTCCTAGTTCCCATGACGGGTCGTCTTTTCTCCACCAGTTGTATTAAAAGCAGCTTATCTTTGGGCTGCTGTACTCTACGGTTCTCCTCTCATCTTTCTGAGACAGAAGACCATAGTTGATTCCGTTGTCTTACTCGCTACTTCAGGACGAGATGACAAGGAACTGGCACCAACAAGAAGATCCAAAGATGTAATAGACCTTCAGTTGTCAATAAGAAGATCCAACGATGTAATAGACCTTCATTTGTATCTATGTTTTTAAAGAAAGAATAAAAATTGACTTTTTCTTCTTCTTCCTTTTACAATTTGATTTTGATGTGCCGATATGGAAAATAGAATCCAGGAAAAATGTGGATGTGACAAGTTGTTGAATATAAATAATCAGAATTCAGAGGTACGGAGAACGTGGACTCCTGTTATGAAAAGTGAACAGTCATTTTGATTTTCGAGAAAGAGACAATGAATGAACAGTCATTTCGACTCTCGAGGAAGAGAATAGACAAATGAACAATCGCATCATTTTTTTTGAAGAAAGGAAAATGAACGAACATTTGTGAATGAACGAACAGTTATGAATGAACGAACAGTTATAAATGAATGAACTGTTATGCTTCTTTCAAAAAGTCGCATCAGTTCTCGAGGTTGACTATCTAGTTGTTCTGTCTATAAATAGAACAAAACTTTCATAGATATTGTCCATTTCTTTTCTTTCTGTACAAAATGTCTTTCAAGGATTTGCTCACTCCGAAGATTGAAGGAAAGACCGAGACGCCCCTTGCTGAGCCTCCAGTGCCTCCTCAGAAAGAAAGGGGTGAAGGCTCAATTGCTCCTGCACCAGGATAGGACTTGATTACCAACCTAGTGGAGCCTGGGAAGACTGCCGAAGAAGAGGCATTGAGAATGGCTGCTTGTGAATTTTTTGTGAGCTCAGACAATGAGATGTTTGAACTGTTGGCAAACTATGTATTTAATCATGAAGGATCATGGCCTCCTCCCCGAAGCATGATTTGCCTCCACAAGGTACTCCACAAGCTCAAGTATCTACTCATTTAGAAGAGGCAATGATTGACGCATTAACTGGTTGCGATTTTGATGATGAAACCTATGATGATGATTGGAACAACATCGCTAAAGGAAAACAAATTTTAGTGAGTGCACCATCACCGCAAGAACTCCCAGTTGATGAAGATCCTTCAACTGCTGAGGACGAGAAGAATACGATTAATGATGAGGAACATATCAATCCTCCTGAGATTAATGATCCCACGATCACTGAGCAGCCTGAGATGTCTAGGGTGGCAGTAGAATTAATAAATGAAACTCCAGTAACTCTGCCACCTCAGACTGAATCAGGAGCAGGGAGTAGTCAGGCTACCATGTCTGCAGAGACTTTGTCGAAGCTTCAGTCCGAGACAGTTAAAGCTGTTAAGACTCCTCGTAATGTGCCCAGTTCAGGTAAATTTCTAAGTATGATCAATTGGTCGTAGCGCCTTCAGCATTATATGTGACTAATCATAAATGACATATGTGATTTGCAGAAGAACCTACTAGAGCTGTAGTAGGGGTGGGAAGCTCTTCTCATATTAGTGCTCCAGATGAAGTGCCTCTACCTGCTGAAACTATAAAAATTCCTGCAGACACAGTAGCCACTCCAAGAGCCACAGCCACTAGCAAGTTTATGGTGGCCTCCTTTACGAGGGTCTTTCTTACATCTCTGGAACCCCTAGTTTATAGAGTGATGGAAAGAGAGGATGTCCCTTTCAGCACTATCAGAACTCCCTCTACATTTTTGATTGGAGGTATTCAAAGCCAAGGAGACGATGCTCAGGCTACATTTTTGGAATATATTTTGGATGAGTTGGAGATCTCGATTAAAGCTTATAAGGAGATAAAGAAAGGAGACATCGAGCAGTTAGTAGACATGGAATATGAAACTATGGCTCGAGAAGCAGCAATTAGTAAAGCCAATTTCGAAGCATTTTTGTTGGCTTTTACTAGACAATCTTCCGAGTTAGACATCCAAATCTCTGATGCAGCTGTTATTGCCGAGAGTCACAAGACTAAGGCTACAGAGGAAGAGAAAAAGGCTGCTGATTTAGAGGCTAAAATTGCTCAACTTCAAGCATAACTTCAAACTGTTAAGCAAAGTTTAGAACAAGAAAACCAGTTACACCAAGCAGCTGTTACTCAAGTAGAGTCTTTGAAGCATCAAAAAGAAGAATTTGAACGTCTTCAGAATGAAGAGTTAAGACGCTAGACAGCTGATCTACAACCTTTTGATCCTGAATCAGGAAGAGTTGAAGCTAGACAGAGAGTGCTAGGGTCACGTGACGAAAGAATTCAAGTTCTGAATAAACAAATTGTAGAACTTATCACCTATCCTTCAGAGTAAAATGAGCAAATTTTATTGTCTCCCTCTTTTATTACAATGTACTCTTTATCTTTTCTTGCAAAAAGAAATAATGAAGACTTTTTATGTGGTTCCATCACTTGTTGCATATCTTGTTATAGATATAAGTAATAGAATAGAAAATATATTCAGAGGTACTAGACATGATATATTTCTTGATTTTAGAAAATGACAATATTCATTATATCTGCTCAGAGGTAATGTGGACATGGCAGAATATAAAGTTTAATAATATTGTTATTTCAGTAGACAACTTTATCAGAGGTAATAAGGACGTGACAAGTTGCTAAAATAATCGAAATTCAGAGGTGTGGAGGACGTGAATTCATATTATTTAAAAAAAGAGACAATGAATGTCCAATGAATGATAAGTCAAAGAAAGTGAATGAATGAACAGTCACTTCGTTTTTTTTCGAGGGAAAGATGCTGGCGCAAAATAGTTCTTAAATCTTGAATGTAATCTTCCTTTAGACGACTTTTGACAGCAATATCGTCAACATAGCATTCGACGGTCTTTCGCAGATGATCTCGAAAGATAGTACTCATAGCTCGCTGGTAAGTTGCACCTGCGTTCTTAAGACCAAATGGCATGACTGTATAACAGTACACTCCACGAGGAGTACGAAACGGAGTATGTTTTTCATCTTCAGGGTTCATCCGGATTTGATTATATCCGAAAAACCCATCCATGAAAGAAATTCGTTCGAATCCACATGTATTGTCGATCATGACATCAGTATTTGGGAGAGGGAATTCATCTTTAGGGCAAGCATCATTGAGATCCCGAAAGTCAATGTAAATTCGAACTTTTCTGGTCTTCTTTAAAACTGGTACAACGTTGGCTACCCAGTCAGGATGTTGTTCTTCTCTGATAAAATCGTAAGCTGTAAGCTTTTTGACTTCATCATCAATTGCATCCATCATTTCAGGTTTGAATCGTCGTTGTTGTTGTTTGACCGGCTTGGCATTCGACAAGATATTAAGTTTATGAGTTATAACTTGAGGATCTAATCCTGGCATATCTTTATAACTCCAGGCGAAGACATCAATATATTCACGAATAAGGTAAATTAATTCTTGTTTATCATCCTTTGAAAGATTTTTGCTAATGAAGATTGGTCATGATACACCCTTCTCTCCAATATCAATTTGGACTAGTTGATCCTCAGTAGGTGGTTCTCGTTGTTCAAAACAAGGTTTCCACTGATTGTCTATCCTTTGTGCCCAAGGGTCTACTTTAGGAGCTTCTTTAATGTCATCTTCATCATCTTCCGAGAATTCGGCAGATACCATGTTAGAAGATACTATTACTCTATGAACATGACCAATGCTGGTATCAGAATCCTATGAGATAGAATCAGAAGAGTTAGATCTTTCTTCTTTATCAGATTCAGAAGGTTCTGGAGTTGGAAGTGGTGAGGCATAACCTAGTCCCCACTTCGTTTTACTGTGGTATTGTTATGATTTTCCTTTTGGAAAAGAAATACGAATAGGAGTTCATCTTCCTTTACCGTTGTTGAGGCCTGTTCTGAAATCATAGCCCATTTTATGGATGATTGCTTTGGATTGTGGACTATAGCGACGTAATTGTAGCCTTCCTGTATCATCTCTATTATCATTATAGAGCATGACTTTTCGTTTCTCTCTTTTGTTGAAGAATATAGGCCTTTCATCTTTCTTTCGAGATGGTACTAAGAAGTACGACTCTTGTATTGAATCCAATGATACCACATTACGTAGAGATGATACGACTTCTATTGTAAGTGGTTTAAAGCTATCTAGCATATCCAAGTAACATTGAGTATAGTAAGAGACATCAATATACTACAAAGGAGATGCTTTATTGATTTTTACACCATCATTTACAACAGAAACTTTAGCCTTAGCAGGCTTAGTCAGATTGATGATAAGAGGGGGAGAAGAAGTACGAGAAGGAGGAGGGGGCTTTTTACGACGAAGGTCGATTATAAGCGGCTCAGAAGAGGTGATGTCTCTTTGTTCCTGACTATCACCAGGAAGTTGCTTCTCATGGAAAGTAAGATAGATAGTCAGTGGTTTGGACGACTGAGGACAAGAAGTACGTCCTTTGACAGAAATCACTAGAGTATCATTTGGTATACACTTCTGTTTTTCATCTGTGTCCATTGCCAGTATCACTTTCATGAATTCTTCCTTATACATGCGAGAATCGTTGCAGTATGCTTCAACTCCTATGAAAGGATTCAGATCTGCAACCTCTTTTTAGACTTCTCCATTACCATCCACATATTTGAAACATTGGTGGAGAGTAGAAGGTAAAATATTGTGTTCATGGAGGAATGGTCTTCCTAATAAAGCATTGTATGAGCCATGATTGTCAATTACATAGAAAGTCACCTTTGTACGAAGATTGCCAATTTGAAGTTTTAGGTGTATCTTCTCCAAAGGTTCACTTCTTCCTTGATTGAACCCTAAAATGGTAGTGATGGTTGTAGACAGGTTATGCACCGGGATCTTCAAAGCATCTAGCAAAGACTTCGGCATGATACTAAGAGCAGACCCTGGATCAATCAGAATACGATCGACTTTCATGGTGTCCACATACCCCATGAAATAGAGAGGACGATCATGACGATTGTCTTCTAACAACATGTCATCTTATGTAAAGGTAATATTGGATATTAACTCTAACATACTATGGCAATGTGCACAACTGACTGGCTCATTTTCAGGCTTTTTGAGAAGAGTAAGACAAGCATCAGCCTGTATCAAAGCTTCACTTAACGTCTCTCGAGTTTCTTTTGAGAGGCGTAAGAGTTCAAAGATTGACAATCTTGCTGGATTATTGGCTAATTGAGCCAATATATTAAAATTATATGGCTTTTCAAGTCCACAAGATGAGGACTTCTTCAGTGCTTTGTCAAAACGAACAGGTTGTTTTCCTTTGTCTGTTGATGACGGTTTAGGAGGAGTTGGTTCAACCACTGGCAGAGATGTAGATGGTATAATTTTAGTAGGAGAAGATGATATAGGAGGATCATCAGGAGATGTGGCAGAATTCTTTTGAGTTTTGGGGTATTCCCGAAGGTAGGATTTCCCAGATCTAGTGCCAATTAGAATTTCTTCTTCTGCTACTGGTTCAAAAGATACCATGTTGCAGTTCTTGAATTTAGTTTTGGAGTGCTTCTTTTGCTTAGAAGAGGAAGACGTTTCGAAATCTGCTACCAGATCTGGGTGAATCCACATAATCTTTCATCTGTCAGTTGAAAGTGGAACAAGACCTTTATTTTGAGGAGGTGGGAGATTCACGATCTCGAGAGTAGTCCTTAGAATGGGGATAACACCATCTTGTACAAGTTGTGGTAGAAAGTTACCAAACTGTACAGAGATAACATTAGCTGTCACAGTCTTCTCATCCTGCAGAGTAATTGCCCCAGAGTTGACCAACTCCTGGATTTTGCCCTTAAACACGTAGCATGCTCTGGTTGGATGCCCTATAAATCTGTGATAAACACAGTTTTTAGGGTGATCAGTTTTACCCACTTCTTATGGCAGTTTTACCTCTGGCTGTTGAAGCTTATTGCTTTTGATCAAGCAATCGAAGATGCTCAAAGTGTCATCTTCGTCGAAAGAATACTCTTCTTTTGGACGAGGTGTTTTCTGTGGTGGTGCTGATGGAGTAGGTGTTGTTTGGGAAACACGTAGCATGCTCTGGTTGGATGCCCTATAAATCTGTGATAAACACAGTATTTAGGGTGATCAGTTTTACCCACTTCTTATGGCAGTTTTACCTCTGGCTGTTGAAGCTTATTGCTTTTGATCAAGCAATCGAAGATGCTCAAAGTGTCATCTTCGTCGAAAGAATACTCTTCTTTTGGACGAGGTGTTTTCTGTGGTGGTGCTGATGGAGTAGGTATTGTTTGGGAAACATTAACAGCCAATAACTCATTGCCCTTGAGACTAATAGCCAATGTTTCTTTACCCTTACGGTTATTCTGACGATTATTATCTACGGGTGTAGAATGTTCATCTTGGTTAGGATGAGTCATTTGAACTCCTAACTGTTTGAACTTTTTGGCACTGACTTTTGCCGTCTTGGCATTCACAATAAAAGAAGGCCAATCCTGGAATTGTGTAGATCCCATCCACATACTGATAATAGGCAACAAGTTTGATTTACAGGTGTCTATTGTTACAGCAGATGGAGTTCCTAAAGGCATTTTAAGTGCCTCCCGACAGAATCTTTCAATGAAACTCTTCGTGGATTCATTGTGTCTTTGTTTGATCTTAATGAGGGCAGACATTGTCATATCGTTGACTCCCTCGTAGAACCGTTCCAAGAACATCTGCTTGAAACCAGCAAAAGAAGTTATGCAGCCATCTGGCGAACTATGATACCAGTCGTATGCTGTGCCGGCTAAACAACCGATGAATACTCTGGTAAGGAGAGCATCATTTGGCTGTAATTGGTCAGTCATTACTTCAAAGTAATTGATGTACTGACTTGGAGAGGTGCTGCCATCAAACAACATAATGGTTGGAAGCTTGTATTTATGAGGGAATAGAACCTCCTTCCATTCTGTAGGGTACGGTTGCTTTATGACAAGTCTTTGTAGGCCATCCTTCTGCTTGAAGGCCTCAAACTGAGTTCGTAAGAGTTTCATAGCCTTATTAGCATCTCCTGATGTTTGGAAATTAGTGGACTGATTAGAATTATTGGAAGGAGGAACAGCATGGTAACTACCACCCCCAACACCAGACTGACTGAGATCAGCTTGAATTGGTACAGAAGCAACCTGAGGAGGTGGTACCCCCAGACTGACATTGACAGGTACAGAAGAAGCTATAAGCTCTGGATTTGTAGCAGGGTTTATAACCGGTGGCACTGTTTGTTGAGCCACGATTATAGTGTGCATACTTGCGACCATCTCAGCCGTGGTCTTCAATTTGTCTTCTAGTGCAACAATTCGTTGCTCCTAACTGGCTGAAGTAGAGGCATCTTGATCTTCTGTAATGGTATATGCCGTCACCTCTCTTGCTGCTATTGACGAGATAGTTTGTTCAGAACTTTCACTATCCGTATCAAACTCAGATAAAGAGTCCTCTCCTAGATGAGTGATGGGGAGATCTTCTTGATTAAAGACACCTTGGTCCAAATTTTGATTTCTTGATCGGGTGTATTGAAAAACCCCTTTACTGGATGCATAAGTCCGATCCAAGTATTACTGACTGGGATTACGGGATGTATTACGTCTTGGACGTTTCCCACCCCCAGTGCCTTGAGAAGTCATGTTATCAGAAGCATATAACGGCTCATTTTCATCTTCTGTTACAGGTTCAGGAGTTGAAACATAGTTCAAACGATCGAAGACAGATCATCTAGCTGATTGGCAACAACACTTGATGACCACTTCATGAAGGCAGTGGCCATCTGAAGAGTGATTTGGAGGTGAAGGAGATATCCCTGTAATCTTCCGTTTTTGTGTAAGACGTTCTCGGAGATCAGTTACCACTACAGGACGAGAAGAAGTTGGAGGAACATATTCCTTAATGATGTTAGGAACATGCCTCCTATTCTTCAAATGTTTAGTTCCCTAAGTGTACAAATAGGTACTTAACTCACTAGCATAAGTGATTGGGTCCTTCTTTTCAAACTTTGGTTTCTGGTACAGAGTGGCCTTTGGTATAGAATTCTTGCATTTCACCGAAGTTGATATTGATGGATGCCTATTGAAATAAGCACGTAAATCAGAGAATTCTGCTCTGGGTGTCTCTGTTTGAGATACCATCAACTTTTCTTACTTGGATCTTGAAATTTGTAAGGTTGGAAGATCTTGACTAGTCCCCATAGGGGTTGGCAAGACACCTCTTTGATCAGTATTCCTTCCCATAGCAGAGATCTGAAGACCTCTGTTTAAAGGAGTGGAATCTGACACATCTTCCTTTGAGTCATAAACTAGGGAAGTTTTAGAAAAGACCAAAGGGTACTTTCCTTTATTTTGTAGAGGGTCAGCTAAGAAGCGTTTTCCTCTGTTTTGTTGTAGGATCACTTTAGGCACAGGTTTCGCCAATTGAAGAAATGTTAAAGGACCCTTTCCTTTGTTCTGTCTAGTTTTGGCACTAGAACATTATTTCTCTAAGTTCAGAACTGGAGAATTGGAAGAAGGAATAGCCAAAAGACTAGTTCCCTTGGTTTGTGCCTGAGCAGCAGACTGCACCTAAACAACTGATTGCTTGGGTTGCGCCACAGTTCTATGGGCTACTGGTTGCACCATAGCAATATAGGCTACGGGTTGCGCCTTGGCAGCAACATGGGTAGACTGTCCCTTAGCAACAGCATGAACAGATTGTGCCTTGGCAGCAAAGAGAGCAGTGGACTGCGTACGGACAGTAGGAGGAGTAAATTGTGCGCGGACAGTAGTGAGAGTGGACTGTGTGCAGGTAGTAGAAACAGACTGTACCGGAGCCACAGAGGCAGATTGTGCCTTGGCAACAAAAGCAGATTGCGCCAGGGCAACAGCAACCGTAGAGGACTTAGGAGTCCATACAGTTTTGTTCTTGGTGATAGCCACCGTGCGCTTGTTGCTCTTCTTGTTGATCATATCTTCATAGGATATCTGGTTGACTTGAACAACCAGAGTCTTCTGCGTCTTGCCGATCGACGCAACGTCACATTGAGTTGTCACCTTCTCATTAGAGGAGAAAGTCGTCCCCAGCAGAGTCGCCACTTTGTTTGCAAAAACAAAAATTAGTTCTATTACAAACTTTTGAAAAGAGTATAAGAGTACAATTTGAATTCTGGGGAAGTACAACGGTAGGAATCTGATCAGAAGATGATCACTTTATCCCTTGGACTATGCGAACTTGAAGACTAGAGCCTCTGTAGAATGCAGTAGCAATTTTGCAAGAGTTCTTGATCTCTCTGTTATGCCTTAACAATGATTGGAAATTCTATTTATAGAGTTCTAGAAATAACTGTTTTAGCAGTTATTCTGATGTGCGCGAGACTGGATTGCGCCACATTGGGTTACGCCAACCTAATGTTACGCCAACTTTTATTCAGTTAATCAATCGTGTGCTAACTGTATTTAGACGCGTGGCATCATGTGATTGAGATGCGCGTGGTCGTGTAAAGAATAGTAGACACGTCTTGAGAGATTAGTGGCATGTGTGCCACGTCATCCTGTTTTAGAATATAAGTTGTTTCAACTTTATCAGGTTGTGCGGGCTTCGGTCAACAAGTCAAACTGCGCCTGATTGGATTGCGCCTAGGCGCAACTGAATGGATAGGCATGTGGCACTTAAAAAAAAGTTTGTTCAGATTGCACCTAGGCGCAACTAAGGAATTTGTTTAGATTGCGCCTAGGCGCAACTCATAAGATGTACAGGACAGCTGTTAATCCAATCTCCTCGAGCGGCACAATTCGAGGGATTCGAAGAGATTTTCTTCGTTTACTGTGCTGTCAGTTGTCAGTGCTGTTAGGTAATGATGGCCATTAAATGTCAGATACCACGTAGACTTTGGCACAATATGACTGGGCACAGTCTGATATATGGTGCAACCTAATCAATGGTGCAATTTGATCTCTGAGCTTCATATCAATGCCGCAGCTTGATTTTTTAGGTGCAACTTAATTATTGAGTAGTAAATGCATGGCGCAACTTGATTTTTAGGCCCTACAGCTGAGGCGAGAAAACTCTGAAGTGTACTCGTCTACGGTGAGGTTGCCTTGCTCTAGGTGCTCGAACTGACTCACCAACGCCTCTCGTGCTACGTAGGGATAGAATTTCTTCTTGAGCAGTTGCTTGAATTCCTTCCAAGTCACGTCTGGAGCAGAAAATTGGGGCTCGCCTTGGTACCATGTCCGCACGATGTCAAAAAGTTATCCACTAGATGACTCAACCTTCAAATCTTCTGAGACTCGGGCCATCTTCAGGTATTGCTCCACGTTCTTTAACCACTCATCAGCGTAGAGAATCCCCTCTGTCCCATGGAATTCCCTGGGGCTGAGGTCCATGAAGTTCCTGGAGGTTACAGGGCATTGTCGGGAAGCATCTCTAATCTGAAGAGCCTCTCTCAAAGTGTCACGGAACATGTTGGCTTACTGCTGGAAGATCCCCAGGAGTGTGACATTGTCCAGTGCTGGTAGCGGAGGCAGAACAGGTACTGGATACATCGTAGGTGCTAGATGCATTATAGGAGCTGGATACATCGCCGGAGTTGGGTGCATGGCCAAAGCTGGATACATTGTTGGTGCTGGGTGCTTGGCCGGAACTGGATGTGGAACTTGTGCTAGTGGTGGGACAGATGCTGGAGGCAGAATGGGTGCTGGTGGTGGAGTCTGCGGAGGTGGTAGAATGTCGTCTCTGCGAAATCTCGAGAATTGCAGCTGTGGCAGATTGCCCATATGAGTAAGTTAACCTCCTTGCGTCGGTGGGGTCACGTACGTGAAGAATCCTCCTGCAGTCGGTGGGGTGTTCCGGGAAGCGTTGTTCATGTCTTGAAAATCCATTTACTGCAACAAAAAAAAACATTTTAGCCGCAGAAGGATTTCAAACAGGATGCAAGCCAAGGATTCAATAAAATCAAGGATTAGAGGCCAATAATGAGTCAAGACATGTAGATGAGATCCTAAGTGTCTAATCCAATTCACAGGCTCACGATGGTACAGTAATGTAGCCGAAGTGATTAATTTAGACCTGCATGGGCCACCAAAAAAAACTTATCATGACCCGCACCCGCCTTCCGGATACGATGCGTGTCCAAGCCCAGCCTACGCCGCAGTGTCGACGTTAGAACGCTGTCTATAACTCATAAGTCACTGAATCTAGAATCATAAGGAAATCTATATCTCATCCACAGAATAATAAAGAATCAAATAAACTAATGAATGTCGATGAAAATGAATAATAGAGAGTATAAATTGAATGTTTCCAAAATTCAAGTCACGTCCGGTGGACACAAATCCACTACCAATAGACGAAAGTACAATACAGACATGCAATAAACTAACTAAGTCTAAACTGCTAATCAAATGATAACCTCAGCTGCAACGGTGGTCTGATGCTGGCTCACATCTGCTCATTCGCTCCTGGCTTAAACTCGACTAAACCTGAAGAGATCATCAGGTTCTCAGAGGACTAGCAAGATACATAAAAACGAGCCTTTATAACAGTTTATTATGCATGGAAAAAACCAAAGATAAAACAAGTAAAACTAAGCAGTAATAAAACACGAATCTGTGAACTGTCTACGCATAAATGGACTGTTGAACGAAAACGAGAGAACACATGTCAATGTCAACGGATAGCCAATCGAATACACAAACCCTCGTCCCTAGTGTAGACTCGCAGGTTTGAACAACTACTAACCCTCGCCCCTAGTGTGGACTCGCAGTTTAGCTTTAAGAAATTACCCTTGCCCCTAGTGTGGACTCGCGGGTGCAGACAAATGACTACTAACCCTCGCCCCTAATGTGGACTCGCAGGTCAGCTTCGAGGATCAAGATAAGAAGGTTTGGCAGTCCAGTTTATGACTTACTCATCCAATGACACGACTCAATCAAGTACAATAGTGAACATGTCCAATAAAACACAAGACTAACTGTGAACAAGGGCTGTGTATCAATGGAGTAAACTACTATGATAAATCACATGTCATCAATAATGAAAAGACTGAAAAATAAAAGGCAGTGCATGTAAATAAAGCTGTAAAGAAAGGCAAGGTATACTTGTCTGTGGTCCTGAGCTGTGGATACTGGCCAAGTGTTGGGTCAAAGTCCAAGTAACCTGTATTTAATTAACACGTGAAATTGAACTACAATAAATCTTTCTTAAGTTAGTGCCAACTACCCTTATGCTTTGGGTTGGATCCCCTTAGCCTACTTTAATTAGATTAATATACATTTGGAGGGTATCCCTTTACCTATTCCATGTATAGTTACTAGGTCCCTTACTTAGTGTGCTGACACATGTATCTCATGTCTTTCCTACATTTGATTACCTATGTGAACCTTCCCAGTCTTAACCCTGGTCATATAGTAAATCCCCCTTATTTGGTGATACTTGACAAGAGTACCCCTGTCCAGAGTCTTTACCTTCACATGAACACAGGTTGTACCTGTCCTCTTCTAAGTCTATCCTGCCATTTGGGACTATCAGTATAAAGCATGGTCCAATTCACTCCTAACTGAAACATAGAGCCTCTATTTATATATATTACTTGGTACAAGATGACATAACAAGAACAAAGCCACTGATAAGGTCGAAAAGCTAACATTTAATTTGTATCCAACCTACATATAAATAACACCAGTCTCAATATTATATAGGCAGCTTTTGTAGCTACTTCGAACTGAAGGTCTGCTATTCAAGGTCAATGAACCAAGGCAATTGTAATGCTCTTCGACAAATCCTATGTGAACTGATACAAATAAACTAATACATGGTGAAATCTAATGTAAGTCCAAACTGGTACATCCAAGGGAGACACTAACTCTGATTTAGTTATGGCTACCTGGTTGCGATGACAATACAATTTTCCTTACCAAAACACTCTGTTGCAACCACACTCAACTTTCATTTCCTATATTCCTGTCTCGAGCACACACGCATATATAGAACAGCAGCACCAATTGCACTTAATGGCATCCCAACCTGCTACCCTTACCTGGATTCTGCAGAGTTATATATACTGCTCACCTCGCCTATGCTCAGGTACATGGCATGAGTGATGCCATGCAGTATACAACTCGACTCTCTGATACCACCTATAAATTTAACTAGTATTAACCAATAGCTGTACCTCTAATACCAAGGACTCATCCCAGGTTGACATTGTGTGCTAGTCATTCCTATCTGTGAAACAAATGCTGATGTCCCTCACTCAAATCCTGAACCATCTCGACCTATGCTGGGCCACCCTCCCTGTTACTTGCCTAACCCGATACCTTGTGATAATTTTTGTCTACTGATACCTTCTCAAAATATACCCTACCATGCTCTGACTCTCCCCAACCCTGATACATTAGAATCGAACCCAGGTCGGAAGAGTTTATAACAAGAAGAAATGACGACCTTACAAATAAACCATCTCAGGAAGAAATTATAGAACTGGTTAAGAAGTCAATGTAAAAGAGAAGATTGAGTGTGAAAACCATTTTCAAATCAATGTAACAAAACTTTCACAACTGTAATATCATTGAAGGTAGATTTTCATCTAAGGTCTAAATTTTACTCTTATTGAAACATATGACAAGCATTATCTATGCAAAGAAAATTGACACAATTTCCTATCAAAACTTGCTTTTGGCCAAATTCACACTATACGCACATCAAAGATAAATATCTCCCAAGATGAAAAATTATCTACAAGTTGTCCTCCTGATTACTTTGGATGGATGCTAATCGAAATTTATGAAAAACTCATATCCTACTACTCGATTCTCTTTATTGGCCAAGACAGTACACACACCTAGGCTGTACATAATAGGCAATGTCTACCACTTCCAAGCCTATCTACTATAGGATGTATAGGCTCGACTGAACTCGGGTACAGGAAAGTAATACCTTACTTGTTCACCGATATCTGTAAGTTTAAGAAGGGAACATAGGGCTTACTCACTTAGATTTCCCCTTTCTGCTGTAGGACCCGACTGAACATTTGCATAGGTTATTTGCCTTTTCCTAATTCTCAGGTCGAGTACTCCTCAGGATATGACACCCTACGGGAAATTTCCAAGAGCAATTGCTCTGGTACCCACATCCTACCTGTTATAACTAGTCTGTAAACCAATACCACTATCCGATAATGATCCAATCAGAGATAAACGATTGCCTCGAAAAATTTCTAAGATGATAACTTGATACCGAATAACACATGAATAAACTGGTAGTGTTCTATTAAGGATGGACTATACAAGAAAAGTGTCCAAGAAGCCATAACTTCAAGCTAAGTAAGACCACATTCAATTAACATGACTTCTAAACTCAATACAATCCTTCCTCAACACAGAGTTGTTCATCGACCTTGATACCCATTAAAATCTTTTAGACATTGAATCAAACATTAGGCGTAAGTAACAGAGGTTGTAGATAGGGAATACCTGACAGGTTCGTATGCGGGGTTTGACCGACTTCTCGGCTCTTCCTCGACTGTTCTTGCGGCAAGGATGAAGTTGAGATGCTAGGGTTTTGTAGAGGGGTTTGGGGTTGGCTGCCAATCCCTCATATATATACACTAGTGTTTGATCAATTAGAGGAGATAAAGAAGAATTTGATTTGACCTCATCGAAGATTTGGAGAGTGCTATCTTCGAATTCAAATTGAATTCAAACTTAGAAGATTTGAGGGTTTTGGTTAAAAGGAGAATTTGAACTAAGGGTATTTGCACTGAGGTCCCTGGACTTCAGTTTTTGACAAAGCCCACATTGACAACTTATTTTATATTACAAATATTATCTAACTAAATTAACAATAAAAATAGATATAGGCATGAGATAAGAAAAAAAATATACTAAAGGGAAAGTTTTGGTTCAAGGACTCACACAATTCTACATCAAAAATGTGGGAGACCTAAAGGTTCCAAAGATTTAGCTCCTCGAAAAAGGAGACTGAATAATATTGCATACCCTAATGTAGCGCCCCGCTTTCGATAGGCGACGGAACTTCATAATATGCTTGCACCGAGTTAGATCGGCCGGAAACTTAGATGGGCATCTGACTCGATCACTAAGCTTGGTAAACGATAACGCCTTGAGGCATCGATTCAAATCAATTTGGACGGAAGTTACGAGAATCGATCCAACTAATGGAACGACTTCTGTTGGAATAAGTCCTAGATGCAGCGAGCTGCGTCTCGGCGAGTGAGCTCTCTATAAGAGTCCCTTCGACGGGGCCGGACCGCTGTATGGTTTTCTTGGTGCTTTGCCGCTAGGCTTGATTGAAGTGCTTTCGTGTCGTTTTCATGGATGTAATTACAAATTTCGATGCAAGGGGAAAAGAAGAAAATCTAACAAAGTGTTGGTGCCATTGCAGGAGCTCGCGTAACTAAGGATTGACGTTGCGTAGCGCTTCGACGACCTGCACGAAGCAAAGTAATCGGTGGGTGATTCGGCCCCTTCTTTTCTACTCTGTTCCGCAAACTTATTCCTTGCCTCGAATTCATTCAAATCGAACGATGCCAAGTTAATTGCATGCCAATCCACTAAGTCCAAGAACTCGAGAAAAACGTATCGATTTAGAGTAATTCACTCTGAAAATACAAGTCTATCACATAAACCAGAAAGTTTAAGGTTCTAGTAAAAAGATAGACTATTTTACGTGCTGCAAAATATTATAAAACGTCGATCGTAGGTTATGATGCCTCGGACAATTTGGTGCCTACGGGACGCTAAATCGGGAGTACGACTTGGGGAAAAATGAATCGTTGCATAAGTTGGGGAAAATGATAATGCCGTTCAATACTGTCCGCGCTATACAAAACTGTTGCAGATGTTAAACTGTTCACGCATTGGCATGGTCATGGACCGCTTGTGCACAGGTTGATATTTTTCCTCGAATCGATATCCGGGGCATCGAAATCGAATCGACCTACGGGGAATGAATAATCGTGCTTCGGCACTGATGCATTGTGGGACCGTCAGTCAGGCTTGCAACATAGACTGAGCGGGCCGAAATACCGTTGAAATAGTCCCACGTGATGTATAACATCAATGATCGTATATAAGATAGTAGCATGCTCACCTATTGTCTTATGCAGGTGTAAATATTATCTCTGTTTTCATGAAGGAACGAGCACGGCCGTGGTAAGAAATATGATAAACTGCTATGGTTCACTGTATGCTTTATTACGCAAAGATGGCTATCGAATATGAACTGAATTCATTTAGTTCTAATAGAAAGACAACTATAAAGCATGCCTACCCTAACAATCAGAGTCGGTTTAGACGAGTGGGTTCGTCTCGTCCACTTAGCAAGTGTGCTAATCCCATTCCCCCAATTTCCCCAGGTGCGACGGGCGCGCCGAACTAAGCTGGAGCTGAAGTACGGAGAGGCGTTTTGAAGCTCTTCCTATGCTAAAGTATTTTGAAGCCAATTCAAGTCGACGACTTATATATAAAGGAGCGAATGTATGGGACGGCAAGCGTTAGTTCAGGCAACTTGTCGAATGTATTTTCTTTCTGTTTTCAATCAATATAGCCGCAACGGCATCCAATATAATTATGACTTGCACTTTGTTGCAAGCTATGAATGAAAAGCATTTCTATCTTCCTATACTGCGTCTTAAATTCTGATGTGATTTGTGAAGTTTCCACTTGACGTATTAATATGAAAAGCAACGTAACGTTCTTGCCTTGTACGAGTGCAATTCCAGACTCGTACGGCATCACGCCTTAGCGAGGACGATCGAATCGGCAAAGTAACACCGGGGACGAACGGTTTGTCGACTCAGGGCGTGACAAATTGGTATCAGAGCTCAGTTATGTTTTCTCGGATGTTCGAAAGATGTTTCATTGTTGGAATGTCCGTTGCGATGGCTCGATTGAATGCTTGTTGATATGCTGCGTGAAATAAAAGTTCCATACAGGTAAGCCCGTAGATATTTTTGAAAAATACTAACGGGTTTGCTCTGTTTTGTAGGAATGACTAAGAAAAGAAACAATCCTGCCACAACAACCCAAATTATAGATAGTACGTCGAGCACAAAAAGTACTGGGCCTAGCGAGACGACTATGGAGAAGATGCTACAGTTGATGGAACTGCAGCAGCAGCAGCTTCAGATACAATTCAAAGCCTAATTTGATGCGCAAAAGAAACAGATGAATGCCCTGACTCAGATAGTGAGCAGAATGGCGAGAAATACCAAGACGACGGACGAAGGGCCCGAGGAGAAGCAAGGCGACCAAGAAGAAAACGAGGAAGAAGAAGCTCAACCGTAAATGATAAATTCTTCTTTCTTGTTCAAGGCAAAGGAGTTCCGCAAGATGAATCCACCAAAGTTCAACGGCCGAGCGGAGCCTGATGTGATCATGGGATGGCTCACGGAGATGGAGGACCTGTTTAATCTGCTTAGCATTGAAGGGTCCCAGAGGGTAACTTGTGCGACGTTACAGCTACAACTGAGGGCGTACGACTGGTGGGCCGCTAAAAAGCAGGAAATCTATGAAGCCGATACAGACGCCATGATTTCCTGGAAAATATTCAAAGAAGCCGTCCTCGAACAGTACGTTCTTCGCGCCGTCCGTCAACAAAAAGAAGACGAGTTCATGATGCTGCGACAGGGAAATATGTCTGTCGACGATTATGATTCGAGCTTCTAAAGCTGGCGAAGTTTGTCGGCACCTTCCTGCCCAACAAGGAAGCCTAGTGTGAACGCTTCCAACAAGGCCTAAATGACGAACTGCGAAGGGATGTCATGAATCAAAGGTGCCGAACATACCGTGAATCCTATAATGCCGCTCTTGATAGTGAGCGCATCTTTGGCCGTATGTCGAGTAGAGGCATCCGTAACCACTTCAACAAGCGTCCTAACGATGCCAGAGCCGGGGGATCAAAAATAACAAAACGTCCGAACAGATTCGATGATCGAGGCCATGGCAGTCAATACTGCACCAGGTGCGGTAGGCGTAGGCACCGAACCGTCGACTGCGTCACGAGATCTTGCTACAAGTGTGGCAAGGTAGGCTATATAGTTACATATTGCACGCACAAAGGTTCGAATCAACACAACCCACCGAGGAACGTCCCAAATTCGCATAAAGCGCCGATACTGCAAGGCACGAATGCGGTGCCCGTCAACCAGCAGAACCAATGCCACGGAGCTCAAGGCCGAGTTTATGCCTTAACTCGGGATGAGGCATTTGCGTCCGATACTATTGTAACAGGTATATTACTCTACAAAAATATACCTGCTCGAGTACTATTCGATTCGGGTGCGACGCATAGCTTTATATCTGCTGATTATGCGAAAGAAAATAAAATAACCATGCAATCACTAGATATAAATATTAGCGTTAGCACTCCGTCGGGAGTCGATATGCCTGCGAACTTTATTTGTAGGGATGGCCACATTTGTATCGGAGGAAGATATCTATCCTTGGATGCCGTCGTACTAGACATCAAGGATTACGACATAATCCTGGGCATGGATTTGTTGGGCGCTTGTCCTACAACGATCGAGTGTGCGAAGAACAGAGTGGTGTTTCGTCTTCCTGGCGAGACAGAGTTCTCATATTCGTACGGTACGGTCTCGAAGACGGCAATGATGCTGCCGGCAATCTCGGCGAGGCGTATGCTGCGTTCCGGCTGCGCGGGATACTTAGCATCAGTCCGAGACACGCGAAAGGATAATACAAACACAATACAGACTGATGTTGTGGCAGATTTTCCTAACGTTTTTCCTGACGAGATGCCCGGGATGCCGCCGGATCGAGAAATAGAATTCAGCATCGACACCTTTACGGATACACGGCCGATATCCAAGGTGCCTTACCGAATGGCTCCAGCAGAACTGAAGGAGCTGAAGGTGCAATTACAAGAGTTGCTAGACCGCAAATTTATTCGTCCTAGCGTCTCTCCGTAGGGAGCTCCCGTATTATTTGTGAAGAAGAAGGATGGGTCGATACGGCAATGCATCGACTATCGTGAACTCAACAAGGCGACCGTACGAAACAAGTATCATTTGCCATGAATCGACGACTTGTTTGACCAACTGCAAGATGCGTCAGAATTTTCAAAAATCGATCTTCGTTCAGGCTACAATCAATTGAAGATCAAGTCCGATGACGTATCGAAGTCTGCCTTCCGCACTCGATATGGTCATTACGAATTCTTAGTCATGCCGTTCGGTTTGACGAATGCCCCAGCCGCGTTCATGGATCTGATGAACCGAGTCTTCCGACCTCAAATCGATAAATTTGTAGTCATGCTCATCGACGATATCCTAGTCTACTCAAAGAATCGAGAAGAACATGCGGAACATTTGAAGACGGTACTGCAGATTCTGTGTGAAAACAAATTATACGCCAAGCAGAGTAAGTACGAGTTCTGGATGAGTAGCATGACATTCCTCGGACATGTAATCTCTGTCGAAGGTGTCGCGGTAGACCCAAAGAAGATTGATGCGGTGGTAGATTGGAAACGACCTGCCTCGACTAGCGACATTCGAAGTTTTCTTGGCTTAGCGGGCTACTACCGTAGGTTCGTGCGGAGCTTTTCAAAACTAGCGTCGCCTCTGACTCGCCTCACCCAGAAGGGAGTAATATTTGAATGGAGCGACGATTGTGAATCCAGCTTTCAAGAGTTGAAGCAACGGCTCGTCTCAGCTCCAATCCTTGCACTTCCAGACGGTCCAGAAGGCTTTCAGATATTCAGCGACGCGTCGAGAACTGGCCTCGGGTGCGTACTCATGCAGAGAGACAAAGTTATCTCCTACGCTTTACGGCAGTTGAAGAAGCATGAGAAAAACTACCCGATGCACGACCTAGAATTGGCGGCGATCGTCTTTGCGTTAAAGTTATGGCGGCACTACCTCTATGGTGTGGCATGCAGAATCTACACAAATCACAAAAGCCTGAAATACTTATTTACGCAACGGGAACTCAACCTACGACAGCGACGTTGGCTTGAACTCATAAAAGATTACGAGCTAACGATCGAGTATACACCGGGCAAGGAAAACGTAGTGGCCGACGTACTTAGCAGAATGTTTATGGGAACACTGGCCATAAACAAGGAGATACGGCGAGACCTTGAAGAGATGGGTATTGAACTCGGAATTAAGTATCGACACCTGCACCTAGCTCAGCTGAAGTTAGGATCGAGCCTGCTTAGCAAGATAAAGACTGCACAGGAGGATGACTCAATCCTGAAGAAAATGTGCGAGATGATTTCAACAGGAAGGGTGACTGACTTTGCGAAAGACGAATACAGGACGATGCGATTAAAGGGAAGGCTTTGCATTCCTGAAACTGCCGAACTAAGAAAAGAAATTCTGACGGAGGCGCATTATGCGAAGTACTCGTTATATCATAGAAGCACCAAGATGTACAAGGACTTGCGCACAAACTTTTGGGGGCACGGCATGAAGAAAGATGTGGCTACGTTCGTATCACAATGCATGGCGAGTCAGCAGATGAAGGCGGAACACCAAAGGCCAGGCGGAGAGCTACAGAATATCGTCATTCCCGAGTGGAAGTGGGACAACATCTCAATGGATTTCATTATGGGATTTTCGAAGACACCGCGGGGGAATGATACGATTTGGGTCATTGTTGATAGATTGACCAAGTCGGCTCACTTCATCGCAATTAAAGTAGGATGGAGCGTCGATCGATTAGCGCAAATCTACGTCGATGAGATTGTTCGACTGCACGGGGTACCGGCCTCAATAATTTCGGACAGAGACGGGCGATTCCTATCGCGTTTCTGGACGAGCCTCCAAGCGGCGATGGGGACCAAACTAAACTTTAGTTCGGCGTACCATCCCCAAATAGACGGTCAGACGGAGAGGGTAAATCAAATCCTAGAAGACATGCTACGTCTGTGTGCGATCGACCTAAAGACTAGTTAGGATACGCATTTGCCGCTTGCGTAGTTTTCGTATAACAACAGTTATCAGTCGAGCATTCAGATGGATCCATACGAAGCACTCTACGGAAGGAAGTGTCGTTCGCCGATATGCTGGAATGAAGTCTGAGAGCGACAAGTGCTTGGACCGGAACTGGTGGAGCAGGCCGTCGAAAAAGTCTGCTTGATTCGAGATAGACTCTGCATCGCGCAAAGTCGACAAAAGAGCTACGCAGATCTTCGTCGACGACCGCTAGAGTTCTTGGTCAGGGACCATGTGTTTCTGAAAGTAACGCCCATGCGCGGTGTGATGCGGTTCGGCGTTAAAGGCAAGTTGAGCCCGAGATTTGTAGGCCCCTTCGAGATCACTGAGCGAGTTGCGACAGTTGCTTATCGGATCGCACTACCTCCTGCCTTAGCTAATGTGCACGATGTTTTCCACGTTTCACAACTTCGAAAATACGTGCACGATCCAAGTCATGTGGTTAGCTTCGATCAGTTGGAGCTACGTACTGACTTGTCTTACTCGGAGGAGCCTATTAAAATTTTGGACCACAAGGAGATGGTGCTACGAAATCGGTCGATGTCCTTGGTCCGTGTGCTTTGGCGAAACCATACAGTCGAGAAGTCGACGTGGGAGATGGAGGCGGAGATGAAAGAGAAGTACCCTGCGTTGTTCGTCTAAATTAAGGTCAGACCCTTGTTCTTAAGTTTCGGGAAGAAACTTTCTCTTAGTGGTATATTATGTAGCGCCCCGCTTTCGATAGGCGACGGAACTTCATAATATGCTTGCGCCGAGTCAGATCGGCCGGGAACTTAGATGGCCATCTGACTCGATCGTTAAGCTTGGTAAATGATAACGCCTTGCGGTATCGATTCAAATCAATTTGGACGGAAGTTACGAGAATCGATCCAACTAATGGAACGACTTCTGTTTGAATAAGTCCTAGATGCAGCGGGCTGCGTCTCGGCGAGTGAGCTCTCTATAAGAGTCCCTTCGACGGGGCCGGACCGCTGTATGGTTTTCTTGGAGCTTTACCGCTGGGCTTGATTGAAGTGCTTTTGCATCGTTTTCATGGATGTAATTACAAATTTCGATGCAAGGGGAAAAGAAGAAAATCTAACAAAGTGTTGGTGCCATTGTAGGAGCTCGCGTAACTAAGGATTGACGTTGCGTAGCGCTTCGACGACCTGCACGAAGCAAAGTAATCGGTGGGTGATTCGGCCCCTTCTTTTCTACTCTGTCCCGCAAACTTATTCCTTGCCTCGAATTCATTCAAATCGAACGATGCTAAGTTAATTGTATGCCAATCCACTAAGTCCAAGAACTCGAAAAAAACGTATCGATTTAGAGTAATTCACTCTGAAAATACAAGTCTATCACATAAACCAGAAAGTTTAAGGTTCTGGCAAAAAGATAGACTATTTTACGTGCTGCAAAATATTATAAAACGTCGATCGTGGGTTATGATGCCTCGGACAATTTGGTACCTACGGGACGCTAAATCGGGAGTACGACTTGGGGAAAAATGAATCGTTGCATAAGTTGGGGGAAATGATAATGCCGTTCAATACTGTCCGCGCTATACAAAACTGTTGTATATGTTAAACTGTTCACGCATTGGCATGGTCATGGACAGCTTGTGCACAAGTTGATATTTTTCCTCGAATCGATATCCGAGGCATCGAAATCGAATCGACCTAGGGGGAATGAATAATCGTGCTTCGGTACTGATGCATTGCGGGACCGTCAGTCAGGCTTGCAACATAGACTGAGCGGGCCAAAATACCGTTGAGATAGTCCCACGTGATGTATAACATCAATGATCGTATATAAGATAGTAGCATGCTCACCTATTGTCTTATACAGGTGTAAATATTATCTCTGTTTTCATGAAGGAACGAGCACGGCCGTGGTAAGAAATATGATAAACTGCTATGGTTCACTGTATGCTTTATTACGCAAAGATGGCTATCGAATATGAACTGAATTCATTTAGTTCTAATAGAAAGACAACTCTAAAGCATGCCTACCCTAACAATCAGATTCGGTTTAGACGAGTGGGTTCGTCTCGTCCACTTAGCAAGTGTGCTAATTCTATTCCCCCAATTTTCCCAGGTGCGACGGACGCGCCCAACTAAACTGGAGCTGAAGTATGGAGAGACGTTTTGAAGCTCTTCCTATGCTAAAGTATTTTGAAGCCAATTCAAGTCGACGTCTTATGTATAAAGGGGGGAATGTATGGGACGGTAAGCGTTAGTTCAGGCAACTTGTCGAATGTATTTTCTTTTTGTTTTCAATCAATGTAGCCGTAACGGCATCCAATATAATTATGACTTGCACTTCGTTGCAAGCTATGAATGAAAAGCATTTCTATCTTCCTATACTGCATCTTAAATTCTGATATGATTTGTGAAGTTTCAACTTGACGTATTAATATGAAAAGCAACGTAACGTTCTTGCCTTGTACGAGTGCAATTCCAGACTCGTACGGCATCACGCCTTAACGAGGACGATCGAATCGGCAAAGTAACACCGGAGACGAATGGTTTGTCGACTCGGGGCGTGACACCTAATGCTCCTGAAGAAGCAGCTCTTGAAAAAGCATCCCCTGAAGCAGAAGTTCATGACGGTCTGGAAGATGTCATGAACCAAAAATCTAATTTCTCTAAAACAACGCATATCGCTTTGGTCGAGGATATGCCTCGGATCCTAGAAGAGACTGAGAAAGAGGTACGGGTACCCAACAATAATGAGAAATCTGTGTTTTACATATACTCAGAAGAAATTTGGAATCGAAAAAATTTTATCGTGGATGAGATTTTCTCATGTATAGTAGCAGATGAAATTAAAAAGGGTAATGAAAACGAGGATAACATCGAGCCACGAACAATTGTTGATTGTCGAAAGAGGCAAGATTGGCCAAAATGGAAAGATGCGATTCAAGCGGAATTAGAGTCCCTCGTAAAAAGTAGAGTGTTTGGTCCTATTATACAAACACCGTGTCACGACCCGCACCCACTGTGAGGGTACGAGTACGTAACGATGCCCAGCCTACGTCGCAGTGTCGGCGGTAGAGCGCTGTGCTAGGTTACTATCTAACCAGCAACTCACGCAATTATAATGTACTCATCATGATCAACTCCGAACGGAGGACAAGTATAAGATATTGTAACTCAATAACAGTCTAAGCACGATAAGATAATTACAGAAGAATTAACTAAGAATAGAAAGACAACTACTAAAATAATAACAACTCTCAACAATCTCAAATACTACACAAGTCTCAAATCATCTACATCAAGTTCAACATGAAAAACATACGCTAGTCTACTAAACTAAATCCTGATCACTCCTGAGTGTCGGGGCCAAAGGTAGCCATCCCGTCTCCGGGTCCATAATATGTAGGGCATGTGTCCTCAGGACAATCATCTGTAAAATTTTCAACAGGTCCAGTCAGGACAGAAACGATTACAACTCATCAAGAAATCCCAAATAAATGATAGAGAACTATAAACAGTTATAAACAGTTAAATTGATGAATCATGGCAGTTTATACGAGTAATGATGTAGAGAACAGTTAAGGTACAAGGAAGGTAAAGTAACTAAACAAGAAGAGAAACATGGCAATAAAGACTGTAAAATATAATCTAGCTGAACTAGAGTAGCATGATATAAGTCCAGAAAGTATAATAAGAGTCATGTGTGAGTCCAGACAATGTAATCTAATACCAGGTGATTCCAGCACGAGATGAGTCCAGTATAAGGTGAGTCCAGTCAGTGATCAAAGGTTCCAGGGTGAGTCCAGACTATACTCTAACAGTGTGTTTTAAAATATCGGGATCGACATATAAACGGCTGTAGGTAATACGGCACACCACATACTCGGCCAAGTGTGGGATGGCTATCATTCCAGTATAATTTCAAGGGAGTGGTTCCAGTATTTGGGTATGTTTACATGTCTACTCTAATAATTTCCAGCCCGACAAGTAAAAGTGAATCCAGAACCCGACACGAATAAATACAAGTCCAGCCAGAACACGAATGATGCCAGTAAGTGATTCCAGGGTGACTCCAGTAGGTGATTCCAGTAGGTGATTCCAGAAATAGAGGCCAGACATGAATAAATGAGTGTCGCATGAAATGGATCCAGTAATATCAAATCTTGTTTGAAATAGAGAATTAAATAGAACTAGCTACAACTGAAGTACAGTAAATGACAAGTAAATGGAAGAACTATCAGAGAATGTACTCGCCTGCTACTCTGAAAAGAGTAGTATAATATCAGATATCTGCACCGGAGTCACAAAGTCCTAAACAGAGTAATATGGGTTATAATATGTTTAAAATAAGATAAGTGAAGTCTACGATGCAAACTATATGATTTCTAGGTCAATCTAGGTCAAAGTCAACTCTAAGTCAAACCTGGTCAACTGTCTAGGTCAAACTAGGTCAAGGTCAAACTTGGTCAACTCTAGGTCAATCTGGTCAACACTCTAGTCCATCCAGTCTCACTAGGCCTAACCCAAACCATAATACAAAATACTAAGGTAAATGACCTCTATGGTATACCACATATACCTATATAAATATATGGAATCCTCAATACATATCCATATATATACATATCAATATACACATCCTCAACCAATAACCCAACCCCTTCACAAACTCTAATGTTCACACACAACTCATATACTAATATCACTTATACCCCATACCACTCTATCCTACCTATCTACATAAACCTATATCATATAGATAAGTACTATCAAGGCTAACCAACCCATCATATACATGTATATATAATACCCCAATATAGAATATACTCCACATCACATAGGATACTCTATATTATTCTTAGCCCTCAACTACAAATACCCAAACACACACTATCCTAATACATCATGTATATTACATTCTTACATTCATATACATAACATGCATTGCCTACATTTATTCATTCATGTATTCATTTACATATGTTGCATACATATAGAAAGGTAGGGGGTCATACATATATGTGTGTGTGTACTGACAGTTTAGGAGTTAGGGAAAGTTGTGTGTGTTCTCAAGAATTTAATGTGTGTATGTGTATAAGGGCTGTTCTCTGATTTTGTGTGTGGATTGAGGAATACAAGAGAGTAGGGGGGTTCAGTCTACATCAGTGTTAGGTGGAATGTGTAATAGGTTTTAGGCATATTGAATAAGTGTCAATGACAGTTATGTGTGTGTGTCATGTGTGTAAGAGTGGACATGTGACAGGAAAACAAATATGTGTGTTCACATTAGGATTATGTGTAGGTAACAAATGTGTCTCAGGAACTTAAATCAGTGAATGATTCCAGGAAGTTATATTTCCAGGATTCAAAATGAATGGCAGTTCAAGGTCAGTAGGGTGTGTGGCTCATCTCAGGAACACTTGATTCGAATGGCAGTTAGTTAATCTCAGGATTTTAGTGATTAGAGTTAGTGAATGGGTGCACTAATCACAGGGTATAGTTCTCAAGAACAGGGAACAAATGGCAGTTAAGAAATTCCTATTTACATAATCATCCAACTCAAAATCAAAATCCCAATACCATGATAACATCGACCAAATCATGAACCAGCCTATAGTAATCTAATACACATGTGTATAGAAATTTAAACATGGCAAATTAACCATCAAAATAGTTTAAAAAGAATTAAAGTTCAGGATCCCAATTTCAAGAAAAAAACTGTGCAACATTCTACTGTTTCAGTTCATTCCCACATTCAAAATCCATTTTTTTTTCAAACACCAACATAATCCAACATTCAGTAAACTATTACAGATGTAAACGAATTAATCCTGGTAATTTAAACATCAAAATCAGTTTAAAATAGAAATTAATTTTTAGAAATTCAAAACTGGTATCGCGTATCAGTTGAAATGGGAATATGAGATTCGAACATCAAAATCATGCTAATATGACCAATTAGTGGTTGGTAAAGATTGTGTCTAGTGTATACGTGTCTTAACACTCATTCGTGTCCAACTAAGTGGACACAATCATGTCAAAACACACACAACACTCATACGCGCACAGGACAGTGCGCTGTGTCGTGCACACGTGTCCCGCGTGCGACACAGGGCTACCCGTGTCTCGTGCTCATGCATGTGGGTTCGTCTAGGATAGGGCTAGGTCCTAGGGTGCCTGCAACGTGTCCACAATACGTGTCATGTCAGTTAAACGTGCGTGTCAGTGAAGGATTGCTCGCATGTACAGCGCGCGCGCGCGGCCAGTACGGCCAGTACGAGGAGGAGAACTCCTCGCACACTGCACCAACCCACCCCAAACTTTGGGAGGATGGTGGCAGAGGTTGCCCCGACCTCTGTGCCAAAAATAGGGTCTTGAAAGTTCGTGTCGTGTCCTACAGAAGTGTTGGGCAGCAGGAGACTGCATGGCATGTACTGCGAGCGTGTTCGTGTCCTGTTTGGACACGGACACGGCTCAAAAATAAACTCAGTCCATGGAGAAAATAGTAAACACATATAAATCAATATTTCCATTCAAATACTTTTCAAAAATAGCAAGTAAATTTCCTTTGTGACATTTCATCGAACACCTATACGTACACTATGACACGTGTCCGATACGGACACAAAATTGGCTCAAACTCCAGGAACAGCTAGGGGACTCCTAGATCTAGCCCTAAATGCAAAGAAAACAGAATTTTAGATCAATTTGTGGAGTTTTACCTATAGGTGCAAAAAGCGTAAAAAAGATCCAAAAGGGGGATTCCAAATACCAACTCCAAAGCTCCAAATGAACCCAAAACTGAGATTAACCTCCAGAAATATTAAACATACAGAAATTAGAACCTAATGCAAAAGACTAGGATTAAAAAGGAATTAAAATAATTTTATGGGGATTTTTAGAAAGGGAAAAATACTATTTCTTCAATTTCTAGGTCAAACTCTAAAAGAGACAAGAACTCCTCAACATGACATTAAATAGGGAGGGGCTCTCTTATGGCTGGTCATAAGTTGCATAATTAGGGTTAGGGTTTCCTAAATTGGCCCATGGGCTTAAGTCATGATTAATCAAGTCATGAAGTCATAAGCCATTTCATAAAACCATGAGTCGTGACTTAAATTCACTAAACCAAATCTCCTCATTCTAAAACTAATCTCTAATGACTAAAATGGGTTAACTCAAGTTAGACTAGGGTTTTCATGGCTAAGGTTAGGTTCTAGGCTAGTCTACTAGTCTCAGCAAGTCAAAGTCAAACTAGAATTCACCAATTCAATAATCAATCAAATAATTCAAATAAGCCAAAATGACCAAATTACCCCTAGGCTAAAAATGATAATAAATCATCCTAATAACATGGTTAGGCTCTAGGTCATGCAGTCTCTCGGGTTTCACTGGCAGAACATCAAAATCACAAGTCATGACTTAAAACAGTTTTTAAATAGTTTAAAAATGATTAAAAATTACCAAAAATCATAATATGAAATAAATATCAATAAATAATAATTATAATTACAAAATTTCAAAATTAGCCTCATCTGGAAAATTGGGTGTTATAATCCTACCCCCCTTAGAAAAATTTTGTCCTCGAAATTAAAATGATCGCACCCTTTCTAGGTCAAACCCAAACAATAAAGTTCAAGAGATAATCATGCAAACATAATCTTACTGGTCGTGCTTCCACAGTCTCGAACAGGGTAGCTACGCTATCTATCAATCACAAGCAATATCCTGACAGGTACTAAAGGAAATCACACAGGAAAGAGGGGAGGAAGAATGAGAAGGACAAACCTGCTAACCCATCACCTGCAGCGTCGGTCTCCCCAACCGCCATCGCAAAAGCTCCACCCCTCTGGTGCTGAGCTACAGGTGGCCTAGCTTCCTCAAAAGGAGGTACAGCAGGACAATCTATCATCTTGTGAGCACCAGACCCACAGAATGGACAAACCTTCAGCCTCTTCCTACAAGACTCCCAAACATGCCCTGCCTTCCTGCAGTAGGCACAAGTCGGCACCCTGCGGTCCTATCCTCTAGGCTGATATTGTACCTGATGCACTCTCACTGGTGCCTGTGCCTGCTGAATCTGTACGTGAGGCCTCTTGGCCTGACCTTCGCTGCTACTGGCTCCCTGAAAGTCCCGACCTCTCTTCAGCTTCAACCCTAGGTCGTCCTCCGCTGCCATAGCTCCAGAAAAGATCTCCGCGTAGGTAGCGTTCCGGTCACTCTTGGTCTGTGATCGAACCTCTCTAATCAAACCCCAGCAGAACTTTCTCGCCTTCGACTTCTCAGTCAAGTCATCAATGAATCGGGCCAACCGGCAAAACTCCCTGGCGTACTCAGTAACTGTCTGGTTCCCCTGAACCAGACTCTCAAATTGTGCCTCTATGCCTCCCAAGGCCACATCTGGAAAGAACTGTTCCTTGAACAGCTCCTTGAACTGGGCCCAAGTCTGGCCCTCAACTCCCACCCTGGGATCTGTCTGGTACCAAGCACGGGCTAAGTCCTGCATCTGACTGCCCGTCGCCTCGACCTGAAGTCGGGCTGGTATCTCCGCCAGCCTGAATATCTCCTCGATATGCTCGATCCAATCGTCTGCATAATGAATGCCCTCAGTGCCCAGGAACTCTCTAGGATGTATCTTCTGAAAGTCCTGGATATCCTTCTCCTTTCGGTAAGGCTGCTGCTACTCCCCCTGAGCAGTCACCATCTCTACAGTAGTACGAACCAGCTGGTAGGTCTCGTCAATCCCCAGACAGAAATTGGCAGTCTGTCGCTGCTGCTGCTGCTGATGAGACGCCAGAATCCTCTCCACAAATAAAAATAGGTAGGCAGCATCAACCATTCCTGCAGGTGGCTGCGGGTGCTGCTGCTGCTGAAATGCTTCAGGAATGACTGGGGTCAGCCTCTGGGCAGGTGGAGGCACACCCCCATAGGCTACAGTCGCTCCTGTTTGATCAAGAACAGAAGGTGCTACAGTCCCAGCAGGCTGCTGCAGTAGACGAGAGGTGGCAGACCCCTCTCCAGCGGCTGCTGTACCAGAGCGATGTGATCGTATCTCCACCATCCTGAAGACAGATCGAAAAGGAAGTCAATACTGAGCAGGAATCGATAAATCAAAGGAGGACAATTTATTTCAAAGAAGACAATCAGTAAGATATGTAGATGGCATGAATTGAAGCAGAATTTTTTCCTAACTGTGATTGAGTACCTCTCCGTTAAAGCCTATCTCTCAATCCTATCGCAGGCTTGCAGCAGTACAACTAAGTCGTCGTACTACCACGATATCGCACTAATACGACTTTCGACCTGCGTGGGCCACCACTGAAAATGTGTTACAACCTGCACCCTCTGTGAGGGTACGAGTACGTAACGACGCCCAGCCTACGCCGCAGTATAGGTGGTAGAGCATTGTCCTAGGTTACTATCTAACCAGCAACTCACGTAATTATAATGTACTCATCATGATCAACTCTGAACGGAGGACAAGTATAAGATATTGTAACTCAATCACAGTCTAAGCACGATAAGATAATCACAGAAGAATTAACTAAGAATAGAAAGACAACTACTAAAATAATAACAACTTTCAACAATCTCAAATACTACACAAGTCTCAAATAATCTACATCAAGTTCAACATGAAAAACATATGCTAGTCTACTAAACTAAATCCTGATCACTCCTGAGTATCGGGGCCAAAGGTAGCCATCCCGTCTCCGGGTCCATAATATGTAGGGCATGTGTCCTCAGGGCAATCATCTGTAAAATTTTCAACAGGTCCAGTCAGGACAGGAACGAGTACAACTCATCAAGAAATCTCAAATAAATGACAGAGAACTATAAATAGTTATAAATAGTTAAATTGATGAATCATGACAGTTTATACGAGTAATGTTGTAGAGAACAGTTAAGGTACAAGGAAGGTAAAATAACTAAACAAGAAGAGAAACATGGCAATAAAGACTGTAAAATATAATCTAGCTGAACTAGAGTAGCATGATATAAGTCCAGAAAGTATAATAAGAGTCATGTGTGAGTCCAGATAATGTAATCTAATACCAGGTGATTCCAGCACGAGATGAGTCCAGTATAAGGTGAGTCCAGTCAGTGATCAAAGGTTCCAGGGTGAGTCCAGACTATACTCTAACAGTGTGTTTTAAAATATCGGGATCGACATGTAAACGGTTGTAGGTAATACGGCACACCATACACTCGGCCAAGTGTGGAATGGCTATCATTCCAGTATAATTCTAAGGGAGTGGTTCCAGTATTTGGGTATGTTTACATGTCTACTCCAATATTTCCCTGCCCGACAAGTACAAGCGAATCCAGAACCCGACACGAATAAATACAAGTCCAGCCAGAACACGAATGATGCCAGTAAGTGATTCCAGGGTGATTCCAGTAGGTGATTCCAGTAGATGATTCCAGAAATAGAGGCCAGACATGAATAAATGAGTGTCGCATGAAATGGATCCAGTAATATCAAATCGTGTTTGAAATAAAGAATCAAATAGAACTAGCTACAACTGAAGTACAGTAAACGACAAGTAAATGAAAGAACTATCAGAAAATGTACTCGTCTGCTACTCTTAAAAGAGTAGTATAATATCAGATGTCTGCACCGGAGTCACAAAGTCCTAAACAGAGTAATATGGGTTATAATATGTTTAAAATAAGATAAGTGAAGTCTACGATGTAATCTACATGATTTTTAGGTCAATCTAGGTCAAAGTCAACTCTAAGTCAAACTTGGTCAACTGTCTAGGTCAAACTAGGTCAAGGTCAAACTTGGTCAACTCTAGGTCAATCTGGTCAACACTCTAGTCCATCCAGTCTCACTAGGCCTAACCCAAACCATAATACAAAATACTAAGGTAAATGACCTCTATGGTATACCACATATACCTATATACATATATGGAATCCTCAATACATATCCATATATATACATATCAATATACACATCCTCAACCAATAACCCAACCCCTTCACAAACTCTAATGTTCACACATAACTCATATACTAATATCACTTATACCCCATACCACTCTATCCCACCTATCTACATAAACCTATATCATATAGATAAGTACTATCAAGGCTAACCAACCCATCATATACATGTATATATAATACCCCAATATAGAATATACTCCACATCACATAGGATACTCTATATTATTCTTAGCCCTCAACTACAAATACCCAAACACACACTATCCTAATACATCATGTATATTACATTCTTACATTCATATACATAACATGCATTGCCTACATTTATTCATTCATGTATTCATTTACATATGTTGCATACATATAGAAAGGTAGGGGGTCATACATATATGTGTGTGTGTACTGACAGTTTAGGAGTTAGGGAAAGTTGTGTGTGTTCTCAGGAATTTAATGTGTGTATGTGTATAAGGGCTGTTCTCTGATTTTGTGTGTGGATTGAGGAATACAAGGGAGTAGGGGGGTTCAGTCTACATCAGTGTGAGGTGCAATGTCTAATAGGTTTTAGGCATAGTGAATAAGCGTCAATGACAGTTATGTGTGTGTATCATGTGTGTAAGAGTGGACATGTGACAGGAAAACAAATGTGTGTGTGCACATTAGGATTGTGTGTAGGTAACAAATATGTCTCAGGAACTAAAATCAGTGAATGATTCTAGGAAGTCACATTTCTAGGATTCAAAATGAATGGCATTTCAAGGTCAGTAGGGTGTGTGGCTCATCTCAGGAACACTTGATTCGAATGGCAGTTAGTTAATCTCAGGATTTCTGTGATTAGAGTTAGTGAATGGGTGCACTAATCACAGGGTATGGTTCTCAAGAACAGGGAACAAATGGCAGTTGAGAAATTCCCATTTACATAATCATCCAACTCAAAATTGAAATCCCAATACCATGATAACATCGACCAAATCATGAACCAGCCTATAGTAATCTAATACACTTGTGTATATGAATTTAAACATCGCAAATTAACCATCAAAACAGTTTAAAAAGAATTAAAGTTCAGGATCCCAATTTCAGGAAAAAAACTGTGCAACAGTCTACTGTTTCAGTTCATTCCCACATTCAAAATCCATTTTTTTCAAACACCAACATAATCAAACATTCAGTAAACTATTACAGATGTAAACGAATTAATCCTGGTAATTTAAACATCAAAATTAGTTTAAAATAGAAATTAATTTTCAGAAATTTAAAACTGGTATCGTGTATCAGTTGAAATGGGAATATGAGATTCGAACATCAAAATCATGCTAATATGACCAATTAGTGGTTGGTAAACATTGTGTCTAGTGTATACGTGTCTTAACACTCATTCGTTTCCAACTAAGTGGACACAATCGTGTCAAAACACACACAACACTCACACGCGCACAGGACAGTGCGCTGCGTCGTGCACGCGTGTCCCGCACGGGACACAGGGCTACCCGTGTCTCGTGCTCATGCATGTGGGTTCGCCTAGGATAGGGCTAGATCCTAGGGTGCCTGCAACGTGTCCACAATACGTGTCGTGTCAGTTAAACGTGCGTGTCAGTGAAGGATTGCTCGCGTGTACATCGCGCGCATGCGGCCAGTGCGGCCAGTGCGAGGAGGAGAACTCCTCGCACACTGCACCAACCCACCCCAAATTTTGGAAGGATGGTGGCAGAGGTTGCCCCGTCCTCTGTGCCAAAAATCGGGTCTTGAAAGTTCGTGTCGTGTCCTACAGAAGTGTCTGTTTGGACACGGACACGGCTCGAAAATCAATTCAGTCCATAGGAAAAATAGTAAACACATATAAATCAATATTTTCATTCAAATACTTTTCAAAAATAGCAAATAAATTCCCTTTGTGACATTTTATCGAACACCTATACGTACACTATGACACGTGTCCGATACGGACAAGAAATTGGCTCAAACTCCAGGGACAGCTAGAGTCTCCTAGATCTAGCCCTAAATGCAAAGAAAATAGAATTTTAGATCAATTTGTGGAGTTTTACCTATAGGTGCAAAAAGCATAAAAAAGCTCCAAATGGGGGATTCTAAATACCAACTCCAAAGCTCCAAATGAACCCAAAACTGAGATTAACCTCCAGAAATATTAAACATACAGAAATTAGAACCTAATGCAAAAGACTAGGATTAAAAAGGAATTAAAATAATTTTATGGGGATTTTTGGAAAGGGGAAAAATACCTTTTTTCAATTTCTAGGTCAAACTTTAAAAGAGGCAAGAACTCCTCAACATGACATTAAATAGGGAGGGGCTCTCCTATGGCTGGTCATAAGTTGTATAATTAGGGTTAGGATTTCCTAAATTGGCCCATGGGCTTAAGTCATGATTAATCAAGTCATGAAGTCATAAGCCATTTCATAAAACCATGAGTCCTGACTTAAATTCACTAAACCAAATCCCCTCATTCTAAAACTAATCTCTAATGACTAAAATGGGTTAACTCAAGTTAGACTAGGATTTCCATGGCTAGGGTTAGGTTCTAGGCTAGTCTACTAGTCTCGGCAAGTCAAAGTCAAACTAGAATTCACCAATTCAATAATCAATCAAATAATTCAAATAAGCCAAAATGACCAAATTACTCCTAGACTAAAAATGATAATAAATCATCCTAATGACATGGTTAGCTCTAGGTCATGTAGTCTCTCGGGTTTCACTAGCAGAACATCAAAATCACAAGTCATGACTTAAAACAATTTTTAAATAGTTTAAAAATGATTAAAAATTACCAAAAATTATAATATGAAATAAATATCAATAAATAATAATTATAATTACAAAATTTTAAAATTACCCTCCTCTGGAAAACTGGGTGTTACACACCAAAAGGAATAAACCCTGTAGATTTTAAATGAGTGTTTGTAAGAAAAACAAATGAAAATGATGAGATCCAAAGATATAAAGTACGATTAGTTGCTCAAGGATTCTCACAAAGACTAGGAATAGATTATGAAGAAAATATTCTCCGGTCATGGATATTAACATATTTAGATATCTGATAAGTCTCGCTATTTCTGAAAGACTGGATATAAGACTTATGGACGTGATGACAGCTTACATGTATGGTAACCTGGACAGTGATATATACAAGAAAATCCCTGAAGGATTCAAATTGCAAGAAACGAAGTCTACTAATACGCACAGTGTTAAATTAAAACGAGCCCTGTATGGACTAAAGCAATCCAGAAGAATGTGGTACAATAGGCTCCGTGAATACCTGTCCATGGAAGGATATAATAATGATCCTTCATGTCCATGCGTATTCATTAAGAATCCCTGAATGGATTCGTCATAGCAGTCATTTATGTAGATAACATAAACTTGATAGGATCTCCAGAAGAGATTGAAAAGGCTGCTAGCTATCTTAAGAAAGAATTTGAAATAAAAGACTTGGGTAAAACAAAATTTTGTCTCGGCCAGCAGATCGAGCAATATAAAAATGTAATTTTACTCCATCAAGCCAAATATGCTGAAAACCTTCTGAAGATGTTTAACATGAGTAATTCTCACTCACTAAGCACACCTTTGGTAGTTAGGTCATTGGAAATTGACCAAGATCTATTTTGGCTGAAAGAAGAAAATAAAGATATTTTGGGTCCTGAAGTACCATATTTAAGTAAAATAGGTGCACTCTTTTATTTAGCACAATGCACTCGACCTGATATCGCTTTTTCTATGAATTTGTTGGCTAGATATAGCTCTGCACCTACACGTAGGCATTGGAATGGCATAAAGCACATTCTTAGATACCTCAAAGGAACCACTAATCTTGGTTTATATTATTCATATAAACATGTTGACCTTGTTGGATATGCAGACGCAGGTTATTTATCTGATCCCTATAAGAAGAGATCACAAACAGGATATGTTTTTATTAACAGTGGTGTAGCTATATCATGGAGAACAGTCAAACAAACTATTGCAGCAAATCAACCAATCATTCAAAAATTCTGGCACTCCATGAAGTATGCAGAGAATATATACAGTTAAGGTCATTAATTCAACACATTAAGGGGAGTTGTGATCTTCCGAAAGTTATGAATGAACCTACAACCCTTTATGAGAACAATGCAGCACATATAAGACAAATTCAAGAAGGCTTTATCAAAGGAGACAAGACGAAGCACATCTCACCAAAGTTTCACTACAAGAAAAATACCATGTTATAATGCTTGAAAAGAAGCTATTACAATGGTTTATATGTACGCGTTACAGAATTTTAGCAATACCACATAATATGACGGTTTTATAGAATTTTTGACCTATTATAACATTTTTTACATATAAACGTTATATACAGTATATACGTTTATAACGATTATGTATTAAAACGTTATAAAAGGTTCCAAAATTTTATTTCTGTGAAAACAAGTCAGCTCTCTTTTGTCCCAAAATCTGACTCTGGCGCTAATTTTTTGTATTTCCCCCAAAAGTTTTCCCGAGCCTATGAAACCCATACTCTCATCCCTCCTCTCCTTCCTCCCCAAATTCCAAACTTTCCTTCTCCTCCTCCTCCTCCTCCTCCTCTTCCTCCTTCTCTTCCCTCCACCCCCTCCCCTTCCTTCCCCACACCAAAGCCTAATCATCCAAACCCTAGCTGCAAACCCTAAACCTATCCTAAATCCAAACCCTAGCTTCACGAGGAAGTTCGGGTGGAACGAGGCTGGGCCCCCTCCAGACGTAATGCCAGCCTTCGCAGAGTTGCCGACGGCAGGACCACATGACCGCTGACCACCTCCCTCACTTCCTAGCCGACTGCCAACACGGCTGCGTCGAAGATGACGAGGAAGAACGAAGCACGGAACGGATCCGGCAGCTCCGACACTGGAACCCTCTCGGAAATATACCGCAGCGGCTGCTGTCACTAGAGGACTTCCACTACGTCATCTTCTCTGTCGAGCTCAACCATCCTCTTATTTCTCAGGTGACATTTTTTTATCAGACATATTGATTAATTTTACTTTAAGGTCCCTTTCACATTTTGATTATTTGACATTGTCACTAGCATCAAAGTTCTAATAGAAATAGTATGATAACAATCAATTGTTATTGGAATTTTCTTTTCATGTATATCCTCCAAAATATTTTCCAAAATTTTGGGATAAAAGGTTTTGTTTCTGTTATCGTTGTATATCCTCTAAAAACATTCATTGTTGCATGTATATGTTATGAACTTTCTAATTGGTTGTATATACCTTAATTCTTTTTGTACCCCTGTCATAAACATTAGGAACATCCCATACATGCCTATGTAAAAGAAATATCTTTTGATAGTCTGTATGTATTTATAAATTTTATACATAGGGATATCCCTGCAATAATGAATATATGAGTATGCATGAAAAAAAATAGTGTGCTACTATATTAATTGCATAACATTATTTGACTTTTTTATTACCTACAACGAACACATGTCGAGCATCATTAGATTTCATGAGCATATCTTGTTGCAATTGGCAGTGTAGATAACATGTATTAGCAACATGCACTTTGGTTTTTTGCCATATAATAGATTGATTTATTTGTCTTCAAACCAAACAGATATCAAAACTTGATAGCAAATATCGATATGTTGACATATCCTAGTTCTTCAACATCTTCATAGCTATTTGACTTGAGAGATGCATGATGAAGCAACTATTTACTCTACTTTGGCTCTAGTAGCTAGCAATAAGTTATAGGTGTTACTAGATTGTAGGAAAAAGTTACAAGTGTTTCTAACGACTTGGAAACATGATGGTAAAATATGTTTGTTGTCAGTAAGTTTTCCTCTTAAGAAAGTCCCACATTTGTGCTGCTAGAGTGAGCATAGCATAATTTTTCACATTTTAGTTGGCTTAATGATTGAATATTTGTTACTTCATTTCCTTAAAACCATCTTCCTGGTGTACAATTTTATATTCAGAACACTCTTATCCATCAAAATAGATCAGTCTTTCACACTGTCAGTTATGTATAAACTGTTCAGTTTTAATTGTTTACAAAAGTCAAAGGGAACAATAATCATTCATTAACTTCTTGGTCTCTAAGTCACTAGGCAGCTGATGAGTAGAAACGTCCAGCAATCAACTGAACATTTTTAACTGCCTCAAAGTAAGTAACAAGTTTATAATGAGATTGGAAATAATTCCTCTGCTCTGTTATCTTCACAGCACAGGCAATAAGGAATTTAGGACTGACATCCTACTTTAGAAATCTCTTTCAAATGAATATCTTATTTGCAGATATGTCTTACATGAATATACCATAAAGGCGAGGAAGGTAGTCGAGCTCGTCCTTTGGGTCATGGCAAAGCTGTTAGAGTTGGATCAGGAGAATTACTTCATCAACCAATTGGAAGACAAGGCTAGAGTCTATGCAAGATTCAACTACTATCCCTGCTATTCAAGGACTGACAGTATCTTTGGAATTAAGCCTCACTCTGATGGTTCTGTAATTACATCTCTCTTGCTTGATAAAGTGGTGGAGGGAATTCAAGTGCTCAAAGATGGCAAGTAGGTGAAGGTCCCCATCATCCCGCATGCTTTGCTATTCAACTTGGGTGATCAAATAGAGGTATTTTTCTTATTTCTTCTACTTGTTAGTGTTGTATTATTCAATAATATGGGGCCACACATGTAAAATTAATTGTGTTGGGCTATCTAAATAATTAAGCTAAATTAAAGTGGTCTATTTGGAAATTGGCTTAAGGGTATAATTGTCATGGAATTAATGTGTAGATACCGGAGATAATTCTAATTTGATGAGGGGCCAAATTAGAAATATCAACACATATATAAATATGTGTATTCATTAGGGTTATGGTCCCTAACTTATACGGCCACCAAAAGAGAGGTTCTCTCTTTTTCTATTTGGACATGATTCAATTTTGTAAGATTTAGTCAACATTCAAATTGTTGGTACCTTTTGAGACTAGTAATAGTCGTCTAATATTATGAATAGACTCATTAAAACAAGATGTCGCCAAAGTGACCTCTCTTGCGTAGATAGTCTATGAGGGATGTCAGATGTTTGTGTGTGTATATTCATACGGTTATTAGCCGGCCCAAAGGAAGGTTAATACTTGGCCGAATTGCACATATACTTGTGGTGATAAATGTGTGACAATTATACGGTTTACATGTGAATAATAACTCGATCCAAAGATAGGCTTATTATTTGACATGACTTATTGTCAACGTTTGATCATTACACCAAGAATACCACTTGCAGTTAATATCACTGTCCAAAGACTTGATATTAATGATGTACTAGGTATCTTGAGATGGGGTTCACCATTATTTGAATTTGTTTGACTATATTTTATGCTTTGGTTATTTGTTAGAGCATGTTTGTTTTTGGTTGCTTTGTTCTCTTTACAGTTAATGTTGTTAAAATATCTGCCAATAAGATTTTAATTTTCATGTTTAATGGGATAAACTTTAAGGACAAAAAGAAATGAATACAGTAGCTGCTAAGGGTCCAGATCAAAAGAAACAACAATATAAAACTAAGGGTTGTTCTTTTGTGATAAGACATGACACATAAGGAAGAAATGTACAAAGTACCACGCATGGCGTATAAAGAAAAGTATATTTCTAAATTTGATCCGTTCTGAGATTAATTTAGATTTAGTACCAAGAAACTCATGGTAGTTATTCTAGTGGGACTACCCACATTAATGTTCTAGGCAAGGTTGCCTGAGTTACCGAAAGTCAATTGATGGTGAAAGATACATCTATGTGGGTGACAACAATTTGGTAGAAGTGAAAGCAATAGGACATTTTAGGTTATTTTTAGGAACCGATTATTATTTGGATTTGATAGACACTTTTATTGTACCGTCTTTTAGACGAAATTCAGTTTCAGTTTCCTTAATGGACAAATCTGGTTATCATTGTTCATTTAGAAATAATAAGTTTAGTCTATCTTTAAATCCAAATATTATTGGTAACGGTTCCTTTAAGATTTATGATCGCCTATATTCAGTTGAAACTATTGCAGCTTAAATAAAACCTTGCAAGTGGAGTCATGTGGTACTAAACACAAAATTAACAATAAATATTTTTAGCCTTATTATGACATAAGCGATTAGGTCACATCTCTAGAAATAGAGTTGAATGACTTGTGTCTGATGAAATTTGGATTTTATTGACTTTATAGACTTTAATGTCTATATTAATATGTAAAGGAAATACAGACCAAAGTTCAACTGTAAGCAGCTACTTTATTGGCTATGCTGACAAATTAAGGGGTTAATAATTATACGATCCCACACAAAAGAAATTTTTGGGACGAGAAGTGAAATAGTTTTTGAGAATGTTGAGTTTAGGGGAGAAATAAAGTCAGGATCATTGTCTTTGAGAAGGAATCAATTACGATTCCTACTATCACTTTTGACGATGTGCAGGATTATATACCTGTCATGATCAAGAAGTGAATTCGGAGTCTCAATAAGACAATGTCAAATTACCTCTATAAGTCATTGTTGAGATACTTTAACAACGAACGTAGCGGCACCCCATTTAAGATAAGGTAATTATTCCTAAAGAACAAACTCAACAACCTCAAGAACCGGTAATATTAAGATGGTCCACCAGAGAAAGGAGAAATATAATTTCGGATAATATTATCATATTTCTCTAGGAACGTGAGGAAGACTGTGAATACTGGAAGATTATCTAATCAACTTCCATCAGGCCATGGAAAGTTCCAGTTCTCAAAGTGGATTGATACAATAAATAAGGAGTATAAGTTCATGCAAGACAATAAAGTTTAAGAATTTGTCTCATTACCAAAAGGTATGAAATTCATTGGTTGCAAACGGACATTTAGAACCAAGAAGGATTCGAAGGGTCATGTGGAGATGTATAAAGTATGTCTTGTAACTAGTGACTTTACTCAAAATTTTAGGATTGATTTTAAAGAGTTTTTTTCTCTTCGGTATCTTTGAAAAACTCTTTTAAAATAATCATAGCACATGCTGCACATTTTGATCTTGAATTACATTAAATGGATGTCAAAACGACATTTCTCAATGGTAATATTGATGAAACAGTTTATATGGTGCAACCAGAAAACTTTGTGTCGAAAGACCCAAAGAATATGGTTTGCAAATTGACAAAATCTATTTATGAACTCAAATAAGCTTCTCGTCAAAGGTACTTCAAGTGATTATCTCGTTTGGTTTTGAGATGAACACTGTTGAAGATTGTGTGTATCACAAGTTCAGTAGGAGTAGGAATAATTTTCTGGTTTTGTCTATTGATTAAAGTATTCAATGCAAACCAGGTGACACCTCTCGTTAAATGAGACAAATTCGGTTTCAATCAAGTGCCCTAAGGTTAGCCTTAAAATTAAGAAAATATAATAGATTTTTACTTCATAATGAGTTGTAGGGAGTCTAATGTATGCTCAAGTATGTACGCGTCAGGATATTGCGTACATATTAGGATGTTAGGCAGATATTTAAGCAAATATGGATGGATCATTGGATAGCAGTCAAACTACTTAAGTAATTAATATAGAACATGAAATTATATGCTCACTTATAGGAGATCGGATCAGCTGGAGATCATATATAGGGTATTCCGACTCCGATTTTGCTGGATGCCAAGACAGCAGGAGATCCACGTCAGGTTATGTTTACATGTTAGCTGGAGGAGCTATATCTTGGAAGAATATCAAACAAACACTCATAGCTTCGTCCACTATGGCAGCAGAGTTTATAGCATGTTTTGAGGCATCTAATCATGGAATATGGTTGCAAAATTTTGTCACTGGGTTGTGCATTCTGGAGGGTGTTGAAAGACCACTTAAGTTATATTGTGATAATAAATCAGTAGTACTATATTCTAATAACAACAGGAGCTCGTATAAGTCAAAGCATATTGACATAAAGTTCCGAGTTGTGAAGGAGAGAATTCAGAATGGTGAAGTGTCCATAGAGCACATTGGGACAAACTCCATGTTAGCGGATCCGCTCACAAAAGGGTTACCACCCAAGGTCTTTCATGAGCACACTGCTCATATGGGTGTTATCTTATTTGATGATATGTCAGTTTAGTAGGAGTTTGTATTTTATGTATTTGGATGCTATTTGGTTTTGGACACATTTATGTATTAAAGTATTTTGGATATTTATCTGATCAGATATATGGAAATTCAGTTCATTCTGTTTTTATTATGTTAAAGTATTGATCTCATTAAAATTAAGAAGGACCAGTTGGAAATAAACATGTATTGATCACATTGCGTGTAATTTCCATGCTACGCATCCATGATTGATCTATATCGTTTAACTATATTGGTATATGTGAACATTGATGGTTTAGTTACGATATATGTGACGAATGCCGCTTTGATCCTATGTTGATATGGTTAATGGAGAGATTGTCCGGATATACCCTAAGGATAAGATAGCAATTTATGAGCTCACTAAGGTTAACACAATTATAAGGTTACATATGTGATCCAGTGGGAGATTGTTGGATTATTCAATAATATGGGGCCACACATGTAAAATTAATTGTGTTGGGCTATCTAAATAATTAAGCCAAATTAAAGTGGTCTATTTGGAAATTGGCTTAAGGGTATAATTGTCATGGAATTAATGTGTAGATACCGGAGATAATTCTAATTTGATGAGGGGTCAAATTAGAAATATCAACACATATATAAATATGTGTATTCATTAGGGTTATGGTCCCCAACTTATACGGCCACCAAAAGAGAGGTTCTCTCTTTTTCTCTTCTGCATCCCCATCAACAGAAAGAGAGGGACAAAGGATTCGGATTCACCTTTGTCGTTAAGGCTCGTAGCAAGTTGGAAGATTGAAACCAATAAAGAGACGATCGCTTCAAGATCCACCAAGCCTAGCAATGGATTCAGGTACGCTTCTGCAATTTAATTTATGTTCTTCATCTCATGAATCGATAGGGTACAATAAACATCTAACAGTTAGATCAAGTCTTAATTTTTGTTGAGTTTTCTTCTGAAAGTGTAAATTACAAAATGTGTTGGTTAGATTTTTCTGCCAAAGATTTGGGACATTTCATATATAAACCCATGATAAAGATCAAAATGAAATATTGTTGAATCTTTGCTCCAAGATAGTTGACGATCCATTGACATGGAAACTTGAGAACATAGTTTATGCAATTTCTCTCCTGATTTAGAAATTGACTTCTGATTGAGCCTGAGCTTAGAAAGGTTAAGGACTTAATTGATTTGGGTTTGGATGTAACAGCTCCTTAAAACTGCTTAAAGATGCTGCCTTTTTTGGGGTTGGATGCTCAATTTTGTTTATGAACTATATGAGGATATGAACTTGAATTTGTTGCATATTGATTTCTATTCATCTACAGTTCTTCTAATGATTATGAATAAGATTCATTTTAGTATGGTAGGACCTATTCATTGAATTTTGGGATAAGGAAAAAATATGTTCACAAATTATCTCTAAAAACATTCTTCACAAGCACACCACATATATACTCTGTTTTGTTATTTGAGTACATACATATTAAACAATATATGAACTTTAGACAAATTCCATAATATATGGAGTACATATTCTGAAATGTGGATTTAACCACCATATATACTCTGCTATCAAAATATGTTCAAATTCCAGAACATGTGAAAGAGATGATGGATCTTAAAGAAGCTAAATGGAAGATAGGGAGTCATGTTGCTGAACCTAAACATCATTTTTCATATTTTTTTTAGTTTTCTGACGTTTTGTGAAAACTACTAATCTTTGTGAAAACTACTAATCTTACTCTTCCAATGCATTTAAAAACAAGAAAAGTATTCTTTTATTGGGTAACTGCTAAAACAATTTGTCTAATGAAAGGTTCTCTTTAGTCCATAACAGTTTGTTATACATCCTAGACATCGACGACAAGGTTTGTGTGCTTCTGTATCTTTGAAAAGATTATCTTTTCCCTAGAAATCATGTTTAGATTAGTAGGAAATGCCCCTCTCATTGCTAATATTGTGGCAAACCTTTCAAACTATCAAAAGTAGCTGATGTAATAAATTTCAGTAGGTACAGTTGAACATATATTCGACATGCTATATTGTAGCATTCCAACTGATTTGTGATAACTAACTTATTTGGGATAACTAAATGATTTCTGATAACTAACTTCTTTGAGTTAAGACTAAAAATTTTAAATTGTTGCAGGCTATTAAAGAACAAAGAGACCTTGATATATACAACTAATTTCAAGCCTCTTAAGGCTACTCTTTATGGACTTCCTGATAGAGTATATATTCACCCTATAATTACGGAAGAATTTGTCACAATGAGGACTCCAACTCGTAAAATTCGTGGGAGCTCTCCCTTAGCTCAGGTTTGTGCCTTTCCAAGGATTGTTACATATACAGTTGATATGGTTATGTTCTCTGAGAAGGCTATATGAATTTGTTGTTATCAACTTGGTATAGCGTCATTTGATGTGTTGAGGAGTTAAATCATATTATTCATGATACATAAAGATTTGAGTTTTTTATTCACTACCAGTAGCTGCTGCTTCAAAATCTTCATATTGTTCCTGTATAATCTTATTTACCTTTTCCTTCCAGGATACTGAGATCAAATCTTCGGATTAGATGGGTAGCAACACTTCCTAAATAAGGTAAAGCTGTGGTTAGAAATAGTATTCCAATTGTGTTTGTGACCGAGGCCTGATTGCTTTTGGATTAGTAGGTTATTTTGATGCATAATTTTGACTCAAAGCATCAGTCTCTATCTATAAATTGTGTCGAGAGTTTGTTTTGTAAGATTTTATTTTTGATTTGTTATAAATTGTGTCAGCTAGAACAAACATATGAGCTTTCCAACATGAAAAATAAAAGGAAAACATAAAATTCTTTCTAGTAACCTTCAAAAATAATTAGCACTCTTATACTAATCAAGTACTCTATTATAGAGTACTTTTACATATACCATTTTTGTTGGATACTTGGGTAAAGACGATGATGGACTTAAAAGGAGTCTGGTGGGAGGTGCGCAGGAATGGAATGCTACTGAAGGTCAATATAGGTAGCAGCTGCACTAATAATGCTCATGAATATTAAAGTTTAAATTACAATACGTGTTATCTATTCCATTTGATGTACAAAAAAATTTCCTTGTGTTTCAATCCTTGTTTAATGGTGTGACTACTTACTTAAGCCTTTATCTGATCCTTTATGTTTCTGCTATCAACTATAGGTGGGTTGAGTAAGGTGTTAGCAAAATGTGTAAGCTTGTGTGTGTTTATATTTTGGTCAACTTGTTACAAACTATCTTTATACTTGTCCAGTGTAACCATGCAGAGGGACAAACACTCTTTTCGCTCTTGGAACTGGATAGTCTGGCTTAGAAGATTGTCCAGAAAGAGGGTGCAGTTATGAAAATAACAAGATGAGGTATTTTGGTTTTGAAGAGACTTTTTGTTTTCCTTTACCCTGATTTTTCATGGATCAGAAGTTTTGATCTTTTATTTCACACATACAAGGTGTGACTAACATGAGATTTTGTTTTCATGCAGGGATGCAGTATCAAGCTGGAGATGTAAGTTTGCTAGTGGAAAATCATCTACTGTCTTTGGTGCAGTACGAATATCATGACATCTCTTTTGGATTATTAGCTTCTTATAATAGAACACGTGCCTTGGACTGCTATTAAATGCCATCAAATTTCAAATTAGCCCAATACAATTGATAAATTTTACCTAATTGGTGATATTGACCATATTTCTTTTCACATCAGCAGTATCTCTATAACCTGACCCGAGTTGCCAACCAAGAACTCATCGGCATCACCTACTCATTCAACACTATACTTTGATTATGTCCTCTTATACAAGGTGAGAATTCACTAAGCTTTGTTCCTTGCAATTTTCCTGTTGTTTTTTTAAAATATAGATGTATATTTATTGTATATTCTTATATAAGTTTACATAAGGTTATGTTCAAAATATTTGTAACTTTACTAATAGTTTTTGAAGCTGGGCGATGATTATGTAGTGTTATAGTCGAAGAAATAAGATGCAGTGCACACAGAAGTTTATGTTTCATACACATGCCGAAGAAATAAGTTGCAGTGCACACATAAGTTTATTTTCAACACTATACTTTTGAGTCTTCCATTGTACACACATATATAGTGTATACAGTTTTGTGAAACTTTATTTCTTTGATGTCTCGGTTTATATGAGTAAGCATATTTCTAGGTGTTTTGTATCAAAAGCCTGTTACTTTATTATTCCTTTTGGTTTCAAACCCAGGACCTTCCTTTCCTTTCCAAAGGCTTCAACCATTAGGTTTTCAATCTTTGGTAATTTCATTATTACTTGGCCATTATATGTTTCTCCATGACAAATTGCTAGCCGAAATGAATGCCTTATATGATCTCATTGACATAGCTTATTCTCATCTCAGGCAACAATAAAACCTCATGTTATGAGGAACATGGAGAAAGCACTTTTATACCAGTTCACAGAGTTCTGTCACCATATGTTGTTACATTTATGGGTTGTTTTCTCTTGTCCTTATCCCAGGCACTTTTATGCTATATCTCATGATTATTTGATGTTTAATTTATTTTTTAGGATTTTGCTAGGCAGTTTTTGAAGGCGTGCTATTGACAGTTTTTGAGGGTGGCATAGCTCCGACTCCGATGAAGATGGCAACAGAGAGTGCTAAGCCCAAGCAACAATAGCCTCCACTGGCGCCATGACCAGCGATCCTACCAATCCTGCGACCTCTAATTCCTATTGCAGTGTGAGTTGCTTTTGACCCCAATTTTGGGTTTTTTATATCATTGATTGTTAGGTTGTTTATCGATTTTGTGGGAGTAATATGAATCAAGAGTTTTTAGTGATGTGTTGTTTGATTTCGGCTTCCAATTTTTTACTTATTTTATTCATAGTTGGAGTCGACTCTCGTTTCCCCGGCTCTGACTGTAGACAAGGATGGGTCTCTCTCGTCCCTTTCCCTTACAAATTTCTAAGGTTTTATGGAGAGAGGAAAAAAACTCCCAAATTTTCTCTCAAGCTTACAAAGTACATGTTTAAAGTTAGGCCAACCCTGTTATTACAAATTCTTACTGTCACATTTTATCTACTAGTATCGTAACTTACTCTACTTGTACAGGGATTAAATTATTGGTGTCTTACCCTAGTAGTGAAAGCACAAAAATCTCTAGAAACAAGGCCCATGTCAGCTTTGGTCTTAATTTCCTGACACAAGTAAAGAAAAGATTAAGAGAACTCACAAGCAGTTAGTATTTAGCATAACCATAAGTTATACAAATGGAATTGACATCTTTTCTTTTCCTTTTACTGTAACTATGGTTGTATTGCTCGTTTGAAGGGCTATATTTTCTACTGAAATAGGAATAGACAAGATTCTAGTGCCACTGAATGGTTTTTTAATACAGTGACTAAAAGGATTTAAGTATTTGAAAATCAAATCATGCATATACCTTTCAAAAAATATGTGAAAGGCAACATGACAAGGCCACCGATGATATGCCGATAAGTAATGTAGATACAAGGATTCAATCCCTTGTTAAAGGAAGCTTCGGTGATGTGGAAGAGAAATGCATAGCCAATCTGAGCAATGACCATAAGAAGGTTTGGCTTTAGCCTCTTGTATATTCCTTTCACGTCACATCCTCCTGCCATATCTTGAGTTGGGCTTTCTTCTTGATGGGTTCTAAATGACTAAAACCACACCCCTTGACATATTTATATAGAGATGGGTAAATTTTCTTGTTCTCATTCTCTTAACATGTTGTCAGCATCATGTACCTGCAGAATTGGCACTCGGAGGTCTAGCACCAACTGATGATGTGTAGGTAAAGTTCCCATTGTATATCTCTTATATGGTTGCTTAAATTGATGTTGCCACCATGCTTATTTTTTGGTAATCTGAGTCAATAAAGCGAAAAGTAGTAGAACAGATTTTAGCATATCACAACATACATAATCCTTCAATTTTATTATGGCGCCATCATTCTAGGTGCACAATTACTCTGATTCAATTGTGCCAACTTTATTTTCTTTTTTCATACGAATTAGTTCTACCTTGAGCAATTGATGTCCTAACGAGTGGTTAGTGGAATCTTTGTATGAGGAGCACGCAATTATCAAGTGTTGTGTGCTATATGATTGAGTTTGTGCTGGAAAAGTTAAGGAGAAAATACAAATATGTAGTGGGAAGTGAGGGAATTGTGCTTCCTAGTTGGAACACCCACTAGCTTGGAATAAATTTATACTACTTCACAAATATTTGCTGTTATTTAATCGCTCATATTTCTTTAACATTTTTACTTGATCTTGAACTTAGAATCCACTGGTTTGGAGAGCTCTATTTATATTCAATAAAAAAAAATAGTTAACAGGCCATGTTATGGATAACCGAAATATTCCTGCTATTTAATCTTAAGAGCATCACAGTTGCTAGCAATGTGACAATCTGAGATATATTCCTAAGTCCCTAACAACTTCTTGGTGTAGCATTTACATTTTTCTTGTATGCATGGACTTATAATGACAATCCAATACATTATTATGTTTGCCCTTGCATATTATTCTAATAGATTCCTGCTGTTTGTTGGAATTTTCCAACTCTTCTTGCTTCTGATGTACTTATAACTGAAGTTTTTATATATGATTTCAAGTTTGAACTTGCTTATTTGTTTGAAAAATCAATAATTTTATTTCTACCTTTATTTGTAGGCTACAGTGTTAACTTTTGAAGTCTACGGTGTTGACTTTTGAATGGATGTCATAATTTTTTGTTGGTGAATGCAAATGGAATGTTTTAATGTTTTTGAGGCCTGGTGTCCTAAAAGGGAAACAAGATGTATATATTTGGATACATTTTTGAAATGTAATGGTGATATTTTGGTGAAGCAAAACCTGAAAAAAAAAAAAAAGAGTTTTAAATGTAATTAAGATGGTGTGATCGATATTTGGATATTTTGAATAAAATATTTCAAATGTTAGTTAAATTTCATATTATCTTGTCTCATGTTCTGGAAATGAAATATTGATCATTGATTTTTATAACGCATTGAGTTATAAGCATTGACAGGTGCTATATATGTGTGTGTGAATACCAGAACAGAACGTTAAAAAACGTTATATATGTTCTATTTTATAACGCTTTATGAATGTTTGAAATACCAGATCAGTTAAGAAAGCGTTATTTATATGTAACCTAGTTGTAACGCTTTAAGATGGATATGTTAAATATAATGATAATATTAATGTCGCTTTAGAATTTAGTGTTATATATATTTGAATTATTTATAGCGTTTTTAATTAAAAAAGTGACATATAAGTTTACATCATATATAACAGTTTTTCTAAACTTTTATAACTCCCGTTTACATGACGGTTGCTGGGGTAAAAAAAATCGTTATAAATTGTCATATATGACGGTTTTTACCCGTCATAAAAAGATATTTTTCTTGTAGTGTTTTTCTTCACCCACCAGCTTCAAAAAGAAAAGAAGATTGATGTAAAGCAGATCAAGTCTTCAGAAAATCTTGCAGATCTCTTCACAAAATCTCTTCCAAAGTCCACATTTCAAAAGTTGGTTCCTCAGATTGGCATGAGAAGAACCCAACAGACAGGCATATAGACATATAGATTATATTGGGATAAAATGTAAAAATAAATGTACTTATTTGGGGGTCACTTTTCATTTATATTGATGTAAAGACTAAATATAATTTTATAATTTGAGGGGGAGCATCCTGAAGATGCATGCATCCAGAAGATGCCTATGGAGACATCTCGAAGTATGTCTTTGCGTATTGTACCCTTTTCTTTCGTTGAGATTTTTTTCACTGGATTTTTTCTTCAAAAGGTTTTTAATGAGGGAGTGTAAGTCGCACCCACTTAGATTCCTGAAAAATCACATTCCTGAAGAATATTATTGTACTCTTTTATTTTCTATGGATTTTTCCCAAAAAATATGGGTTTTTCTTTTGAAAAGTTTTTAATGAGACAATAATTAAAGTGGGCATTCAAGGGAGTGTTGTGATTTGAATAAACCCAAATATGAATATTCTTATCCATACCCACAACAACCTCTATCCTAATCCTATGTTATCAATTGGAAAAGCTACGTACTCCTTCTTCTAGCTACCAATCTCCTCTCTTTCTCTTCTATTTTCACAACAATTATGTACTTTATTCCAATCAATTATGCTTAAAAAAGGAAAGAATCATCTTAAAAAAAAGGAATTATATCACAATTATATCATAAAAGAAAAATATATATCATAAAAAAGGAAAGAAAAATTAGCAAAGCAAAAAAGAAAAATAGAATTATATGAGGAAAGGGAAATTATATATCACAAAAACGGAAATTTTTTTAAAATATAAAAAATATATATCACAAGAATGCAAAGAAAAATCAACATGGAAACAATATATATACCACAAAAACGGAAAGAAATAATGTTACCTCCATGTGGTATATTAAGTGTCTTTGATTTTTGATAAGCAACTAAAACCAAAAGAATACAAAATAAAAATATTTTATTTTCATTTTCATTTTCATTTAAAAAAAATTCTTGCTATACATATTTTCTAATTAATAATTTGTCTTAACCACAAAACATTTAGAAAGTACTTCTCAAAAGATACTATCCGATGTACATACGACATTTGTAAGCAAAATCAGAAAAGCAAAATAGAATTATATAAGAGAAAATATATGTTATAAAAAGGGAAAAAAATTAGCAAAGCAACGAAAAATAGAATTATATGTGGAAATTAAAAAATATATCACAAAAACGGAATGAAAAATCAACATGGAAACAATATATATCACAAAAAAGGAAAGAAAAGTCAACATGGAAACAATATATATCACAAAAAAGAAAAGAAATAATGGCTACGTCCATGTGATATATTAAGTGTCTTTGATTTTTTTATAAGAAAAGCAAAAAAATGCAAAATAAAATGTTTTAACCATAATAAAAATGTTTTATTATTTTCTTGCTATACATAGTTTCTAACTAAAAATTTGTCTTACCCACAAAACATGTAAAAAGTACTTTTCAAAAGGTACTATACAATGTACATACGACATTTGTACATGACCTTCGTTATATGTAAAATGGACTATGGCCAACTAAAAATATATAAAAATTTAGTTAAACTAGACTAAACTGTATTTAAATATATCAATTATTTAATTTTGGCTCTTTAATATATAATAATATTTTATTAATAAAATTGTAACCTTAATTTTTTTTTCTTGAACTTTCACGTTTTTTTTGTTAGATAAATATAAGTGAAAAATATCAAAATATCCTAACCCAAATTGTAATAACTAATTATATTCAAGTTTTAAATTAAAAAAAAACTAATCCTAACCCTATTCCTATTATTGTCCACTCTCCAACCAACCACTAGCATATACTTTCTTCGTCCAATCAAGTTTCAAATCCAATAGTATCAACTTTTAATAAATATTTTTTAACACACAAAATGTCTCTATCATTGTTTAAACTAAATATGACTCTTAATATTACTGTCATTGTTAGTCTGAGTCTTTTCTTTCATACAAAAAAGATGACATCTATAATTATTTTTACGACTCTTATCTTTTTAATCGTTATCGTAGTACACTTTTCATGACATCAATTTTTTTACTGTCTTTGATTAAGTTATTAATGAAGATCATCTAATGGGCTGACATTAAAAGTATCATTAATAATATATTTTTATGAGTGTCATCTATAAAATGTCATTGTTAACGATTTTTGTAGTAGTGAATAGTCAAAGAAGGTTCTCTCGTCCAAATTCAGTATGAAGGACATTGAAGATGTTGATGTCATCCTCGGGATAAAGATTATTCGGACGGAAGTTGTAATTGTTTTATCACAAGCTTACTACATACAGAAGATGCTCACACGCTATGGATATCAGTATATTCTCTTTATATATGTGACAAGAAATTGAAGCCAAATTTAGAAAAGAAAAAAGTGTTAGGTAGCTGGAGTACTCAAGCGTCATTGGATGTTCAATGTATGCTATGAGTGCCTCTAGACCTAATATTGCTTTTGTCTTAGGGATGCTGATTCGATTCACGTACAATTCAGATATTGAACACTGAAAAGCTGTAAAAATGACTATCAGATATTCCAAGAACTATGGAAATTTTGTATCAAAAGTTCCATGTAGCCCGTAAAATATTTCCAGTAAGGAGGGGCCTAGCCAACTATGTAGCGAAATATCCGAGGTAATTATTGGAAAAACCTAAACTTTTAAGGGTTTGGTAAAATTTTAGCTAGTAAAAAGAATGATGAAGACAAGAGGCACAATCATGGCCCCTATCTCAAGCAACTTGACTTAAGCTAGCTTGTGCGAGTCTCCCAACTAACAAGAAAGCACGACTCAACGTCCAAGCTTAAGGGCACGGGGTAGAAAATTCTAGTCATTATATTATTTTAAATTCAATCAACAAACTATTATCTAAACCTCAACTTGCTCTCTCTCCCTCATGCATGACTCCCCAACCAAGTCAAACATGGGGAGAAGAACAACCAAGTCAGACATGGGGAGAAAGAAGAACAAAGAAAAGTCATTGCCTATATATAGAGTGAGAAAACCTAGAGACACATAGGCCATGCATGGTCCTACAAATATTGAAGAAGAAAGCAGCCGGACAAAGTCCTGGTCTCTCCTCCAAGCTGTGCTTGGCCTGAACTAGCTAGAGAGACGCAACAATCAAGCGCACCATGTTAGTTGTGGACAGCCGTATATATATTGGTCCCCATGGCTGCAGGCCCCAGAGCTTCGCCCACACTGCAAGACCACGAGGTCACACATGGAGGAGCTAGCCATAGCCCAAATTGCATGCATATGAGCAACAAGTACAGTGAGAATTGAATGCCGTGCAAAGTGTAGGTTTGATGCCAGTGCCACGGAAAGTTATTTTCAGGGAATTCACTCATGGCGGAAACCGTGGTCGGTCGGTCGGTCGGTCGGTCGGTCGGTCGGTCGGTCTCGACAGCAGTCGATCATGGCTGACAATGTTCGTGTCATTTTTATGCAACAGGCGCAACATGCAGCGAGAAAAGCTTAGATATGCATGTGGGCATGCCTTGCGTTGTACTCTACATCTTCCACTATATAACGAGACTTCAAACTATTTTATTTTAAAAATAAATTATGTAAGAAAATGTTGCAAAAAATTTAAAATTATTATATATATTCAACATGAGAAATCGAACTCAACCAAACAAAAAAAATATCTCTCACCTTAACCACATGAGTTAGAAGAAGTATTTAACTATAATTGAATAATGTTCTTATTATACATTATTATACGTGCAAAGTACGTGCATTTATTAATACTAATTAGGGGTGAGCATTATTCGATTTTGGTGTAAAAACTGAACCGATTAAAGAGATTCCGTCCAGTTTAAAAAAAATTGGTTCGATTTTGATTTTCAAAATACTAAAAAAAATTATTCGGTTTCGGTCCAAAACTAAAAGCTGAATAAAAGATATACAATTATGTAAATATCATATTTTTTTGTATATTTTGTGATTAAAAATGTGTACAATTAGAAACAACAAATATATCTATATGTTTTGAATTCCAAATTTGATAATTTAAAAAATACTACAATTTTGTGCACAACTTTGAAATTCAAAAATATGTGTATAATTTTAATATAATTTAATCATGATCCTAAGATTCCTAACTTTGGATTCGACCCACTAAACAATATAAATAGTCCAAAAAAACTCGAATTTATTATTCAGTTCAGTTCGATTTCGATTTTGGCTAATTCGGTTCAGCTTCGTTTTTTAATTTCTAGAATTTTAGTTTATTCGGCTTTGGCTAATTCTGTTCCGAATAAACCGAACGCTCACCCTAGTATACTTCAAGGAAATATTGCGCATATTTTCATGCCTTTATAAGTTTTATTTATTATATGTGCATATATTGTGTTACTTTATAAGGTTTAAGTATATATGTTTTTAGACCCTGTACATACTAAAAGCTTATGGTTGTGATTTGTCGGCTACAACAGATCACTACTAAAAAAACAAACGTTACTTACAGTTTTCTTACCGTCAAGAATGGTTTTATTGACAGTTAACATTATGTCATTCCGCCATCGTCCAGAAAAGTTAGACGGTTTTAATTTTTTTTCTCGACTTTCAGAAATGTCACGAAAATTATTGAAATTTTAAGCCGTAAAGTATAAGTTTTCTTGACAGAAAAAAAAAATTGTCAACATAAAATTTTCCATGACTATTTTGGTATGTCAAGAAAGACATATTTTGACATTTCTTGTGTATTGAAAAGGATCAATGTTGACATCTTCAAACCGTCAAGAATATATATTTTTCGTACTAAAAATATCTTTATAATTATATTTTATATAACTTTTTTTTGTATGTTACCGCATATAATATTAACATAGTAGAAAAGAACACTCTACAAAAACTTAATCTTTTACTGAAAACATACAATTTGTAAAGAACTATACAAATAATATTTTTTAATTCATTTTGAAATTACAAAGTGAATTCAACAATACATGGTCTACTCATATATCATATAGATTACAAAGTCAATAAATTTGGTAAAACCTTACATTTTTAAACAATTGCATTTCCAATGATGGTTTCTTCCGTCCTTCCTTCCAGGCGGTTCTCCATTGATGCTTACGGAGAAAGATTTAACCTGGGCCAGTATGTCAGAGTATTGAGCATTTGCGAGCTTCTCATGCTCCCATTGAATCCAACAAAGGTACACTACAAAAATACATGTATATAGAGACGAATTAATATGTCACCTATCCGTCGCTAAATAAAATAACGATGACTGGTCGACAAAAACTACCGTCACCAAAAATGTTGTTGCTAGATCGACTACATACTAACGAAATGGTGATGAACAAAAGGCGCCATCTCAGCGACATAAGAAATAGGCGACAAACAAGTGACGGAGCTACGATGACACTTGCAATGATCAATATCAATATGGCAACGAATATTCGACTATTTTAGTGATGAGATATCGACAATGACGCGAAAAATTGTCGATGCCCTGACGACGAACAATATTTTATGATACCTAAATTTAATTTATGATACTAAATTAGCGACGGAAGCGTACGTCACCATGGTGTCGCCTATTCATCGTTAGCTAGCCGATACCATTCCGTCACATGTTAATTACTAAGTTGGACATATTTAAAAAACTAAAATCTAATCAAAGCACATATAATAAGAGTATATACGAGATCCGATACAACCCATCGTAGAATTCCTATCTAATCAAACCTTAAGTAGCACAAAAAGCTCGCTTAAGTAGCACAAAAAGCTCGCTAAAAACTCATAAACGCAATAATAATACAATATGTCTCATCAAAATTAATATAAATGCATCAAAGCTTGTTGGGAAAGAAAGGGGACAGTAAGGACATCAGGGCACTACAAGAAAAAAGTCTTTTTACAACGTTGAAAAAACGTTGTAAAAGATCTTTTACAACGTTTAATAGAAGGTCGTTATATCCAAGGTTGTAAAAGGGGGAATATCTTCCACAATGTTCATTTGAACATTGTAAAAATGTTGTAGATGTTCTTCTCATAACAGTTTATAAACATTGTTGAAATTTCTAAAATCTGACCAAAACTTTTCTACGACATTTTTTAAATATTGTAAACAATACTTTTAAAACAAATTGCACATGTTGTAAATATAATTTCAACAACATTATGCAACTGTGGTAAAAACAATATCTACCACGTTCAGTAAACATTGTACATATATTTTATACAACATTGTACAAATATTTTAAAAAAGTTTATACAACTTTTACAAAATGTTGTATATTTTATTCAATCATGTTTGCCTAACATTGTAATAAATATTTGTATGTTGTAATTATAATATCAACAATAATTTAAAAGTATTGTAAATAAATTTTACAATATCTAGAAACGTTGTTAAAATATTATCTTACAACAATTTTGGCACGTTGTTGATAAAAAGAGTTTATACAACTTCTACAAAATATTGTATATTTTATTCAATCATGTTTTCCAAACATTGTAATAAATATTTGTATGTTGTAATTATAATTTCAACAATAATTAAAAAATATTGTAAATAAATTTTACAATGTTTAGAAATGTTGTTAAAATATTATTTTACAACAGTGTTGAAACGTTGTTGATTATGTTTCCATTTTAAAAAAAAATACAATTTACAAATAAAAATATATTTAATACAATTATAATACTAATACAAATACACAAATACAAATACAAATACACTTGTAAATATAAATTCAAGCAAAACCTCAATAGGATTTTTATGATCAAAGACAAATGACAAAGAATTATTAATAACACCTGCAACTTGATCCTTATAAGCGACAAGCAAGTCTAGTGTTGCTTTAAAAACTCGTGTTAAAGCTTCCATTGGCATCTGGTCCTCTGGAAGGGCAATAAGTGAAGTCAACCCCAAGCAACAAACCTTCTTGTCATTTTTCCTGCACACAAATAGAGCAATGAAAGCTATGTAATTGTCAAAGAAAAAACTCAGTTCACTAAAGGTTAGATAGCAAAAAGATAAGAGCATACAAAGCACAATAGAGCAACGATTTTGACAGAAAAGAATAGTGAAACTCAAACTTACCGCCTGAAATTAACATGAGCTCCACTCTTTTTAACTTGATGTAGCATCTGAAACCACAGATTAAGAACTTCTGTTGCGCCAAGATTTTGTAGTATCCCAAGTGTCAAGGAAGGGTTGTAGTAAAGAGCATCAGCTATCTGAAGAAAAAGATGAGTCCCATAATTGACTTGTTCTGAATTCAACACGCCGCAAAATCGAAAATCAGGAATACAAATATGAAAATCAGCAGAAGCAAAAAAAATTTTGTCTAAACTCCAACCATCACTTAATTATAAGAGCAAATACAAATATGAAAAAACAGCTATAGTATAGTAGCCCCGGTTTATTAATATTCAGAAAGGAAGAGAATTCAGCATTGAGTAGTGCTTCAGGAAACTAATTTCTTACCACTTGAATCAAAAGACATTTCAAGTATGGCCTCTTTCTGTTCGACGCAGTCGATCAATTGTAATCCTGAGATATGGCTCAACCAATTGATCCACTTGACCTTTGCAGCTTTGGAAGACCACTTCAATAAGCTTCGGCGCAGGCTCAATATCACTGTCTTCCATATTTATGTCGGACATAATCTGCATTTGTTAGATCAAAGCCCTTATACATTTGGATCAATAAAGAACAAGATACTAGAATACTATAATGCTACCATTAAATTATAACTTGGGTACTGAGGCTGAATATGTGGACTAGGGTGATAAAAATGTAGCAATTGGTAATGTTGTAAAACATGGACCTATGTTGCATGGACACGGGAAATGGTGTTCTATACAAATCCTGTTTGTATCCCTATGTGACCATATTCGTGCAACGTAGGTGACACTTATAGTATCTATCGAAAAAAAATTCTCTCTTATCCGTACTGTCCTTATCAGTTTACTCCTGAAACAAAGGGATGGACCTTAATAACAGCATGAAAAAAAAATTTATTGTATTGACCCAAAAGAAATTGGGTGACGGCCTTGCTATTATGGTCGTGATTGTTGTTGAGGAGGATGTTGTATTTTTTTTTTTTTTTGTATTGAACAAGAAAAATATGGAAATTAGATCAGTTAAGTTGTTCCAAGTTAATGGGGCTAATAATCCTATTCATAAAGAAACCCTGATAATAAATTACTCAATGATGGAAGGTATGGACACTGTTTAATGACATAACATGTGCTTCAATGACTCAACATGTGCTTCAATGACTCACATATGAAAGCATATTCCACAGGCCTTGCCGGTAATCAGGATCTTTGCAAGTAAGGAAATGTGTGGTACTCCTCGATATGTAGTTGTCCAGTGGCACAAGAATATCTACATAAGAAAAGCTCAATAAGATTCGAGATACTTTTAGATGGGGAGAAATTAGAGAATGTGTACAATAAATGATTTATATTACAACCCCTGCATTTGTATAGCATTCAAATATCCAACTTGTAAACTATAACAGGCATAAACACCAAAATCAGATAATCTTACATACGTATGAAATAAAATAACACAGCACGAGTAGAAGTTATGAGGTTAATGAATACCAAATCAAATAAAACCACCAACTAAAGTGCGTAGGATTTTAATGAATAGAAGAAGAAGAATGCAATTTGAGGTAAATTAATGTCATTTTGTAATTACATAAAATAATAAAAACTAAGGGACCAAATGTGTCATAGTATTTTCAGATGGTTTATAGATGAAGAAAATTTCAAAGATACCAACAGTCAAATAAATATAAGTGATTTTCTACATGGAAGCATGATACACAACACATGTTTATGCCTAAAGCATAATTTTAGTAAAAAGTCATCCTAAAATTGATCGATCATGAAACAAACGCCATAAAGGCGTAAACTTAGAAAAGCTTGAAATTACTCACTGACGACTGATCAATGTAGACTTCACAAAAAATAATAAGTTTTATTCAACATCAATCTGAAATAATAGTATAATGATAGAACCATGTCAAGATCCGATCCCTTACAAAATAAAGAAATAGAACAGTGTGGAATGTCCAATAAAACATAGTAGTCAGTAGCATGGTTTAAAGTATTGGCGGATACCGATCCAATACGGCCGATACCGATACGATTTGGCATGTCCCGATCCGATACCGACCGATACCCGATACTGACCGATACCGACATTGGGGGTCTCTTTTCCGGTCAATTCGGCAAAGAAAATTAAACGAAAAAGACAAATCAGCAAGGGTTAAAGCATAATAAGGTTGTAAAAGCATGTAAAAGAAGAAAATCAATATATTGTATGTAAACCAATTGGTAAGGGTGACTGCTATTTCATTTAATTTCAGAACTACTAAGAAATAACACTGACAATACTTAAAATTATGCCAAAATGTATAAAATATGTGTTTTTTAAATGTAAATAATTTATTAATAATTATTTGTTTTCTGATACCAAAAAAATCCGATACTCCGATCCGAAACCGCCGATACTAACGATATCGCCGATACCAATACTCATAGGAATAGTCCGATACCGATTCCGATACCAATACTGTGAACCTTGGTCAGTAGATTAAATAAACCAAGTTTAGTGCAATGCAGGTCATCAATTTATCATCTCGGACTCGCAATCATGTTCGCTTACTAGACTAAAAGGGGGTAATGGTGTACTTAAAAGCCACAAATGGTTAAAGGTTACACAATTTCAAAACATAAACTGCAGCCATAATGGATCTAGAATTAATACTAAAAGTAAGTGACTGGGCATAATGTCACATAACAGTGCAGGGAGTAAAGTTGCATATACATTACACTCTAGCCACTATAAACTTAAAAATAGTTGAAAATAATATGAAGTCATTGCCAGGAAAATAATGTGGTAACAGTATCAAAATTATCTATGCATCATTGGGTACTCTGTATAAAATTCCATACAGATGTTAGCTTGAGCATTGCTAGTCAAAAGACTTGAAACCTGCAGACTCTACAGTTAGAGAAGACCAAGTACAAAGAGGGATTGAATTTGCTGATCGCTGCTAGCAAGACCTCGATGACGATAATGGATGATACAAAAAGTATATTATAAATGCAAGGCAATGATGGAACCTTGCTGATACTTTTCTTATCAGTACTCCGATACAGAAGTAAAAATAAATGGCTTGCACTATCACCTTTCTATGGTTGACAAATTTCAAAGGATTTTGGCAGTTGAAGTCATCTATTATTGGCAGGAGTTACTTTTTATGCTTTATACAGATGTTTCGTCTAAACTTTCCAGACGTAGCAGAATAGTGTTTTTTTTACAAAAAAATCATGTACAGAGTATGGAACACTGTTAAAAGAAACAATCTTTACAGATTATCTAGTTCGATTTATACGTGGAACATATAAAATGAGACCCAAGTGAAATAGTACGACTACCTATTTGACTTGGAAACAAAACCTAAACATAAGATAGGTGGCAGTTATATGTTAAGTTAAAATTGTTAAACGACAAAGCCACAAGCTCATTACGGGTTTGCACATGAAATTGAGTTTGGTATATAACATTAAGTCTGCTTCACGATTTTAAGGGCTGAAGTCAACTAGTAGCCGTTGAAAAAGTTTTAATGATGCTAGTTTGTAGTATATATCTTGAGATAATCACTTACAGCCTTAGCCAAAATGGCATCAGAAACATCCGTACTAACTAGAATAAATTTTTATATCGATTATGGAAAAAAAGACATCAAAACAAAAAGGAAACAGCACATGGCTTTCATTGTAGAAACCAACAATTACCTGTTGAGGAATGAGTGCAGGAGGGGCTTGACCATAAAATAGGTGTAGCACCGGATGGATACATTTGCATGGAGGAGCAACATTAGGAGGCATCGCTACTGGACGCATTTGGGAAAATTGAGCCTGGAAACAAAAGATGAGTACCATAAGATTTTGGCATCTGTGGTCTTTATCGTGTGCAAGGTCATTAAAAGTAAAATAAATGCTAGAAAGGCCTGTTGACAGACACGGGAAATGGTGTCCGTATCCCTATTATGCCTACCCATACCCATGATATCGTGCAACATAGGTGACTACTTATTTGCCTGTCTGAAAATGTTCGTATCTCGGTTTAGTATTGTGTTCAGTGTCAGTATACGTATTTGTGTAACATAACAGAGGACCCTTATCTGAAAAGGGCTGTTTCTCGTTTCAGTATTGTCTACAGTATGTGTCCATATTCGGCTCTCAAGTCAAAGTCATCCCTACCACTGTTGTATTTGTTTTTGATTTTCTTAAAATAGAACTAGATTCCAGGGTATACTAATTATCCAGATGACAACCATAGATGCAGAAATGCAGTCATATCATTGCATTCGAGGAGTGCAGATCAATTTTTTAACGGTCTGAAATACAACACAAATTAAAGTTAATCTCAGGATCAAGAAAGTAAACATTATTCCTATATGACAATGATGTATACAGGGAATTATCACTCGCATAACCTTTACCGCCGTACATTGAGCATAACCTTTACTTCGCTCCGCTCCTCCAACAAATTATCACTCGCATCATGGTTTTGACAAAATGAAAAGAGAACAAGAAGACATTAGACAAAGACATAAAAAACAAAACTACAATTACAATTATATTATAACTCTAAAAAAATTACCTAGCAGGTTTCTTTTCCTTAGAGATGAGTAGGCTCCTTCTCCCTCCTTCTTTATCCGGGCTTGGGACCGGCAATGTAAAATTTACATTGGCAGAGTTAAAAAGGGTTAACAAAGGTATCCTGTCAAGATACTCAATAAAACATCCATACCATATAGCATCAAAATATTTAATAAAACTCAATACAATAAAAATTCTTAAAAAGGAGTCTAAACTGTCGATAATAGTCAAATAAGGATTCTAAATATCAAAAGAGATAAACACTTTGCTCTATGCAACTGTAGATCCTATAGCATCCCTAACCACCTTGAGTTCATCTGTACTTCGCCACAAATAAGCTTCTTCATCCACCGCAATATCAACAGAAACCTTCCAAGCATTGAGTCCTTGAGGTTTAAAGTGAACCAAATCAGTAGGATTTGTAGAAAAGATTTCACCTTCAGCCACAACTTCTCCTTTCCTATACCAACTCAACAACTTGCATTTAGCTCCAACCAATGGCTCATGCATGTTATTGGTACCTTCCATGATGTTGCTAGCACGATTTGACTATACCATAATAAACATATACAATTAGTTTGCATGTGGACACCAATGGTCGATTAATAGACAACAAAAACCAACTTGGTGATTTACCATGGGAGTATCAACTTCGGGTGAACGTGCATTACCAAGTAGGCGATGATTTTCCTATCATAATTACAATAAGCATATGCAATTAGTTCACAAAATCTACTAAATTATGTTAATCATGAAAACCAAACCCAAGTTCTTACCTCCAAAAACATATCTAGTCTAGCCACCATTTTTCTCATTTTTTCTTCGAGTGAAAGCACCACCTTATTAGTATGTGCTTGGGCTTTTAGCTTGGAAAGTGTAACTCCAAACCCTAGTCCTTTTACTCTACCAGGTCGATCTTCACCCAAAACATATGAAAGAGCATCATGTTTCATTGATGTTTCTGTGGACTTAGTTCGTGATTCATTGAAATCTTTAATTTTTTTTCTGGAAAATTAATATGAAAAATATTTAATGTTAACTGAGGAAGATAGTAAGAATATACATATAATAATTATGTTTTTCTTACCATTGATGCTTCGACAGCTTTATTTGTCGGTTCTCGATCCTTGTTCAAATGTCCTTCGGTCCACAATAGGACTCTAGTTACTTCCTGATCCGGTTTTTCTTTCATCTGCAAATTATAATAAATTAGCATAATTCGAACAAATGTGGCTATCCATATAACCTAATTGCAGAAATACTAGAATGAATTTTTACCAATTTAACTGCCAATCGTGCATAGTCTCTCCGACTCAACGTGTGTGGTTGTGTATGATGTTTCCTTACTTCCTTCATCAGGACGCTTTTAGTCTATATCAAAGAGTAAATCAATAGCAGTTTGAAAAAAATAGGAACAAGAAGCATGAAATTAGTTGTATTATATTATTAATCATTAGACTTTTTAACCTACTTGAAATTTTGGAGTTCTTTTTTTTATGAATTAGCTCCATTGGTGATCAGATAAGTTCATAGGCTTTAACCCAACAAGACTTGCCGCCTTTTCTTCATCTTCTAGCGTAAGAGCTTCTATCACTCCATTGCCTACACGGGATCTATACTGTCTCAAGGAAGTTGCCATTTTTTGTAATACGTAATCCTTTTATGTTTCATCCAAATTGTATCTCAACTGTAATGCATATCATTTATAATATATTTAGATATAAAAATGCATTGACAACTAGTATTTGAATCAGATATATTTAATGGGTAACTTACCAGCACAAGTGTCCAGAGGTTGTCTTTATGACCCGTCAAAACTTTTCTCCAATCATCAAAGAGTATCGGAACCTTATCACGGACTAAGGCACCTATGAAAGAGGATAAGGTAACAGAATTGTCACAGATAGGTTGTCCCTTTTCATTGAATTCCACTGCTACAGCTGCACGATGAGTATCTTGAACCCCAAGACCTTTCATTTGTGTTTTGCCGCGTTTAATCCTTTTAGGTTTAGGATTTTCGCCATTATTTTGAGTACAATTTCCTTCAGTTTCATCATTGTTTTGAGTTGAATTTTCTTCATATTCGTAATTGTTCTGAGAACCATTTACTAAAGGGTCTGCATCAGGCAAAGTTGGATCATCTAAACCCACGTCTTAGATATTATCATCATCGTGTTGAGGATCTGCAATAGAAGGCAGAAGCGATGGTGGTGATTGTCTTGTCTGTATTTCCGTCCTTTTATCCATCTGAAATATAATTTAAGTTGAAAATCAGTATACAAAGTAAAAAAAAATTTAACTAAATTCTACATTCTTGATTTTGTGTCCAAATAATGCAATGAAGAAAGACCCATACAATCATATTATCACACCCATTGGCTCCAGTATTCACAGATTGCAATCTTTTTGAGGATCGCTTCGGCAACCTATTTGAATTCTGAAAATATAATACATTTTTGTACAAATCTTTAGACAAAGTAAAATCTAAACAAAGTAATTTTATGACAATGGAAATTGTAACTTTTATTACCTTCATTTGGCGTTGGCACTCCTAAATTTCAGTTACCGATTGTTCCAATTGCTGAAAGTGACAAAAAGGAACTAACATATACAATTAGATTCAATAAATATGAAATTAAATTAATATCCATAGTCGAGTCATAGTCTGACACATAACAAGAATTAAAATACAAATAGAAAGATCAACTAAAACAACCAAAGTACTGCATCCAGAACAACTAAAACAACCAATGCAAAAAGAATTCCAAAGCAAACATAAGTAATCACTACTATAGTAAAATGCCTTCACAATCCCTTCTTTCAAAGCTATCATCTTCATCGTCCATATCTTCATTGAGCTTCGATACATCCAACGGTTGAGAGCTTATTTCAGTATTCTCGTCAAATGATTCTAATTCATGGAAACCTCTAGGTGGTGCTTTCAACACAACATACCAGTTAGATGAATCAGACTCTCTTGAGTAGAAAACTTGCTTAGCTTGAGAAGCTAGAATAAAAGGATCACTTTGAAATTGATTTTGATATTGGTGGAGATTAACTAATATAAAACCATCTTCAACCTTTACGCCACGATCAATACTAGCCCAATCACATTTAAACACCAAAATTTGGAGAATATTGTAGTCCAACACAATAATTTCACTTAGCACACCATAGTAAGCCTTAGAAGCTTGTATCCTATTACTGGAATCGTTCACACTGTTTGCTTCAATCGAAACACCACTATTTTGTGTTGCCCTTTGGACATCTTTGGTATGAAACCGACGCCCATTGATAACATATCCAGTATAAGTAACTGCTTGCTTTACAGGCCCATATGATAACCACTTTATCGTATCAGATATAGGCTTTCCTGTGCTAATTTTTTCTTGAACCTGTAAATTTGTTTGACATTAGTTATAATAATCAGTAAATGTAAGTGAGTGTTTATTCCAAAGCTTAAATTTTGTATATGTGTTGCAATTTTATATTGGACTAATAAAAAAATCATATAATCATTACCTTTTCTTGGAACCAATCAGTAAATGTAATCGAGTGTTTATTCCAAAGCTGAAGTTCATTTGTGACGAGACGACTATCTAAATGCTTTAGCTCATCCATATGCATTCTAGTAGAAAACAATATGGTAAAAAATGTAAGTGTTACCCTAACTAAGCTTATAATGTAGATTCTTTTCTTATTGAGTATGTAAATACTTACTTTTCATAAGGCTCCACTTCTGCAGTATTAAATAGCACATAGCGGTGTGCAACTTTTAACATTTCATCAGATATCATTATATGCTTTCCTTTACTAATTGGACGACCTACACTCTGAAATCCTTCATTTCGACTATGTTGCTCACCTATTTCAGCAGCTTCTTTCATGTAACCACTACAATATCTCATACATTCCTCCGTAAGATAACTCTCTGCTATGCACCCTTCAGGACGTGCGGGGTTTTGACATACCCCTTTAGTGTTTTCATATATCTACAAAAAAAATGTTTCCAAATATATATAAATATATAACATTTTTTATATGAATTGTACAAAGTAACTTTTGAGGAGTAAGATCACTACAACAAAAAACCCTTTTAATGACGGCTAAAAAGCGTCATTAATGGCGTACCATGACGCTTTTTTTTTCCACAGCAACCGTCATGAAAACGGGTGTTATAAATATTTTTTAAAAGCGTCATAAAATAACCGTCATGAATATGATGAGTTTCTGCTACACTTATTTTCAGCGTAGTTTGAAAGCGTTATGAATAGATAATCTGTATAGACTCAATTCAGCACATTTATAACGCTCAATTCTGCACATTTATATATTACTTTCCAAAAAATTATAGATCAATGCTCAATGTTGCTCAATTCAATTTCAAAACATTCATTTTGAACCATATTCACAAAAAAACATCTAAATGTTATAAAGTACCATTTAATCCATTTACAAATATATACATAACATATATCACCATCTTCATTACATTTTTTCAAAATAAGACATCCAAATACATATATTTACAACTACTACTAGTAAGTAGACCCTCAAAACTATTAGTACATTGGCTTCAACTTTGAGCACATCAAAACTGTCGGCATCACGTAGCAAAACCTTGAAAAATGTCTCCCTCCATCATACACTTTGTGTTAAAGAAGTAGCCAAGATGACTACACAACTCAAACAATTCTCTCAGAGGGGGCAGTTCAAGACTATCAGGTGATACAATGGGAGCAAGTAATGGTTCAAATACCTCCCAAACCTTATGTAGGTTGAGCCTTGTATCAATTAATATAGCACCTGCTATGCTTTCGACAATGTCTGCCAGAACCTGCGACAGCAAAAATGATACAAAGTAAATAACACCGTAAAAAGCAATGCTAGATACTCTGAAAAATCATCATACATAATGTTTAGATTTCTCAGTCATCATTATATGATGTTTAGGCTTTCATAAAAAACTTTACCTTGTAGCCTTTGGACGAAGCATTTGATACAAGTGGACACTCGACTTCTTATAATTCCTCCAGTTTCTTGACATATTCTGTTATTTGCTCTACAAGCAACCCTGATGAATGTTGAAGATGGTGTTGAAGCTTATGCTTGACTGCACATTTAGCAAATCTTTCATTGTTAACTGATGCCGACCTCAAGAACAAGATGACATTTTGATGAATAGATTGATACCAGCATGAAGCTTAAAGCCAAATCTACTATTTCTGCTGTGACATTTAGAGCAAAGAACAAGAACAGAATGAATCCAAACACACTGCTACATTTGGAGAAATAGTGAAAGGTGATTTCTTTCTCTCTTTTTTCTCTTTTGCAAATGATTTGATCATTCGTTAACAAAGAAAAAGATTGCATCTTTTAAAGCAACAGAATAATACCCATAAAAAAGAAAAAGCAACCCATCCCCAAATCATTATCAGCTAGAAGAAGAACACGATGAATGCAATATTAGTGAACTTGCACAATAAAAATTAATGCTACATTTATAGGTTAACCACAAAAAAATTATTTAATATGATTGCATCTTTTAGTGCAACAGAACAATACCCAGTAAAAAAGAAAAAGCAACCCATCCCCAAATAATTATCAGCTAGAAGAAGAACATGATTGAATGCAATATTAGTGAACTTGCACAATAAAAATTAATGCTACATTTAGAGATTAACCATAAAAAAGGAGTATTTATTATGATTATTTCCTTCCAAAACTTCAAACAATCAAATCGGAACAACCAATACTCACGTCAATGGCTCGACGTAGGAAGAAACGATCGAAGTAGGTCACAGCAAGATAAGCAGTCTGATACCCAAAGCCGAAGCAAGCCTTCATCTGAAATGATCGAAACGCAATATTGCTGGTCTGTATGTACTTTCAGGAGATCATGGAAAGTAATGTGTAGTGCTTTAGATGAGTGATTCAATAACATCATAAAAAGTTAGGCCAAGTGCAATATTGCTAGTCTGTATGTACTTCAAGTTGAAACTCATATCACACTTGAAGAGGCATTACAATTGGTAGTTAAAGTATAAGAGGCATTAGAATTGGCGGTTTAAGTAAGAGGCGTTAGAATTGGCAATAATACGCCGTGCTATTGAAAATTCAAAACTAGCCAATAACTGGTATTTTAATCTAATACAAGTAGGGAAAGAAACCCACACACTAGGAACGCCAAATAAATCCAACACATGGGATTTTGACATTTTACATAAATAACAGTTTGACATAAAAAAAACAACGAAGTAATAAAAAAAAAATCATGTTCACTTGAAACAAGCAATGAGGTACTAACCTTGGCCACACCCTTTCCAAGATAATCAGAACCTCCATCTCTCAATTCCAGAGCTTCATAAACACCTTCATAAAAAATACGAAATACGCAAATGTAAGCTGCAAATCTCCTTAAACTAATAATTAGTTAGCTATTTGCAGTCTTTTACCACTAGCTAATATAGCTTCTTGATCTTAAGGCACAAAAACGCTACGTATCCCAATTTTATCATACTGAAAACTTACATGTCCCAATTTATCATGAAAAAAAGAACTACCTATTTTACTTATCTGACGTAATCTATTTAAACAACAGTAAAAAGTAAAAATGAAACACATTATCAATTAATCCCAAAAGTAAGCCTTGAAATTATTAGTCAAAAAAAGAACATAAATTAGTTCTTAGATCGAGATACCATACCAGTCGAGGCACCGCTGGGGACTGCTGCCCTCGCAAAAGTTCCATCACTGAGGAAACATTCCGCCTGAAAAGAAATGAATAAGTTAGCTGAAAAATTCAGCATAAACTCTATTATCTAACGGAATCGAATGTTTGACAGCTACTATTAGACTCTACGACCTTTTTTTATGTAAGCTTCTAGGAATTTTGTAAAGATTTGATCTTTTTATTCAGATCACATTATGAGTTCTTAATATCAGTTCATGAAAACGTAGTTATAAAAGACATCAAAACTATTACTCTTCTCTGATCTAGTGTTTTCCTTCGGGTTCTCTGATCCTAAAAATCTTAATCAACACCAAATATATCAATATTACGCGAAAATGTAAAGTCTCTAACACACCAGGAGAGATATTTTATTTCCACCCCGATCTAGGGTTTTTCCTTTGGATTCTCGATATTATCATGTGAAAATGTAATTATAAAGTCGTTAACAAATCTAACTCTATTTCTACACCGATCTAGCGTTTTCGTTCTGAATCACCATCAGAACTACCATAAACTTGTGAGTATAAGCATTAGACCCACGGATCTAAACAAAAGACTTGAGATTTCGAGACGGAGAAAAAAAAAATTAGGGTTTGGATCGAGTAGATTACCTCGACCGTGGGATTTCCACGGCTGTCGAAGATCTGCCTGGCCTTGATCAACTTGATAGTCGCCATTTTTTTCTTCTCGTCGAACTTGTTCGTCGCGTCCATGATCTCCTGGAAGGTGAAGACGCGCTCGAGGGGGTTCGTCGAGGCCAGGGAGGCGCAGCTCGCCGTCCCGCTCCGGGTGAAGACCTTGCTCATCGTGTGGGAGTTTCCGTACAAGGGGAGGGGCAGCCAGGTCTAGGTATGGGGACTGGTCTTCAACTTCCTAGCCGCGAGGAAGAGGAAGAGGAGGAGGAGAGGGGAAATGGAAGGAGCGGAGGAAGAGGAAGAGGAGGAGCGGAGGAAGAGGACGCTGGACCGAAAATTTTAGGGTTCATGGAGATGGAAATGAGCAAAAAATTGAAAGGGGTTTGGAAAATTTTAGGGTTCAGGGAGAGGAGGGAAGAGGAGGAGGAGGGAAGATCTAAAAATGATCGGGTGTGAAGGGTTTTGTTGGAAGTTTATTAATTACAAGTTTGCCACCGCTCTAAACAATTAATGACGCTTTGTTTTATAAACGTCATAAAAAGCCCAGAATTAGTAAAAACCGTCATAGAAATAAAGGTATTTCGAACTTTGATAACGCTTAGGTATCAGGCGTCATAAATACGTCTTATCGAGCGTTATTAAAAGGGTTTTTTGTTGTAGTGGATGATATAGTGTTGCACCTTTCAAACGGATACATTGTACCTTTCAAACGGATACATCCAACGATAATGTACAGGGCCACACAAACGCACTTCTCGCACTAAGTGGATGGTCAAGTGTATCATAATATCAAAAAATGATGGAGGAAAAAACCTTTCCAACATGCATAATGTCTCGACAACTTGATTCTCGAGATTTTTCAGCCTCCTTCGATCTATTACCCTTTGGCATAGTTCGTTGAAAAATGAAGATAACCGAAATATCGCATTCCTTGGACCCTTTGGTAAGATTCCTCTCAAAGCTACAGATAAAAGTTGTTGCATCAGAACATGGCAGTCATGGGACTTGAGACCTATGACGTTGTTATCCTTTGAGAAACATCTCCGAATATTAGAACTATATCCATCGGGTACCTTCAATTTCCTTAAACGATTATAAAAAATCTGTTTTTCTTGTTTCGATAATGTGTGTTGTGCTGCTGGAAGGTATGTCTTTCCATCCCTTTCTTGAGGATGCAACTCATTCCTAATTTTCATATGTTGCATATCTTTTCAAGAATTAAGATTGTCTTTAGATTTTCCATTTATATCCAAAATAGTGCCAATTATACTCTCACAGACATTTTTTCAGTATGCATTACATCCAAGTTGTGACGTAACAACAACTCCTGAAAAGAAAAAACACAAAAAAATTATTTTTCAGAATCCGTATTAAATCTAAATTAATAAAAACATAATAGTACTAGATTAATTTAGGTAACTTACCTTCCAATAAGGCAACTCGAAGAATATCGATTTCTTCTTCCATATCTGAATATTAGCATCATCCGTATCTTTTACCTTTTGTGATTTTTTTTCCTTTTCTCTTCTTTGATTTTTTTTCCTTTCCCCAATCATTTTCAATATTACTTGTAGCTTTAAACACGTCCATACTGCTCATTACAACTGGCTTACCCCTCTCTTCATTTTTACCATTAAACTAACTCTTTTTTTTACGAAAAGGGTGGTTTGGAGGAAGGAATCTCCTATGATGCATGTATACGCATTTACTACTAATGGTAACCAGACATATAATGTATTAACACCATAAATAGGACAAGCTGCCCTTCCTTTTGTGGTACAACCAGCCAGATTACCGTAAGCGGGAAAATCGTTAATAGTCCACATCAAGATAGCATTAAGCTTGAACATGGACTTACTGAATGCATTATATACCTCCACTCCATTATTCCATAGCTCTTTTAAATCATCTACAAGTGGTTCCATGTATACATCAATGTCATTACCTGGTTGCTTTGGACCTGGAACTAATAAAGATAACATTAGGTGCTCTTTTTTCATGCATAACCATGGAGGAAGGTTGTATGTAACAAGCATGACCGGCCAACAACTATACGTGGAGCTAAGATCAGAAAAAGGATTAAATCCATCGGCTGCAAGTCCAAATCTCAAATTTCTAGAATCGAAAGCAAAATTAGGCCACTTTCTGTCAATTGTCTTCCAAGCTAAAGAATCAACTGGGTGTCTTAGTTTGCCGTCTGTGCTTTTATTCGTGTCATGCCATCTCAGTTGTCCTGTTATATCTTGAGATCTAAACATCCTTTTAAGCCTAGGTATTATTGGAAAATATCTAAGCACCTTCACTGGCACCTTTTTCCTATTCTCATTGTCATCTTTTTTATACCTTGAAGAGCCACATTTTGGACAAGCATCCAGATCGGGGAATTCTTTTCTAAACAGACAACAATCATTCTCACAAGCATGTATTTTTTCGTAATTGAGATCAAAAGACTTCAACAAATTTTTTGTTTCATAGTTGCTTTTGGGAAGCACATTCGCATCTGGTAGCATACCACTAATTGTGGTTAGAAGTTCGTTAAAACTACTAGTTGATAATCCATTCATAGTTTTGATCTTGTATAAAGCTATTGTAGCAGAAATCTTTGTAGACTTAGTACAACCTGGATAGAAAGGAGTTTCAGCATCTTCTGGAACATTGACCTCTTGTGTTTCATTTCTATCATCTAGAATAATTTCATCATGTGCGTCTAGAAACATCCTATATGTATCAGAAAATAATTCTTCATCTCCATGAACAGTAGAACGTTCTCCATGCAAACCCAAGTAGTGTAAGTAGGATCCATGCCGTTACACACTTATAAGTGCTCAAACACAATATGACCAGGTAGGTTAGCACGTGTGTTCCGACACTTTGTACATGGACAACTAATATTCTCAAGTTGTTCCTTGTTTCTGAGATTATCTTTTGCAAGATTTGACTTTCTAAGAACTTCATTATATTTCATAGCATTTTAAACAAAATTTGATGCTCTTTCTTTGTACTCGTTAGTGACTCTGCATAAAGAAATATATTTTAAAAAAAGGATAGCATAATATTAAAAAAATAGACAATAATATAATATAAAAATTATGATGTTAATGTCAAATTTAACCTTGGCAGATGAAACCAAGCCTTATCCGTCACAAGAATGATGCGTTTTTTTTCCTATCAGTCTATTACTTCTGTAAAGGAAAAGAAAAAAAAACAAAATTGTGAATTATGTTACATTTTGAGTTAAAATCCATTCAACAGTAGGTGGATCAAAACTATCGGAAAGAAGTATGCAAGTATGATAATTGTATAAACATAAATACATGAAATGAAGCCCTATAAAAGTAATTTATATGCAAACATAGATCGGGTCAAAAGGAGATATGTAGGTCGAGATATATCAGATAGGGAGAACACGAGCCAAACTAAAAATGAGAATGATCCACCGACAAAAATTCTATTTCTATTTCACAAAACTTCTATTTCAATTTTCAGAACAGAAGTCTCTCTATTGCATATCTTTTGTACCGATTCCTATCATATCTTTTTCGATTAAGAACAGAAGTCTCTCTATGCAGGAAAAGACTTGACATTCATTCTAGTGGTCATCATATATGATATAGCAATAATTAAATCTAAACAGTATGACTTAGCAATAATCAAATTTACAATAAAAATTAAAAACATGCACATAAAGAGCAGCAATAATTAAATCTACTGCAACCAAAAATAAAAAATAAAAACCATAGCCATCTCATTAAAAATTACACCAAGTTTATAAAATTAAAAGTTTTTGGAAAATAGCACAAACACCAATTAAAAAAACTACACCCAAACTATAAACAGTACGACTTAGCATCTCCTAATGTACTATAAGAAACTATAAAATACAAAAACTTACATAGAAAAAGTACAAATATGAAAGCTACTGCACTGAAAGAAAGTTCAAAATTAAAAATATAACTTACCCAAGTATGAAAGCTACTGTGGATTTCTCTAGAGGCCTGTAGAAACAAAAAAAATCACTAGTAAAACTATAAATAATTTCCCACAAATTGAAAATCACCATTAAACCCTAAATAAAAAGAATACATAATTAATAAGACAAGTTACCTGTAATCCAGTAGGAGAAAAAAAAGATGTGAGGGATAGAAATAGGGCACGGCATATATGCGTGGGAGAAAAAGGGCGGGTGTATGAAAAAAAAATTGGATGGGGAAGGGGGGAAAGGGATGGGGAGAAGGGAACGGATGGAATCCGGTTGAAATATTTGGGGTGGAGGTATGTAGGGAGAGGGGGGTTATATAAGATTTGCTTAAAAGTTGACTTTGTCAATTTCCTAATAAAGCTCACAAGGTTTGTACATAATATAGGATTGGATGGGTTCGATTTTGAATTTGGATTTGGATTTGGATTTGGATTTGAATTTGGATTCCGATTGATACACAAATAATTATATTATAATACTACTTAGAAACTGCTCAAAAATAAGCCGTCATATATTAATTATAGTTAACATATATAAATTAAAAAAATTAACTACCATATAATATAACTCAAATATATATATATATATATATATATATATATATATATATATATATATATATATATATATATATATAATCTCTATACAATAATATGAATAAAAAAATACACAAAAAAAAATCATATTAATATATTATCAATAATTAAACTTGTATCTCTATACAATAATATGACTCAAAAATACTCAAAAATAAATCGTATTAATATATTATGAATAATTAATATATACAAATAAAAAAATTAACTATAATATACGTTATCTTCTCGCTTAGCTGATAAAAAACATAAAATTTAATTTAAACAAATAACCAATTCTAAAATATATTCAAGTCTTAAGTTATATTTAAACTATTAAATGGTATTATCTAATTAAATACATATCAAAGATTCAAATTATATATATATATATATATATATATATATATATATATATATATATATATATATATATATATATATATATATATATAAAACCATAATAAGAAAATATTCATAGCATATTTTAAAATATTCTAATATAATTTAAATCTCTATCTATTTAAAACAATCTAAATAAATTTATGATATAATTTAGTTGATTCACTTGTAAGATCTTAACAGGGACTAAAAAATGAAATTGTGCAAACTGATAGGATTGAAATCACTAATCATTGTATACACTTTATAGGGAGTAAGATATTTGCATAGTAACTTGTATGTCTGCTAATATCAATACTTAATTCTTGAACCAACTTAGGATCGAGATCTAGGAACAACTATAATAGAAACATAAAATATATTTATCAATATAATGTTTTATTTTTTTGTATCACATACTTCCTTCTTAAGTTGATCCTCTCAGTCGAAGAGCTTTATAGCTTTGCCATTTAAAAAGTTAACATTGTGATAAGGTTGTGAAGAAGCCCTACAAAAGTTTCCCTATGTAGAATGACCTATGTGTTCCAAAAAATTATACAACTGGTGTATGAAAAGATGTAAAGGAATAAATTTTCTGAATTACTTGAGCACATTTTCTGCATTCCATCAACAAAGATAACCAATAGACAAGTTTATACCATAAATATATAATATATGTACGATGGTAATCAGTTCACACATGTCAAGCATCTCATAAATTAAATGTTCTTTAACAGACGTATCCTGAAAAAGATGAAGTTTTTTTTGCATGGATTAATTTGGAAATGATCCACCAATCTACTTCAAGTTTTAGGGGCATCAATACTGCTTCCTCTATATAATTCCTCTGAAATAGGTTGGTCCCCATGCTTTTAGGAGAGCCATCAATCGGTACTTAGTATAGTAAGAAGAAAGTTGAGAATATCAATCAAGAACATCAGTGTTTGCCAAAGATTAAAAGGCAACCCTTAGGCTAGTCAAGTGGGGATCATCCCTCCATCTTAGACTTGAAATCATTTAACCTATAATTTGAAGTGTAGGCCGATACAGATACGATACGACTAATACCGATATATTTTGGCTTTTCCTAATCTGATATCGTCGCTACCGATACTAACTGATTATGATGTTGGGAGTCTCTTTCCCAGTCAATTCAGCAAATATAATTGAATAAAAAGCCAATAATCAAGGGTGTAAAAGTATAGTAAGTTGTAAAAGCATGTAAATGAAGAAAACTTATTTATCTCAATAATTAAACTTTAGAAATTCGAATAGTTGTTAGATATTTTTAATGATTCATTATTTTAATATATGCCATAATGCAAGCTAAAGCAGCATTTTAAAGAGTAAAATAGAGGTTGAGGAGTCAGAATTTTTTACAAGAATAAAGATTAGAATGAGCAAGAAGCTATTCATATATTATGATTGTCTTTCGAAGCCGTGGAAGGGATGGGTTTTAGCACATGACATATCCATTTAATCTTGAGATGCTACCAAGTGAGGTATCGACCTAATAAGACCAACATTTATCATCCTATAAATATTCTAAATATAAATTTATAACATTGTCTAAACGTTATGAAATACACATCTTTTTACAACATTTTATAAAAGTTGTTAGATATAACCATTTTACAATGTTTTTAAACATTGTAAAATGATATGACATACACAACGTTTATATAAAGTGGTAAAATAAAATTAATTTTACAACATCAAACAAACATTGTAAAATATAAACAAATTGCAACATTTGCTAAACGTTGTTGAATATGACATTTTTACAATACTTTAAGTACATTGTCAAAATAAATAACTTTAACAACTTTACATAACTGTTGTCAAAATTAATAAATATTACAATGTTAATAAAATATTGTTGAAGACAGTAGTACACAACTTTTGTGAATGACCATTGTAGAAGCCTTAACGTTTGAATATAAAACATTATTTGTACATGTATTTTACAATGTTTTTACTATAAAGGTTGTAGAAGACCCCCCCCCCCCCCTTTTTAACAACGTTTTTAGGAAGTGTTGTAGATGGAACATTGTAAAAAGGGTTTTCTCTTGTAGTGGGGGTGGCAGTTGGAATTCGCTCTTATCTCATAGAGTTTATGGTCTCGAAGGCATTAATATTTGTGCCACTAAATGAGCTAGTGCCATAAATGTGTTCGCATTTTCCTCCCACCAATAACCTTTATCCAAATGTCATTTTTTTAATGGAAGGAGGTGTGGGTGCTGGTGGTGGTTGGTCTATTATAGTGCCCCGTCCTGCTCAGGTCAATCAAGAAATCGAAACGCAATGATATTTGGACTTAGCTATGCAACGACTTGCTCGAAGTCCTGTTCGGTTGAGACAACTCCTTGTTTAGGTGGATGGCTTCGATGAACTTGTCTCTGCTTGGCCTACACACTAATAAACTGGATGTTTTGAATAGACTGAGTAGGTTTTCTAATAAAAGTGACATACCCACATAGCTAAGGGAATAATCCCACTCTGATTCAGAATTTGTAGAACATAGAAAATATGGAAAGTTGATGCTTAAACAAGCACATCATGCTAGATTTTCAAATTGGCACTGATCTTTCGATCCCACGACTTGGGAAAAAGTAACGTTCTTGTGTTGACACAAAGACTATCAAATTTCTTGACATGGTAGGCATGACCCTACGATTTTATTGCCACATTTTTCACGGTTTCAAAGGCTCGTCATATAGAGTATGACTTGATTGGTGGCATGATACAAAACACGGTTGGTTCAAGTTGAATATGCAGGTGGCTAACAAGTAGTCATTCCTGAGTTGAGTCAAAGGTATGGTAACATGAATGAAAAGTTCACGGAACGGTAGCACACCAAGGCACTCCCTGAAGCAATAGAGCATGTCGAGGCAATCCCTGAAATAATGGAAGCTCGCCGAGGCAGACCCTAAAACAATGGTTACCGCAAAAAGGAAAGAAATGTATAAAACACTTTGAATGAGCAAGACAGTAAGTTGATTTGAGTCTTACATGGTCATTGGACAACTTGTACACAAAGAATGACTCCCCGAACGGTAACCCGGAGACGGTGCTGACTTCAACTTGGGAGGAGCAAAAAAAATAGTCGTATTGGCAAACAACACTCAGATGGGTTATTCAAAAACTTTCAGCGGGACTCGCTACCCTCACTGAAAGGGTCACCGTCTAAAACTCGACTATTGTCCATGATAGCTTGTGATGCTAGTGATCCTTTCATATAGATGAGTCGGCATATTAGCGGGTATCCGCGTGCATGCCTTTGGGATTGAGTCAAGTAAAGTGTGTGCACGCTACAAAAGAGTCAAGTAAAGTGTGTACACGGTACAAGTGAGTCAACAAATGTGTACAAGGTCTGTAACACAACATTTGAGCCTGTAGATCCCCTTCCTGGAAATTTAAAATATTTTAATATTATTTATTTTATTTGAATGGGGATTTTTAGATTTTTTATAAATAATTAATTAGTTAATTATTACGGTAGATAATTTTATTCATGGTTAGGAATTGGGGTACAAGACGACTAGAAACCATGGCACGGATAGTGCAGTAGCGTGGTTTGACTAGTGTATTAGCCCTGGTAGGGAAGGCCGAGCCATAATGATGTCCTAACTAGGAAAACCAGGCCAAGTTACGACTTAACCCTTACCGAAGATTATTAATTTATTAATTATATTATTGAGTTTTAAGGAACTCGGTTGTACTAAACTAGTCCAGATTGGACACAAACCAAGCCCAAGCCTATTTAGACATACTTTTAGGTACGTACAAATATTTTCTAGCTTTTGGGTGGACTTAATGATATTTTCTAAATATTTGGTTATTTATACAAAATGGGTATTATTAATATTTAAATAGGATTTTAGAATATTGGTACAATTTTCTAGGGCCGGATATGTTCACCAAGACTCTTTGGGTTATTTTAGTGGGTTATTGGTATTATGGAGTTTATTTAGATGTAAATATATATATATATATATATATATATATATATATATATATATATATATATATATATATATATATATATATATATATATATATATATAATATGTGTGTAAGTGTATGTGAATATGAATATATATGAGTATATATTCTATATGTGTACGAATATATAAATAAATATTATATTTTGTGTATGTGTACGTATATATATATATATATATATATATATATATATATATATATATATATATATATATATATATATATATATATATATATATATATATATATGTGTGAATATATAAGTAAATATATAAATATATATAGGTGTATACATGTATATATATATATATATAAATATATTTATATAGGTGTACACGTGTATATATATATATATATATATATATATATATATATATATATATATATATATATATATATATATATATATATATATATATATATATTTTATAGGTGTATATGTGTATATATACATATATATATATATATATATATATATATATATATATATAGGTGTATATGTGTATATATGTGTATATGTGTATATACATATATATATATATATATATATATATATATATATATATATATATATATATATATATATATATATATATATATATAGATGTATATGTGCATGTATATACAAATACATATATATGGGCATATATGTGTATGTATATACAAATATACATATATATTTATACATGTGTGTGTCTATACATATAGACATGTATAGATGTACTCTTACTAAATAAAAATAGAAAAAGAAAAAGAAAACCACATAAAATCCCACCCAACAGCTAACCCATACCCGAACAGCCTACACCCAATATCACTCCCCTGAACCCGAACAGCCCACATACAATATCACTCCCCTGAACCCGAGCCTTACGAACACAGGCCCTCGCGCACATAATATATATTGAGAGATCGAGGGAGGAGGAGTCCCAAACCCTAAATCCCCACGATGCTGCCTCCCCACGCGTGCGCGTGCGGCCGCCGCACCGCCGCTGGAGCCACGGCCAGCCGGCCACGCAGCCGCGACAGAGCAGCGGCCACGCTCAGTAACTGCAGCAGTAGCAGTACCAAAAGGTCGGGTTCGCGGTGTGATTTCGCAACTCTCGCTCCATTGTTTCGTGAGCCGATTGAACAGGTATGTTCACAACATGTAGGACTCCAATCGCCTATATTTACTTTAAAATTAGTCGCCCGAGGTTGTCCGAAAAATCGACTCGAAGTCGAAGAAAATCCTGTTTTCAGGACAGAGTGTGTGACGGCCCCAACACCTATTTGGAAGGTCGATCTTGGTCGAACCGTTGAGAAACCTAGGAAACCAATTAACAACAGTCCTAGACAACCTATAGGGCACTGAAACCCAGTTTACGAAAATCGAAATCATCGACTACGCGTTGAGAAATCGGATCCCGAAGTCTTAGAAAAATCCTGTTTTGAATAATAGAAAAATTTAGAAAAACCTTCGATACGACGTGCGTCCTGCCAATCCGGGCGACGTGGTCGCGAACCGAAAGCATCCAAAGGTGCGTAACGGATTCGTGGACGTGTGGGCTTTGACGGAATTCAAATTGGTCGCGTGTGCGCGATAAATTTGATGCGTATCCGTCAAAATTCACCGTATCGGCCTCTGTACAAATTTCCCAATTACTTTGTGCACGAACGTCAGATCGAGACGAAACTTGTGCCAACAGAACTGTATTATTTTTCTGGGCCTGTATGCCAAGTTTGGTCCAATTCGGAGACCGTTGAAGCGGACCGCCGTTTTACGGGCCCCACGGTCCGACTCAACGGGCGATTTTGTGCACGGCCCGCCGAAATCCAACTTTGGACATACGGTTGGGTTCGTATCGGAAAATCGAACCTGTTGACATATAGTTTGACGACTTTAGAGACCGTTGACTCTGACACGCTTTTCGGTGCAAAGCGGGTCCAACGACGGATACCGTTTTGACCCAAAATTGCCGTTTTGCCCCTGTGTCCAGAATAGGACTTAAGGACAAGCAATTCTAGCTAATTTGACTAGTCTAAAAATGTTGGTACTGTTTATTTCAGCATCTGGAGACTTCTGCATGTGTTGACTGATTGTGGCTCAATGAGTGGTATAGTATTATTGGTTTCACCAGCTAAGGACCTCAGGCAAATGTACTTTCTGATTACTTTTCGATTCATAGTAGTTTTTACATTTCATGTTCATACATATATCTTGCTGCTTGTTGACACGCACGCCACACACAGTAGTCGGAAGGAGAAATATCTTAGTAGACATGTGGACTACCCAGAAATATCCCATGAGTCTATTCGTGAATAATAGCAGCTGCACACGATACGTACAGGGTGCCAAATTTACTCCCTAGCCGTTCACATGTCGAAACAGATATTTCAAACCACCTAGATAGTTGTCTTTTATTTGTTTTCTTTGTCTTCTTCACCACCTGCCCTGTCATCAGTTACTTTTTAGCTTTCATATCTCATATGTTATTTTCATGTCTTGGTAATTCTATTGTGTTTTTACATTGTCGTCCGTTTGTGTACTTGTTCCATTCCTGACTGGAAACCAACATTTTTTATGTTTAGCCGCGATCACTCTTAACACTGGAAAGACATGGGTATGCTGAGGTTAACCTAGATAGTGGAACTAGCTGATTTTACTATTCTGTGAGACATTGTATTTTCTTCAAATATAAATGTTGTAAATCTGGTAATAATTGTCGATTTGATTTAATAATGTGAATGAGCAATAAATGTAATTTTTTTGATTTTGAGCATCTTGGCCGTGACAGCGTTCTACCGCCGACTCTGCGGCGTAGGCTGGCTTGGACACGTCTCGTATCCGAAAAAACGAGTGCGGGTCCTGACAAGTTTTTGTGGTGGCCCATGCAGGTCAGTTTTCGCAAAAGATTGCAAACTCGTGATGGTACTTAAGTTAGTTGTACCATTGCGAGCCTGCGCCTAGGGAATGCTCACTCACAATTAAGATTAAAATAATTTAGGAAGACAACTAGGATAAGGGTCCCTTATTAATTTGACTAATTAGGTAGTTAAGATTTTCTGATAGGCCATGCAATTTAGATACAGAATTATTAAATTTAGATAGCTTGCTAGATCTCTATAGATACACTATTACTTTTGATACGACGATATGATCCAGTGTGGATATAGTATTCGCTTGCTATGTTAGGCTTGCCTAGAATTAAGGCTTTAATCTAGATAACCTATTCAATTCTTCTTTTGCTCTATTAGATATAAACATCACATCATGAGTTAGAATTACCTATTTAAATTCTATTTTGCTGTAAGAAACTGGTTTATAATTTCTGATTCTGTTATTCATGTACGAATCTCTAGGCAGATTTGATTCTAGTTTTCCCCTCAACCATTTGACATATATATGAAATAAATATTAGGATATTCTTGTTTTCGTTGTCTTCAGTTATTTCCTCCCCGATCAATCTTCTACTTTGAGGATTGAGACTTATAGGCAGATGTTTACGCTTTCTATCATAGTCAATTAGTTTGAATATTTAGCAGCTCCTTGAAGTTCTTAGGAATATAGCTAGAGTGATTTTAATGACTGCGATGGCCAGACAGCAGTGCACTGTCGCCAATTACCTGAGAGCGAAGAGTGTGGGTTCACTGCAGCCAGCAGCGTACTGGCAAGGCACAACCCATAAAATTAAAATCATTTCGAAGAATCATAGTTTATGGAACATTGCTAAAACTACATCTTCGTTGACCTCTTTAGGCCCTTGTGTCAATATAGGGTAGAGTATCTGATAGCCTATCACAATTGAATCACAGAACCAAGGGTTGCCACAGCCAGAGTATACGGGCGAGGCATAATTCTTGGTAAAATGACTTCAGACGTGATTACAAGTTTAGGATACTATAGAGAATAGAAAGATGTCCTGTGTGTCCCATAAGATCCAAAGCCAATAGTAGTGTAAGTTCTGTAAGTTGAGTAGCATGTCTCCTAACCTCGTATTATGTGGTCATTGTGACCTATTGACGAGGTAATTGACCGACACTAATCGGTTTACCTAGAATATAGAATTTAGAAGTCCATAACCCATTAGTCGACCAAGGCCTTAAGGATAAGAAGATAGTAGGATGCCTATATAAGCAATAACACCAGGTAAGGTTTTGATTCTCTCAAAACTCGAACTACTTGTGCCTCCTTTCCAAAATCTCGCATGTTTGTATTCTGACTATCTTGACCAACGCTGCTATTATAGCCTAGTTTTGCAAGCTTACTCTTTTACCGAGCTTGATTCAAGACATATGTTATTGGGGACGCCTACTAACATATTGTCTAATCAAAATCAATGTATTACGGTCTGATCAACCATGATGCATTTGATTCGCTCTTCATTTAATTACACTACGTGGATTGAGATATAGAGGTATCCAGGATCTCATCCACGACTGTATTGACAATTCCTTTTGAATTATACATCCGCCCTTGAATCACGCAATTGTATTCGATGACATCTTTCTTGAACTCCTTATTGCTTTTGTCTTTCACTAATTGGAAAGACGAACGCTCGTATTTGATAGATAGATACAGAGTATTTCCATGGCTATGATAGTTGTATATACAAGTGTAGCTACCATCGGCCAGCCATGTGACTAGAACCTTGCCTTGAGTTACTCGTTCTCCTCTCGACCCTCAAAGCTACTATTGGAATCCTTCTAACCTCATTATTCCTAAAACCATATCCTAGCTTCTGAGGTGGGTAGACCGTAAGCCTTCTAAAATTTTGGGATATACGAGGATTATCGATTGATTAGAATAACTTTCCTTTGGAATGATAGTTAGTGCCCCCGTGGACTCCCACTTTCCATTTAGATCATTTTTGTGTTTTCGGCCGTGTCCTTAATATTCGGAGCACGAGACCAGCTGTTACCTTCCAACAAATTTCATATGCAAGATCTAGATGAGCCACCTTCATCTAGGTATACCATGTTCTACATAAACACGTCCCCTTATACTCTACTTTTATGGTACGACTTTCAAGTCAAAAGGACTAACTATAACCCTTACCATAATATCAGTATACTTTCCGACTTCCATTAGAGTCTCAACTTCGACTCAATTCCTTCGACCCAATATATGGTTGTGATCTACTCGAAGTCCACTATGCACATGCCACTAGTGTGCCACTCAATAGAGACCTCATGTGCTACTTAAACACAAAAGTCACGAAAGGCGCATTTTTGGGCTTTATGAACCTAGCTAACCAACCTGACGGGCAACTAGCTCAACCCCCTGGGTAGAAACCTATTCTAGGATACCCTAATCTAGTAGGAAGAGTTTTATCATTGGGATCTTATCCAGTCCATATAGATTGAAATCCAATGTTCATCCAACCAACGACTGACGTCCAATAGGGAACCCATTAAGATCCAGCAAAATCCATCAATGCATACCACCATATTTTATCTATAGAACCGAACTATTTGAAATAGGCCATATACCTATTATGTAGTCTCCACCTCTTAAAATGTGTAGTCATTCGTAACCCTTATTCCATCTACCTGGAAGTCGCAACACGATCTTGTGTTGTATTTATATCCCTTGCTCGTGTGTTTAAATAACCACGGAAAAGATCACAATCTTGATTTCTCAAATTCCGTTCTACTTTGGAACCTTATTTAGAATTTCGAGAACGGAACTTCTGTATTGCACGGATTGCAAGCCCCTCTAAGAAACAAGGGTTCTTCGACGTAGTAAGTGACTAGACTAGAGTAGCCCTTCTAGCAGATAAGTTAATGGTTCATAAATATTCTTTCTATCTGTATCATTGGATACGCTCTACCACTCTGAAATTTCATAATTGCTCTCGATTACTCTTCCTTATCTTCCTGTCCTTCCTATTTCAGAGCAGTGAATGGTCATACTTATTAGAATTTATTAAAAATTCTTAGCTACTTGTATAAATTATTGCTTGTTAAATTTTAGGTTGCTTGATGGATCGGAGAGGGTTCTAGATGCCATATGTTTAGATATCTGTTGGTAGGATTGTTGGCAACTAGTTAGAAGATTATAAGATTTTAGTTTGAGGAGTAGTGTGACCAAAGGTGGGTAGAAGTCCTCGAGGTTATGTAGTTACAAAATGGCTAGGAGGAGGTATAAATATTTCGAGGAATTAAATTGAGGAGATTAAGGTAATGGTAGACTTTAAATTTTAAGAATAGTTATGAATAGAATTTCGAGGACGAAATTATTTTTAAGGTGGATAGATTTGTAGCTCCCCTTCCCGAAAATTTGAAATATTTTAATATTATTTATTTTATTTGAATGAGGATTTTTAGATTTTTTATAAATAATTAATTAGTTAATTATTACGGTAGATAATTTTAGTCATGGTTAGGAATTGGGGTACAAGGCGACTAGAAACCATGGCACGGATAGTGCAGTGGCGTGCTTTGACTAGTGTATTAGCCCTGGTAGGGAAGGCCGAGCCATAATGATGTCCTAATTAGGAAAACCATGCCAAGTTAACCCTTACCGAAGATTATTTATTTATTAATTATATTATTGAGTTTTAGAAAACCCGGTTGTACTAAACTAGTCCAGATTGGACACAAACCAAGCCCAAGCCTATGTAGACATACTTTTAGGTACGTACAAATATTTTCTAGCTTTTGGGTGGACTTAATGATATTTTCTAAATATTTGGTTATTTATACAAAATGGGTATTATTAATATTTAAATAGATTTCTAGAATATTGGTACAATTTTCTAGGGCCGGATATGTTCACCAAGACTCTTTGGGTTATTAGTATAGGTTATTGGTATTATGGAGTTTATTTAGATGTAAATATATATATATATATATATATATATATATATATATATATAATATGTGTGTAAGTGTATGTGAATATGAATATATATGAGTATATATTCTATATGTGTACGAATATATAAATAAATATTATATTTTGTGTATGTGTACGTATATATAATATATATATATAGATGTATATGTGTATGTGTACATAAAAATATATATATATGTATATGTGAATATTTATTTAAATATATAAATATATATAGGTGTATACGTGTATATATATATATAAATATAGGTGTACACGTGTATATATATATATATATATATATATATATATATATATATATATATATATATATATATATTTTTTATATATATATATATATATATATATATGTGCATGTATATCCAAATATATATATATGGGCGTATATGTGTATGTATATACAAATATACATATATATTTATACATGTGTGTGTATACATATAGACATGTATAGATGTACTCTTACTAAATAAAAATAGAAAAAGAAAAAGAAAATCACCTAAAATCCCACCCAACAGCTAACCCATACCCGAACAGCCCACATCAAATATCAATCCCCTGAACCCGAACAGCCCACACCCAATATCACTCCCCTAAACCCGAGCCTTGCGAACACATGCCCTCGCGCACATAATATATATCGAGAGATCGAGGGAGGAGGAGTCCCAAACCCTAAATCCCCACGATGTCGCCTCCCCCCGCGCGCGCGTGCGACCGCCGCGCCGCCGCTGGAGCCACGGCCAGCCGGTCACGCAACCGCGACAGAGCAGCGGCCACGCTCAGTAACTGCAGCAGTAGCAGTTCCAAAAGGTCAGGTTCGCGGTGTGATTTCGTAATTCTCGCTCCATTATTTCGTGAGCCGATTGAACAGGTATGTTCACAACATGTAGGACTCCAATCGCCTTCATTTATTTTAAAATTAGACGCCCGAGGTTGTCCGAAAAATTGACTCGAAGTCGAAGAAAATCCTGTTTTTAGGACAGAGTGTGTGACTGCCCCAACACCTATTTGGAAGGCCGATCTTGGTCGAACCGTTGAGAAACCTAGGAAACCAATTAACAACAATCCTAGACAACCTATAGGGCACTGAAACCTAGTTTACGGAAATCGAAATCATCAACTACGCGTCGAGAAATTGGATCCCGAAGTCTTAGAAAAAACCTGTTTTGAATAATAGAAAAATTTAGAAAAACCTTCGATACGACGTGCGTCCCGCCAATCCAGGCGACGTGGTTGCGAACCGAAAGCATCGAAAGGTGCGTAACGGATTCGTGGACGTGTGGGCTTTGAAGGAATTTAAATTGGTCGCGTGTGCACGACGAATTTGATGTGTATCCGTCGAAATTTACCGTATCGGCCTCTGTACAAATTTCCCAATTACTTTGTGCACGATCGTCAGATCGAGACGAAACTTGTGCCAACAGAACCGCATCATTTTTCTGGTCCTGTATGCCAAGTTTGGTCCAATTCTGAGACAGTTGAATCGGACTGCCGTTTTGCGGGTCCCACGGTCCGACTCAACGGGTGATTTTGTGCACGGTCTGCCGAAATTCAACTTTGGACATACGGTTGGGTTCGTATCGGAAAATCGAATCTGTTGATATATAGTTTGACGACTTTAGAGATCGTTGACTCTGGCACGCTTTTCGGTGTAAAGCGGGTCCAACGACGGACACCGTTTTGACCCAAAATTATCGTTTTACCCCTGTATCCAGAATTGGATTTAAGGACAGGCAATCCTAGCTAATTTGACTATTCTGAGAACGTTGGTACTGTTTATTTCAGCATCTGGAGACTTCTGCATGTTTTGACTGATTGTGGCTCATTGAGTGGTATAGTATTATTGGTTTCACCAGCTAAAGACCTCAGGCAAGTGCACTTTCTGATTGCTTTTCGATTCATAGTAGTTTTTACATTTCATGTTCATACATATATCTTGCTTCTTGTTGACACGCTCGTCACACGGAGTAGTCAGGAGAGGAAATATTTTAGTAGACATGTGGACGACCCAGAAATATCCCATGAGTCTATTCGTGAATAATAGCAGCTGCACACGACACGTGCAGGGTGCCGAATTTACTCCATAGCCGTTCACATGTCGAAACAGATATTTCAAACCACCTAGATAGTTGTCTTTTATTTATTTTCTTTGTCTTCTTCACCACCTGCCCTGTCATCAGTTACTTTTTAGCTTTCATATCTCATATGTTATTTTCATGTCTTGTTAATTCTATTATATTTTTACATTGCCGTCGATTTGTGTACTTGTTTCATTCCTGACTGGAAACCAATATTTTTCAGGTTTAGCCGCGATCACTCTTAACACTGGGAAGACATGGGTATGCTTAAGTCAACCTAGATAGTGGAACTAGCTGATTTTACTATTCTGTGAGACATTGTATTTTCTTCAAATATAAATGTTGTAAATCTGGTAATAATTATCGATTTGATTTAATAATGTGAATGAGCAATAAATGTAATTTTTGTGATTTTGAGCATCTTGGCCGTGACAGCGTTCTACCGCCGACTCTGCGGCGTAGGCTGGCTTGGACACGTCTCGTATCCGAAAAAGCGGGTGCGAGTCGTGACAGAGCCTAAGATTTGGCTATAACAGAAACACGTACTTTGGCACGAGACATAGTATCGTGAATTGAGCCGTTGACACTAAGTTCACAAGTTTATGATTAAGCCATTTCCACGACGAAATAGATAAAAGGCCACTAAATTTACAAGTCTATGATTAAGCCATTTCCATGACGAAATGGGGGAAAGGCCGTAGGACAAGTACTGAATAAAAATATACTATGTTGCAAGGCACGACCTTGATGATGATTTGCACGAATGGATCTTATGGCACGACCACGATGTTGGCACAAAGGAGTTTTATAGCACGGTCACAAGGTCTTGGAGCACGACCACGATATTGCAAAACAAGTAGACTTTTATACAATGAACTGATCCAAGACAAGATAAGAAAGACAACCAAAATTATATGGAGCACTCACTAAATGAACGTGTTGGTTTTGTTTGGGTTGGCGAGATGCTCATTCACCAGTACGATTATATACTGACACCCCCATCAGTTTTTATGCGCAGGTAACAGGTACTTATTCGTTCGAGACGGAGCTCGCTTGGACGCGCTGAGGCATAGAATTCCTTGGCATTTCGAGGCGTGCTACCGCGTTGAAGACTTCACCTATACATGACATAATGTACAGACATCGCCTTCGTCAAGTTGTATGCCTCAAGACATGATTATTTATATTGAAAGATGAGAGAGAGCTGAGTGTTTGTATTCAGAGAGATTGTGAGCTTGAGTGACTTGTAAACTTGGCCTCGTGCCCTTGTAATCTTATTTTTAATATCAATAAAGAGTATCATTTTTGTACATGTCTTTGAAATGTTCAACTTTCTGCTTGGGACTTCTATGCGATAATCACGTCGCTTAGCCTGTAATCGGCCATTATGGAATCTGTCTTAGACAAGTGCAACCTAGGCTTGTGCGACATCACGCCCTAGCAAGGATGATCGATTGTATGGAACTGGGCATGACATCTATAGACTACACGAAACTCGCGTTCACCTCCACAGTGGCCTGTGAGGTTACCTCAGTCCATAAAGACGGGTACGCAGCCTGTACACCCATGTTACACTATCCTAAGAGATTTTTTAAAAGCTATTTTTTATTATCCTAATTTGTTTCGACTATGTTTATTTATAATAAAAATAAAAGTAATATAAATATTTAAATTTGCCTTGTTCGCCTTCTCGTCTACGTACGTCATGTCCTTTCTCTAGTCGAGTGCTCGAACACCTCCAAGAAACCATTTGCCGAGGGATCTCCACCCTCCTCAATCTTATCGGCCTATATATGAAACAATAGGAAACTTAATGATATTAAATATATATAGTGAAGGAATTTAAATACTTCAACAAATCATAGCGTACCAGATTTCAACCATGCATGCACGTCTATGGGAATCGATCCACCTGTATGTAGTCCAACACAAGCACGGGCCTTCTTCGCTTGGTCAAGCTCTTCTTGAATTTGGGAGTCTCCAACTTTGCCATCATTTCCTTCCAGTACTCTATGCGAACCCACTCTTTAAGCCTTTTCCACGAGTAATTGTTCTTCAAGTCATCAATTGCATCCTGAAAATTGTGGTTGCAAGCAACCTTGTAGCACTTCTTGATATCATCCTTTCGATAGTCTGGCCACCACTAGGTTTTTATTGGTAATGAAATGCGGAAACCGTTCTCCCAAACCAAGATGCTACGAAAGAACCGGGCAAAAATATAAGCCCTCTGGATTTTAGGGATTATTTTAAATTTTATTAAAGTAATTATTTTCAATAGATATCTTAATACATGATTATTTTATTATTAAATATACTTCTTCGTGACTTTGATTTTTGCAGCGCAAGAGATGTCAGTATCTCGAAATGCCCTTCATGAGTTTTGATCTAGACAAGTTTATCTTCATGTTGATATATCGTGTCCCACTCAAACTTGTTCCCTTGTGCTCTATTTGCATCGCAGAACTTTCGAGTCAATTTAGGCCATTTTATCATTTTATTAAATTTCTACTTTTATTTTTGATCATTATCGACACGTTACCGTGACTTTCAAATTAGGAGCACAAGACTAGCCATTTTCTCCAAACCAACTTGTCATACATGATCTACTCGAGACACTCTTCGTCCATGACCTTCTTGTCCTACTCAGACACACCATTTTGTGCTTTATTTGCTTCGCACAACTTTTCGGACATTTGACCCAATCTCGATTTACCCCACTGAGTCACATTTACTTCCAACTTAACTTTCGGGCCCGACATCGGTCCAATCTGCTCGACCCAATATATGGTTCTGGCCTGTTTTGAGCCTACTATGCACGTGCCACTTGCGTGCCACCAAATTGATCTCCCTTGTGCTCCCATTTCATCCATAATTTTAATTGATTTAAATTTGTTATTTTAATTAAATTCTAGCCCAAACTCGACCAAACTTGATCCAACACCCGACCCAATTTTATGTGGCCCCTATCATGACTATCCAAACACCCCACACATATTTCTCTCTTTTTCCCTACTCACAAATATCTATATTTTATATAAATATCACTTTTTCTCTCTCCCTCCATATATATATATATATATATATATATATATATATATATATATATATATATATATATTTATTTATTTATTTATTTATTTATTTATTTATTTATTTTATTTATTTTTTATTTATTTTATTTTTTTTTTGGAGAAACCAAAATTTATTGAAACGGAAACAACACAGAGGAGACAACCACACAAAACCGGCCCACACAAAACACACACACAGAGCCGGCCCATACGAAGACTAAGCAGAAACAGAAAAAAGAAAAATCAAAATATGCACGCCTCCCCAGGGGGGGCACGTGGCCGCTCCACACGAGGCCCGAGGAGACATGACCCGGCACGGGGCCCGAGGGTGATGGGGCGCGCCCCGAGGGGCCTCGGGAGACCCTGCGCGCTGCCAACGAGGAGGCCGGGAAGGGGTGGATCCGCCGGCTGGGGGAGGAAGAGACGCCGGGCCGCCGGAAAGGGGCGACCGCCGGGGATGGGTCTACGAAGCCGGAGAAGGGACGGGGTAGGGGTCTCTGGGCGAAGCCGGGGGCGGGAGAGTCGCCGGAGAGAGGCTACGGAGGCCTGGCCAGCTGAGGCGATGCCCGCACGAGGGGGGCTCCGTCAGGGGGCCAGGCCCGGGATAGCCCGGACGGCGACTGGGCGCCGGGGGGGTCCTTAGGGAGGGGAACGACCGCCTGCGAAAGGGAGAGGGAGCCGCGGGGGAGACACGGTCCCGGAGGGGGACGGCGCGGCGACAAGTGAAGGAGGGAAGGAGGGGCTAGTCCACCGGGGAGCCGGAGGAGGAGGGGGACGCCGGGACAGGTGGAGAGAAGGAGGAGGGGGGAGCCGGATCTAACTGCGGGAGAGGGAGGGGACTAGCCGCCGGGAGGCTGAGCCGAGTGAGAGGGGGAGCTAGGCCTCCTGCACGGCCGGGGAAGCCGAGACGACGAGCTTCCGCGGTGGCGAGAGCGCTAGGGGTAGCGTTTCGCTCCCAGAGAGAGGAGGACCGCCTCCGCCTGGGGATGGGCGGGGACCCAGACCCTCCGCAAGGTGGCTGGGTCCTGCTAGTAAGCGCCGGCCGAGGCAGAGGGAGACAGAGCAGAGGCGGAGGCGGGGGGGTCTGCTGCCGAGACGGGGAGGGGCAGAGCGGAGGCGGAAGAGAGGCTCTCTGCCGCGGCGGTGGGAGGAGCCGGGGGGGAAGAGAGGGGGGCGGCTGACTGGGCCGCAACCGCGGAGGACGGTGGCGCTGCGAGAAGGGAGTTAGGGTGGGGGGGAGGACTCCGGCCACGACGACGGGGGAAGGGGGCGCCGGAGGAAGGATCACCGGGAGAGGGAGGCGGGGAGGGAGACGACTAGGGGAGGGGGGATCAGTGGAGGGGGACGAGTCCACAGGGCGTATATATATATATATATATATATGTATATACACACACACACATACACACACACACTCCTCACCATACTCCCTCTCTCTCCCTAACTCCCATACAGCCACCCATACTTCCCCCTCTCTATTAAATGCTCACACCCTCTCTCCACTCTCCTTCCTCCTCTCTCTACACCCGACAACATTATCTACCCCATCCTCATTCTCTTCTTCATCCTTCACCATTACCATCATCTTCATCATCCTCCTCATCTCCATCACCAACATCATCTCCCCCTTCACTACTCCCACTCGGCCGACCACCCAATGGCCTAGTCGAGCACCAGCCCCCCCATCTCGACCTCGCCACCACCTCCATCTCTATCTTCGTCTTCAACTCGTCTTTCTCCTTCCGACGTGCACTGCCGTCGCGCTGACCCGCTGCCGTGACTGCCGCGTGCCACCAGGCCGGCCACCGCCGACCTTCCCTCCCCCCGACGAACCCAGGGCGATGCCGCCCCTCGCCGCAAGGCCCGGCAGCAGCCCGCGAGCACTGCTGCGCGCTGCAGTGCAGCGCAGCCGCGGCTGCTGTGCTGCGTTCGCAGCGCCGTTGCGCTCGCCGACGGCCTCCACCGGTCGCCCTCCGTCGTGCAGTGGCCGCGTGCTGCCCCTGCCCGCCTCTGTGTGGAAGCTCGCCATGGCCGCAGCACCCTGGACGATCGATTTCAACTTCGGGATCGAAATCCCGTCGTGACGCGCAATTGGCAAAGTCAAAATTCGTACCTCAGGACAGCGATTTCGCACGTGTTTTTTGGGCAATCCGACCGTTGGATCGTTGAAATCGTTCCTCCGTTGCAATCTCGGTATATAACTCAACCTCTACCTCAAGTTTCATCGTTAATTTTTTCGTTTGATAGATCAAAATCGGCCACCAAGTTGACCGTTTAAATTGTATAATTTTTGGACAGTTTTACGGAGCCAACTTTGTTGGCTCGTATCTCCGCCATCGTAGCTCCGTTTGCGTGCTATCAGTTCCTGTTCATAGCTGGTATAACCCTCTTCTTGCTTCTTAAGTTTCGTTTCATTTTGAGCTCGTGTGATTGGTTGAATTCGACGCCAAAGTTGGCCGTCCGAATTCGTAATATCCAAGTTGTAAAATCCTAATTTTTGAACCCGGGACTTCGGATTCCAATTTTGACACCACCATTAGACTCGTGGCATCGTTCTGGCACAAATTCATATAAAGTTTGCTTAATTTGGACGACGTGGTCCCTGGCACGCATTTCGGTGCAAGGTGGGCCCTACTGTCCGAGTCAACGGATCATTTTGAGATCGGCTCATCGGAATCCACTTCTGGATATACCGTTGGGTTCGTATCGTCATTCTGGACTCATTGACATATACTTTGCTAGATTTAGTGGACTTGGACTCCGGTACACATTTTCGTGCAAACCGAATTCTACTATCCGGGTCAACGGATCATTTTGAGATCGGCTCATCGGAATCCACTTCTGGACATACTGTTGGGTGCGTATCGTCATTATGGACTCGTTGACATATACTTTGCTAGATTTAGTGGACTTGGACTCCGGCACGCATTTCTGTACAAACCGGATTCCACTATCCGGGTCAAAGGATCATTTTGAGATCGGCTCATTGGAATCCACCTCTGGACATACCGTGGGTTCGTATCGTCATTCTGGACTCGTTGACATATACTTTGCTAGATTTAGTGGACTTTGACTCCGGCACGCATTTCCGTGCAAACCGGATTCCACTGTCCGGGTCAACGGATCATTTTGAGATCGGCTCATCGGAATCCACTTCTGGACATACCGTTGGGTTTTTATCGTCATTCTGGACTCACTGATATATACTTTGCTAGATTTAGTGGACTTGGGCTCCGGCACGCATTTTCGTGCAAACCGAATTTTTACTGTCCGGGTCAACGGACCACTTTGAGATCGGCTCACCGGAATCCACTTCTGGACATACCGTTGGGTTCGTATCGTCATTTTGGACTCATAGACATATAGTTTGCCAGATTCTGTTGATTTTAATCTTGACACATTTTTCGGTGCAAGGTGGGTCCAACGGTGGACCGCATCTTGATCTGAATTACCATTTTATCCTTGTGTCCAGAATTGGACTTTTGGATAGTCTATCCTAGCTATTTTACTTATTTTGGGAACGTTGGTGATGTTTGTTTTAGCATCCGACGACGTTCATGGAGACTCCTATGTTGCTACCTATCTTGGACTTACCGATTTGTCTGCAGGACATTATTGGCTCACTGCTTCACCCCGGGCAAGATACATTGCCATACTTGTTCTGTTTATATTATTCATATATACTCATATGTTGTTAGCTGGTGGCACTGGTAGTGTGTATCCAAGGATGACTTGGGTGTTACCGATGATGGCATCGATGTTATGGGTGCGTGCGTGTGTGACTTAGAGTTAGTAGACATACCCGACATGGTGAAGTTATCCCGGATAACTTTATGACTTGACACGAGACATTTCACGGCACCTTGAGTGAGAGTCGTTGTGTTGGCACGACCTTCTCATTCGAATGATCATCGATGCGAGCGGTTCGTATGACGGTACATATAGAGTTAGATGGTGTCTAGATTAGAGACTCGCATTGAGATATAGATTGTCTGAGTCGTGGATACGACTTGTACATTTTCTGGGACGGGGAAGACAACCAGCAGGCGTATGGCACAGACAGTTACATTATTTTATGTTAGCCTCAGGGGTGGCCCGGTTATGGGCATGGGACCTTACTAGTGGGTATATCTGGCAGCGGCCACTAGCTGCGCACTAGGTTCGGTCGGAAGGTACGCGAATATTGAGCTACTCGGCTCGTGATCCGATGCTCAGCCCGTGTTCCGACGCAAATCCTTCGGCTCGTGATCCGACATCGGCCTGTGCTTCAACGAAATTATTATTCACCTGCCCATACGTTCCAAAGTTGTCTTCAATATGCATTCACATAGACTGGTTAGTTCGTATACCCATGTCGGACCGTATTATGGAACAGTGTCTTATCATGACTGGTATGCCTTTCACTGATCAGGATTGGGCAGTGGTATGGTTTATTGATCGATGATTGGATATTGGGCCAGGTTATGATTCAGGTTGTCCATTTATATTCAGTTCAAAATTTGGCATGTATTTATGTATCTTGTTACGTCCCTCTAAGGACCTGGTGATCTCTCCAGGTATTCGCTGAGCAGTTAGTACAGAGTAGCTGGGCAGGTGCTGCATGATGCACCGAGGCCTCAGGTATTTATATTTGTGTTCTGGCTATTGCCATTTACTCTTTCCAGCTTATGCCCTCACCTATATTTGCTTCATACTGCTATGTAGTCTATTATTACCAAGCTTATTCCTTTCTCGAGCTTGTTCGAACATGTATATTACTGGGTGGCCAAGTTTAGTATATTATGTTCATTCTTGGTATTCATTTCATTACTGTGGATTGAGATGTAGATGATCAGTTACTCTTAGTTATCTCTTTACAGCGGAGTACGTCCAGGGTTAAGTCCGTTAAATTAGGAACTTACCCTAGATCGTATTAGCTGGCATGGTCGCGCTCAGGTTCCTATATATTTTGGAACTGGGGCATGACAAAAAACGCACAAAACCAAATCGCTAATAATAACAAAAGAACCAAAACACAAACACAAATATTTTTTTACGTGAAAAATCTAGATGGAAAAACCACGGGAAGATCAGAGTCCAACCCTGAAAAGCCTTCACTTTTATAATAAGAAATACTCTGACTCCTTACAAGCTTCTCACTAATCCAAACGGATCCTCACAACTCCTTGGGATAGAAAATTGATTATATACTCACGAAGAACGAAGACGACGAGAAAGAATTACCGAAAAATGATCTCCTCTTTGAAGTAACCGTCAATCCCTCTTTCTCTCTTTCTAAAGTTGTAACCTTAATTGATGATATTCATCAACTTGCATCATCATTTTTATAAGCCATGGCATGGATTAGGGTTACCATATATTAGAAATCTACATATGGAAATCTATATATTAAATGTCCAATATATTCAATCATATATATATATGGTCAAAGTCAAAGATATGAAAATCCAATTATATATAGGCTTACCATATATGGAAGTCTAATTATACGGAAAGTCAAATATATAAAAGATTCAATAATATATATAATCAAAGTCAAAGATATGAAAATCCAATCATATATATGTTTATCATATATGGTCCAATATATAACACTCCACGTACTACCCGAGCTTCTTCGACACACGAATTCTGCTCGTCGTACGATCCGGAATATTCTCCACATAAACACCAACAGTAAATAAAAATTGAAGTAACAAATTAAATATTTCTAAGATTAATTTAACAAAAGATAGTGATACAATATAATATGATCTGGAAATTGCTGAAATACTCAATTTTGGGTGGGAGTTTATGAAAAATCCACCCGCAGGGTGGGTTTTATGAAATACCCAAAATTATATATTTCTACGTTAAATATTCTAAGATTCCCTTTAGATGCTCTGTATTTACAAAATTACCATTTTGATAATACCATAACTACCCCTTCACGCAAATTTAGTCATATATATGTATTTGAATTTATAAACTCAGATTTGGATTGCAATTTTCATCTTCTTCTTCTTCGCGAAAGATCTGAATTCCATTGCTCTCATCTTCAGCAGAGATCGCAAAGATCGATCGTAGTTCACTGTGCTTTTCTTCAATCGAACTCCGATCATCGCTCATCATCATCATCATCTTCTTCGTGGAAAGATTTGAAGTTTTCCAGCGATTAGGTCAATTGTGGAGAGAAGATCTTCTTCTTCTCCATAAGAGTTAGCATCATTTTGAAAGAAGAACGAAAAACTCTTGAATCTTTATTCCTGACAAAATTTTTTCTACAAAAAATAAAAAATTAGGTTTCTGTCAACTGTTCTCCGTCATTTAACACGGAGAATGGCCATTCCCCGTGACTTTAACACGGAGAATGACCATTCTCCTGCATTTTAACATGGGGAATGGTCATTCTCCGTGATTTTAACAACGGAGAATGGAGAATACGGAAAATGGTCATTCTCCGTAATTTTAACACGGAGAATGACTATTCTCCTGCATTTTAATACTAAAAATGGTCATTCTTCGTGATTTTAACACGAAGAATGGCAATTCTCCTTAATTTTAACACGAAGAATGACCGTTCTCCGTGATTTTAACACGGAGAATGGTCATTCTTCGTGATTTTAACTAACGGAGAATGGTCATTCTTCGTGATTTTAACATGGAGAATGGCAATTCTCCGTCAATTTAACAAGGAGAATGGTCATTCTCCGTGAAATTAACACGGAGAATTGTCATTTTTAGTGATATTACCATGGAGAATGGTTATTCTCCTGCATTTTAACACGGAGAATGGCAATTCTTCGTGATTTTAACACGGAGAATGACCGTTCTCCGTGATTTTAACACGGGGAATGGTCATTCTCCGTGAGTGATTTTAACACGAAGAATGAACATTATCCTGCATTTTAACACGGAGAATGGCAATTCTCCATCAATTTAACAAGGAGAATGACCATTCTCCGTGATATTAACACGGAGAATTGTCATTCTCCGTCAATTTAACAAGGAGAATGGCCATTCTCCGTGATATTAACACGGAGAATTGCCATTCTTCGTGATATTACCACGGAGAATGGTCATTCTTCCGTATTTTAACACAGAGAATGACTATTCTCCTGTATTTTAACACGGAGAATGGCCAGATGAAACTTTAGAAGGGTCATAACTTTTGACTGGGAGGTCGAAACGAGGCCCGGTTTGTCGCAAAATGAGCATATTTCCAAGGAGACTGAGATAAATAGTTTTACTGTTTGACGGGCTTTCGAAATGTTAGTGCAAAAAAAAAATATTGTTTGGACCTCCATTTTAACACGGAGAATGGTCATTCTCCAGTTTGTCGTAAAATGGTCATTCTCCTGCATTTTAACACAGAAAATGGTCAGTTGATGCTGCTGATGATGATGAAGTGGGAACTGATGATGACGACATGGTGTGAAGATTGCGAATGGAGAGTCACTGATGAGTTTTTGAAGTAAGGTTTGAAGATTTTGGAGGAGAAAACCTAGATTCGAAAGTTGCAGCGAATGGAAGAAGATGTCACGACCTGCACCCAATATTTGGGCGTGAGCCGTGGGTACGTCCAGCCTACGCCGCAGAGTCGGCGGTAGTACGTTGTCTAGTCATCTCCACATTTACAAATACAACCACGCAGTTTATATTCATTTCACAAAGTAAACCAATTCACAAATAGGCCAAATAAAATGGATTCTATAAAGAGTTTGGAGAGATAGATAATGAATAATCTGACAAAACTCCAATATCAATCAAAATGTACTAAATGTCACAATCTCCAAAGAAAAGCAATATACTAAAGAACAACCACTAAACAACTCATGAGTCTCAAAATAGGAAATACATCTAAGAATCTCAGCTAGACAAGCTGTGAAAATACTAAACAAAACTACTAAAAGCCATCTGTAGCAGGCAAATCTACATAAGCAGCCTCCAGCTCGTCCAGTGCGCCAAAGTCTGGATCTGCAGTGTGCTCATAATACGTGGTACAAAAATCCTCTAACTCATCACCTAAAATATTGGTTATCCAGTCAGGATTGGAACAAGCACACAAGCTGAAAAACTATCCGCAACATAATAGAGTTGACAGTACATGAATATAACATATGTGAAAGAGAAACTGAAAAGTGAGATGATGACATGGTATATCTAGAATAAAAATATGAATCGCAGAATATAATATGTCAACTGGAAAGAATGTGGAAGCATAGTGACATGACAAGTAGTGAAAAATAATAAAAGACAAGCTATCTAAGTGAATTGAAATATCTGTTTCGACATGTGAACGGCTAGGGGGTAATCCGGCACCCTGCACGTGTCGTGTGCAGCTGCTATTCTCCACGAAAGACACGGGGGATAGAATAGGAAGTTCACACGTCTACTAGGATATTTTCCCCTCCCGACCAGTACTCATGAACCCAAATAAGTCACGAAAGAAGCTAAACAAGAGTATAATAAATGGGGGTTCGTGATACTAACTCGTGTGTCCATTGTGTCATCAAGCAAAAGAACATATAAAATAATATATACTGAGCAAAACCACCAGAATTGGAAGCAGATCAGAAAGTGTACTTGCCTGTAGTCCTGAGCTGGTGATACGAACCAAGTGCTGAGTCGGGGTCCAACAAACCTATATTATGAATCAATTTCTAATCAACAGATGAAATTAATTAATGAGTCTATTTAACTATTGTGAATTACCCTTAAACTTAGTAATCTTAATGATCTGGAGTTTATTATACTAGTGCTAACTCTAAGCCTCATGTCTAGTAGTTTTGTATAGGGATACTTGTTTTCCTACCAGGTCTGACACAAAGGCAAGCTTAGGCTATCTAAAATCCTGTTGTCATAAAGAGTCAATTGTGTCTATTTGTCCAATGGATAATGTCCTCCCTGGATACTAGGCTTTTAGTGTCTGATACTTTAGTATAGGGTTCATGACTATGTACCCTAGCTCTTACATGATCGACTTTTAGTCAGGGTCTATTACATGTAACCCTGGAATATACTACTAAGTGCAATAACCGACATCATAGTCTATACTTCTTCTCGAGAACTGATATAAGACATGACACAGGATACCATGACTAGCCAAACATCCATTTCTAACTCTTGATGTTACAGATAGATAACATTATTGACTGGACACAAATAAGGGGTCTCTCATCTTTCAGTTTGATACCAAGACAAAGTTACATGTCAAGCAATTCGAATACTCAGCCAATCCACATGTTGGTATCCATTGATACACACAGGGCTTTCTAGGTAGTGTCCACTGGATATATCAGAGTCACCAAGATACAAAAATCATATAGGTCAGTGTTCACAAGATGGTTCATGATGTAGCAGTATCTAGAGGCACAGTTCAGAACTGTCCTGAATACATCCATGGGTTAATTCCTAAATCCAGGTATCTACACTTGGATCCTGCTACCCCTATCATGTATCTACGAGAAGATGGTGTCCAGGCTTGGCTTGGATGCTACCTGCTACTAGTCCCTTCACAATGCAACTGGTAATGGTCCATATAGGCTGGTACTTCATGACAGTGGACTGAATTACCTATACTGGTTCGTGTAGGCCTGGGAATGAAGGGTTAAACTCAGCTCTGGCCCTACTCTTAGCTTCCTGTTATTTAGATACTACCTACACCTATTATTTAGACACTACAATGAACTGATGCAAGAACCTGTGTATAAAGGATTTGGACAGTTCCTAAAGTGTAGGTTATTGGTCATAATGAGATGACTGAACTCAGTCTGGGTTGACCATGGAGCAATTCCCTTGTCCAATTATGGATTAGACTAAACCAGAATGTGTAGGCAGGAAATAAAATGGTTAAATGCATAGGACCTAAGTGCAATGTAGGATGACACCTGTGTCCTGATACCTGGGTGTATAAGAGGATGCTAACATGTGCAGGACAGCTATCCCATTGATCTGGACATTGTCTGCCTGTACAAACCAAAGCCTATACAGTTACTTCCCTATGTTAACCAAGCCCACACCCGTCCTGATGCATTAAACACAGAGGTGACTAGGAAGTCTCAGGCTCCAAGGTTTTAGGCAGGTCTGTAGGTGGTGGATAATGTCCCTACCAGTCTAGATAGGAGTTGCCCCTAGGATTGACAAGTTAGGCCATGTTGTAGTACTGATAACTGATGTAAGACTTAAATGCAACTGTTTTTAACCCTTGTACCCACAAGGAACAATGGATAGATGTAAATGGCCTAGGTTAACAAAGCTGCCCCAAGGAATAACAGTGTGTGGTGTACATCACCTACAGGCCTGGCACTAACCAACTACATGTAGGCTATGCAAATACTACTGATACTCACCCCTAAGACTACAGGAGAGATATGCAACATGTGGGAGGATTAGAGTGCAGTGAAGGTTACACCTATGTAGCAGGGGTATACAAGAAGGGGTTGTGTAGTGTGGGACAGGATCCATTAGGTACTGCCTAGACTAGTCAAGGGAACTAAACATAGGTGTTTAGACTGGGATTAAATAGGAGACAGTGACTGAACTGTTTGGGACATGCTAGGGCTTTGTGTGTGGATTAACACCCAACCTCAGAGAATACCTAAGATGATGTGTCTCAGTGTGGGGCTCGATTGTACCTTCATGTTCAGGTACCAGTCTGAACAATGGAAGGATGTTCATCCATGTATTGGGGTCTGGGCTTAGTATGGACTGCCCCCAATTAATGTACACACATGTGTACAGTACCCTGATTCCTGCTTATACTCAATGTGATGCCATAACATAGGACAATACAAGTTTTATCCTGCTATTTTAGCATTACTTAGAAATATTAGGCATTTCATAAGTTGCAGGGTATTAGAGGTCATCTAATCACTAGTAGGAGTCCTACATCCTCCTGTCACCACCATCTGGGATTTCTAATTACTAGTTGGGTATTAGAAGTCATCTGATCACTAGACTATTAAATACCAGTTGGATACCAAGGCAGTCTATTTATCTATGTCAACTGAGCACAGGGTGTCACTAGGCTTTAGTATCTCTAAATGACACAGATAATCTAACTGCAAGTACCTGAGTTGACCAGTTGTAGAGGCTAACATCAAATGGGTACACAACATGTTTGTGGGCTGAGGAGTGTATGAACACAGAACAACTTCAATGTCCATGGTTCCTCACATTAATTGACTGGCATATAATATTGGGCATATGTGACTAATGGTTTAAACTCAAATGCAGGTCAGATCAACTGAAGGCAGGGCAACACATGAGTGATTGAACCATATGGTGTATGTTATGTGACACCTGCTTGTGTTAATAACAAATATCTGATACTAAGGGTCTGCTAAACTATGGGGACTGACTGTTACTGTCAGGGTCTTGGGTTCAGTATTCCCTTGGTACAGGGAACTCACATGATCCCATCTACTGGGTGCCAGGGAATGGTTCACCTATTAATATCCTTTGGATACTAGTAGTCCTTCTCCAATCACCTGTATATAGTCATGGTCATTGGCTTATAAAGGGATTTTCTACTCGTATACTCTTAGCACAGGCTTCCTGCTGCCCCTGGGTTGCCACCCACACAAGGCTGCAAACATTGACTTCTAGGTGCAGGCACCACCTTATCTAGGCTCTCCTATGTATACTCTTAATTCCCAATATCCAATATGGAACTTGGTACAACCAACACCCCAAGTCTACGAATTGATCCACTGTTTCCTATATTTAATTGCTTAGAGTACAACCCATGGAAATTCCTCCTAACCATTAAGTCAAACACCTGACATACAATAGAAAGGATTTCAAATAAAGGCAGGAGAGTACCTGAAGCTTTGAAAGCAGGGCTTTGTGATTCTTCAGGCTTCTCCTTTGATGGTTCTGCGACGGGGAAAGATTGGAATTGCTAGGGTTTTGCAGGGTGGCAAGGTCGGCTGCCCTGCTCTCTTACATATATCGAAATTTAGATAGGGTCGAATCCTTCACAGGGATTGAGAGGGATTTACTCCCAGTTGAATCGAATTCATCTTCACGATTTGAATTTAGGTTGGGTCTTTATCAGTAGCCGTTTTAGAATTAGGATTTAAACATAACATTTGCACTTTAGTCCCTCCCCATTGAAGTATTTAAGAAAACCCCCCTTTCCTGTCTTCTATTATTATTTATAGGAAATAACAATATATATTTTTATATATATATATATATATATATATATATATATATATAAAATATATATATATATATATATATATATATATATATATATATATATATATATATATATATATTTTATATATATATATATATATATATATATATATATATATATATATATATATATATATATATATATACATTATTTATTCAATTATATCTAGGCATTAATTAATAATTCAGCAATATTTAAAAATGGAAATTTTGGGTCAAGGGCTCACAGAAGAGGAAGAATCAAAACTTTTCTTTTTGAAGCGTAGGTTTCGTGGGTGTTTTCAATAAATTAGAAGGACAACATTCCGAACCTTTTTATATATTTTTTTGCTAATTTTGGACACGCGACAAAATATTATTTTGCGGTAGATTTTTTATAAAACTTTTACTGTTTTTGGACATTTCATAAATTTTCTCTAATATGATAATAAAACATACCTGCATATGCCCTAGTCATATAAACTTCTTATCATCTAGCATGTTAGAGAAATTAATGAAGGCCCCAAAATAGTTCTCCGGATAAGAGCAACAAGTGTTGGAGCATCCACAATGTGGTAAAACCTGTAAAATATTGATCAACAATAATTTGAAAGAAAAGAAATAGTAAGTTAATATATGAAATGATAATAAATTTTAAAATTACTTATAGTTCCTTACTCATGGACCTGAGCTCCTGCATGAACTCCCCAACATGCATCTCTGATGATATAGGAGGATCATCGTCGTCTGAGATAGACCGTTAGCATCATGTTGTATACAAGTCTACTCACATACCGATCTGGTAGTTGTCGGAACAACCAATTGACGAGATGATAGGGTGGCGGTTCACACACTAATTATGGATTAGAGGCATCTGGTGCCAATGGTGGGGTGTCGTGTGCCAATGATGCGCTGCAATAATTACTTATTTGAAACTTCACTCTTATTTTTTGTTTTGTTATAAACTAGAGAGCAACAAGAGAAAATGGAGAAGAAAGTTGTGTATTTCATTCATCAAATATGGCCTTTATATAGGCTTACATTGCCATGCCAAGGGACAAACGTTTCATAGGTTATGAAACCAAAGGGCATATGTTACATATGTTATGAACCTAAAAGCCATAGGTTATAGAAACCAATGGACATCCATTTACAACACTCCCCCTTGGATGTCCATATGTATGGAATATGCCTCGTTAAAACCTTGTCAAGAAAAAATCCAATGGGATAAAAACTTGAATGAAGAAAAAAGAGTATATATCCATATAAAATGAGTAAGCGTGATAAACTGCCTCATTAGACGCATCCCAATATTCTGAATCATCTTTCTGAATGTTGTGGTTGGTAATGCTTTAGTGAATAAATCTGCAAATTTTTTGCTTGATTATATCTGTCGAACGTTAATGTCACCATTCTTCTGTAGCTCGTAAGTGTAGAAAAATTTCGATGATATATGCTTCGTTCTGTCGTCTTTGATGTAGCCATTTCTGATTTGTGCAATACAAGCAGCATTGTCTTCATACAATATTGTCCCAGTATTCTTTGTTGAAGATAACCCACATGATTCTCGGATATGTTGAGTCATCGTTCTTAACCATATGCACTCTCGACTTGCTTCATGCAAGGCCAGAATTTCTGAGTGATTAGAAGAAGTTGCTGCTAATGTTTGTTTCACTGAGCGCCATGATATTGCAGCACCACCACAAGTAAACACATATCCACTCTGAGATCTTCCTTTATGTGGGTCAGATAGATAACCAGCATCAGCATAATCCACAACTTGTGATTCTAAATTTTTTTTGAGTAAAATAAGCCCATATCGGTTGTTCCACGAAGATAACGTAATATATGTTTAACACCATTCCAATGTCATTTTGTTGGTGCTGAGCTATATCTTGCCAGTAAGTTTACTGAAAATGCTATATCAGGTCTTGTACAATTTGCAAGATACATCAAAGCTCCAATAGCACTAAGATATGGTATTTCTGGACCTAATAATTCTTCATTATCCTCTCGAGGACGGAATGGATCTTTCTTTACATCTAAAGATCGAACAACCATGGGGCTACTCAGTGGATGAGATTTATCCATATAAAATCTTTTCAAAAAAATTTCTACATAGGTAGATTGACGGATAAAAATTTCATTTGATAAATGCTCGATCTGCAGGCCGAGACAAAATTTTTTCTTTCCGAGATTTTTTATCTCAAATTCTTTTATTAGATAGTTAGCAGTTTCTGTGAGCTCTTCGAAAGTTCCGACAAGATTTAAGTCATCAACATAAACTGCAATAATTGAGAATCCATTTTTAGATTTCTTGATGAAGACACATGGGCAAATTGGATGTTTATATATCCTTCTCTAACAAGGTGCTCGCTAAGGCGATTATACCACATTCTTCCAGATTATTTTAATCCGTATAGGGATCGTTGTAATTTGATTGAGTATAACCCATGAGATCTTTGGTTATCTGCTTCAGGCAATTTGAATCCTTCTGGGATCTTCATATAAATGTCATTATCCAATGGCCCATACAAATATGCGGTAACAACATCCATAAGCCGCATATCAAGTTTTTCTGTGACTGCTAAGCGGATCAAATATCGTAATGTGATTGCATCGATCACAGGGGAATATGTTTCATCATAATCGACTCCAGGTCTCTGTGAAAAATCTTGTGCAACAAGTCGTGCCTTGTATCTCACAATTTTATTTTTCTCGTTTCGTTTTCTTACAAATACCTATTTGTATCCAATAGGTTTTATACCTTCAAGGGTTTGGACTACTGGTCCAAATACTTTGCGATTTTCTATGGATTTTAATCCAGCTTGTATCGCATCTTTCCATTTTGGCCAATCATTTCTATGTCGACATTGTTCAATAGATTTTGGTTCAAGATCCTCATTTACAATATCAAGTGCGACATTATAAGCAAAGATATTGTCTATAGTAATTTTCTTTCTATTCCAGCTTTCCCTTGTACTTATATAATTCAAAGAGATCTCTTATGAAATATATTCATTATCATGTGCCTCTTCAGGAGTTACTTTAGACTGATCAGCCAAATTTTCTATAGCGCTTTCATGTTTCGAAACTATTTTCTCTTCGGGAGTAATAACTTGTACCTTTTTTCTTTCGAGGGTTCTTATCTTTAGCGCCAACAGGGCGTCCACGTTTCATGCACGATTTTAATGTGCCATCATGTTGTCCTTCAGGGATATCAATCCGTGCGGGTACGTTTATAGCCGGTACATGAGATTTTGTCACTTTCTTAATATCAGTGAATGCATCTGGCAATTGATTTGCAATATTTTGCAAATGGATAATCCTTTTCACTTCTTGCTCACATCTACTTGTGCGTGGATCAATAAAAGAGGATACATTTCACATAATTTTACACCGTTCTACAGGAAGTGACGTTTTATCTCCCCCTAACGGCGGAAAAACTGACTCATCAAAATGGCAATCAGAAAACATTGCCTTATATAAATCGCCCGTCAGGGGCTCAATGTATTTTATTATAGATGGTGAGTCAAAACCAACATAAATTCCAAGACGCCTTTGTGGGCTCATCTTTGTTCTTTTAGGTAGAGAAATAGGGACATAAACTGCACAACCAAAAAATTTTAAGTGAGAGATATCAGGCTGCTGGCCAGAAACAATTTCCAATGGTGAATGATGATTAAATAAACTTGGTCGACTACGGACCAATGCAGCTGCATGTAGTATTGCATGTCCCCAAACAGAAGTGGGTAAACTTGACCTTAAAAGTAAAGGTCTAGCAATCAATTGTAATCTTTTAATAAAATACTCTGCAAGTCCATTTTGAGTATGGACATGTGCAACTGAATGTTCAACATTAATTCCAATTGACATGCAATAATCATTAAATGTTTGAGATGTATATTCACCGGCATTATCAAGACGAATTGTCTTAATAGAATAATCAGGGAATTAAACCCTTAACTTTATAATCTGAGCAAGAAGTTTGGCAAAAGCAACCGTTCTTGTTGACAATAAACATACATGTGACCATCTAGATGATGCATCTATCAAGACCATAAAGTAATAAAATGGCCCACAAGGTGGGTCAATAGGTCCACAAATATCTTCTTGTATTCTTTGTAAGAACATAGGTGACTCAAGATTAACTTTCATCGGAGATGGTCTTATAATTAATTTTCCTTGTGAGCATGCAGCACACACACAATTACGAGGTAAGAGAATCTTCTGGTTCTTTAAAGGATGTCCTCGTGAGTTTCTAACTATTCGATGCATCATACTAGATCCAGGGTGGCCAAGCCGATCATGCCAAAGCATAAAAAGTTTTGCATCATTGAACTTCTGGTTCATCGCAGTGTTAGATTCTATGACACATATTTTTGCATAATACAATCTTGATAAGAAAACTGGAAGTTTTTCTTTCACATGCTTCTGGCATGAATCATTGGATGTAATGCATAGATATTCCATATTCCCCTCATTCATAGTCTCGATATGGAAACCATTGAGATGTATGTCTTTGAAACTTAGCAAATTTCTTTTTGACTTGCTTGAATACAAAGCATCTTTATAAAAATATTTGTTCCACCCGGTAATATAATATTTGCTCTTCTAGAGCTCTCAATTAATTTTGTAGTGCCAGAAATTGTACTAATATTTGCTTTTGCCAAATTTAAGTTCGAAAAGTATTTTCGATCTCGAAGAATAGTGTGCGTTGATCCACTGTCAACCAAACATATATCTCCACCGTTGGAGTTATTCACAGCATCATTATTTTCCATATTTCTATAAACACAAATAAATTAAGAAACATTTAATTTATTGATAAAAACCAAAGGTTAAAACAAGCATAACAACGGATACTTAGAAACATGATAAAACAAACATAAAACTAGAACTAAACTGGAAAAGTTCAAATAATCTCAAATTCAACTTAATTATTTTTGATATTTTCGTTGCCATCATTAGCATCATCACCCCAAAGTTGATCTTCAAGAATTAGGTGCTTTGGTTTATGATAGGTACGAGACCAATGCCTTTTTTGATGAAATCTCATTTAAGTCATTTAGAATGTTGCTGAAATCTGCAAAGTTGATCTCTTTCTCTTTTTCTTTACCCTTGATAGATGTTTGGTAAAGGTCAATTAGGTGCTTTGGTGTACGATAGGTACGAGACCAATGCCCTTTTGCTCCACATCTGTAGCAAGCTTCTTCATAATTCTTCGGAGAATCAACTTTTGCACCCTTTTCTTTATCTTATTTTCTGCCATTTTTGTTCCACTTCAAGTGGTATGGCCCAACCTTCTTGTTGAAGGGTTGATGGTTAGGACCACCATGGTTTTAAATTTTACCATGACTATAACCGCGACCATGACCGCGACTACGACCGCGACCACGACCACGTCCTTGTCCATAGTTATTTGCATTCGCTTCAGGGAATGGTTGTGATCCAGTAGGGTGGGAGTTGTGGTTTCTCATTAGGAGCTCATTATTTTGTTCGGCAACAAGAAGACATGAGATCAATTAAGAATATTTTTTAAATTCCTTTTTACGATACTACTGCTACAGGAGCATGTTCGTGGCATGGAAAGTAGTGAATGTCTTTTCTAACATGTCTTCTTCAGTAACATTATCTCCGCATAATCTTATTTTAGACACAATTTTGAATATTGCAGAGTTATATTCATTTACCGATTTGAAGTCTTGCAACCTCAGTGCATCCAATCATAGCGAGCTTTTGGGAGTATCACACTCTTTTGGTGATCATAACGTTCCTCTAAGTTTTTCCATAGAACGGCTGGGTCTTTCACTCCAAGGTATTCGGATTTCAACCCTTCATGGAGGTGATGTCGAACAAAAATCATTGCTTTTGCTTTGTCTTGTTCGCTTGCCTCATTTTTCTCTTTGATTGCATGTGCAAGGTTCTTTGCACTCAAATAAATTTCTGCCTCAAGAACCCAAGTTAGATAATTTCTTCCGGAAATATCAAGAGCAGCGAACTCAAGCTTGGTGATGTTTGCCATTGTAATTTTCGAGAGCAATTGGTGCTGATAACATGTTATAAACTAGAGAGCAACAAGAGAAAATGGAGAAGAAAGTTGTGTATATCATTCATCAAATATGGCCTTTATATAGGCTTACATTTTCATGCCAAGGGACAAACGTTTCATAGGTTATGAAACCAAAGGGCATATGTTACATATGTTATGAACCTAAAAGCCATAGGTTATAGAAACCAATGGACATCCATTTACAACATGTTTGAATTTTTTTATATTATTTTGTCCTTTCTTCCTTTATTTATAATTAAATATTAGTTCTCACCGAATCTTATTTTAGTCAACCAACTAAAACATTATATTTTATTTTATTTAAATCCTATTTTTTTCAAATCATAATATAACATTTAAAATATAATTTGGTGAATCGTCAAGACAAAACCTATTATATATTATATTTAATTAATTTCTTTTAAAAAATCAAAATATAATATTTAAAATTTAATTCGGTCTGTTTTTTTTTGAAATTTTTATGTGGATGTGATCTCTCTTCCTTTATTTATAATTAACGAGTAGTTCTCACCAAATCTAATTTAGCCAACCAACTAAAATATTTTATTTTATTTAAATCCTATTTTTTTCAAGTCAAAATAAAATATTTAAAAAATTAACTTGGTGGGTCATCAAGCCAAAACCTATTTGAATATTATATTTATTTAAATCCTTTGTTTTACAAATCAAAATATAATATTTAAAATCTATTTCGATCGGTTGTTTATTTTTAGGGTCTCACATATACATGGATATTAGAGTTTGGGTCTCCAAATTGATCGAAGTTAGAGTTTGGGTCTCGAAATCATTATTCACGTAGGCTAATGAGCATGATTTCGCGACCCAAATTCTAATATCGGTCAATTTCGAGACCCAAACCCTAATATCTATATATATGTGAGACCCTAAAACTAAATAACCCTTATCTTTTTGTTTGAAATTGTTATGTGGATGTGACCTCTCTTCTTCTATTTATAATTTACAATTAGTTCTCACCAAATCCTATCTAAACCAACTGAAATATTTTATTAAATTTTATTTTTTAATTAAAATATATTATTTAAAATTGAACTTAGTGGCTCGTTAAGCGAAAACCTATTTAATAATTTTTTAAAATTTAATTCGGTCGGTCGTCATTTTAGGACTTGCTCCATAAAATTTTGCTTTGAAGGTGATTAAGTCGGATAATATCAATCTAGTACTTAAAATTTCTAAATAGGTTCAAATAAGTAGGATTTATTAATTTCCATGATATATTACTTTGTCAAATTTTGATAACATTTGGATATTAAATCTTGACTACAATATAATCAATTAATTGATACTCTTATCTACTTAGGTTATTTATAATTTACATTAGGTTTTAAACTAAATAATATTTTTTTTCCCTTCATTTGTAAGTTCAAAAATGTCATCTTATCATTAATATAAATTTTTTAATCTTTTAAATAATCTAAGTAACATTATATTTAAATTTTATCTTATCATTATATTTAAGTAATTTTAGTTTAAAAGTATTATCTTATCATTAATTTAAATAATCTAAGTTGATAAGGGAGTATCAATTAATTTAAATAATGCAATGTAAGTAATAATTAACCTAATAATTTAAATTAGAAAGAGAATAAGATAATGTTGAAAGGTTAATTATTTTTAATTCATTAATGCTATGATTGTATTGAGTTTCAAAAAAAACCAAAAAACAATCCAGTAAATTTTATAAGTTAAACTTATGTTTGTGTAAAGATAATAAATTTCATGATGGATCTAATATATCAATCCAGTAAATTTAATAAGTTAAACTTGTTTGTGTAAAGATAACAAAGATTACATACTATAGTATAGTTAGACAGAAATGAAGAACTAAATATGTTACAATTTATGTTTTTCTCTTTAATTAAGATAAGAATCAGATAAATAACATATGTTTTCTCCTTTTAATATCACTGAAAGATTTATTATTTTTATTGAACAAAAACTCTGCCATACAATCATATACATATTGAATTGAACAAAATTGCAGGCATACTAATTTGATATGATATCATTAATTTCAAGAAGTAATGTGTGTGTGAGAGAGGATGTAGAATTACCCTTCGTTTTCCTCGGTATGACGCAGTACTAGACTACCAAATTAACGAAGCCATCCACCCTAATTGTCACATCCGAGAACCAGAATACTGGAGAGCGGGGGACAGACACAGCTAGCTACGTACATTGAAGTGTAATCCACCTCGTAATGCGGTCACGGCTGTCTAGATGCATGAGGGTTTATCTACAAGCCAACAGTCTCTTATAGTCAAGAACAAGCCTAGTGTCTCAATCTCAAGCAAGCAAATAAATGTTAGAAGATGTTAGATCATCAGACATATAAAGTAAGCCATCCCAAACATTACATATTCAGATGATCATGAAGTTAGTCATACAAATGCGAAGACTAGCCAGAGTTAAGTCATACATGATCAATCCTAGGATTTGTCAATCATGTTACAGCCCTTAGACTGACAGAATAAAGTTTGCAACACGAGCTAACACATGCTCGACGGCTAAACGTCTCAAAAGAATAATTTATAATAGAATGGGAGAGCAAAATAAGAAAATTCACTCGTTGCCACGGTTACTCCCAGTATTCACCATCTGGCTGAAAAGCAGTTAGATCTTCGGGTATCACTCTAAAATCTGGCCATACAAAATCAGCTGGATCAGACCCCAGAAAGAGCAAGTACCATAAGGGAGGCTCAACTTAGGAACTAAAACCAGCATATAAAGAATAGAAGGACTTATAAAAGAACATAATTAAATAACATAAAAGACATACTTTAAAGAATATACTAGCTTGCATAAAGAAATCAAGTGGTGGAATATAATTTTCATGTTAATCATGAGACAATCATGCATGCACGGCCAATCAAGTCCTACGGCTTGCTATCATTAGCTAACTAGGGTTATCATAGGCCTAGTTACTAACAAGATGCTGAGATATTTCCTGCAGTCACAAGTCCTGCAGACTATCCAGGTTATCTAGGCAGGGTTACAAGAGTTACAAGAGTTATCAAGATTACTGGTGTACTTTAGTACTTATGATTCAAGAAGTGCAACACATGACAGTGTGCTGGAAATGTGCCCTACTCGACGGCAGGCTACAAGTCCACAAGTGTGGCCGAGATAACTCGTTTGTAACTAAAAAATCTCTCTATATGAACTACTTGATCAATCTAGTCATTTAACCTAGTCAGATTCATTATTAATCCCTAACCGTGGTAACCAGAAATCCATGTCCTAGACATGATGTAAGACGAGACAGGTAGCTTGTACAATCACAATCAGAAAAATCAACCACAGTGTCAAGACAAGGGCTATACTTAGCAAGTTAGGATTGGCTGTCGTAACAGTGATCAAGATAACACATGTCATGTCAGATTTACTTGTCATGTCCAGAGTACTTGTCAAGAGTGCGCCTCGATGGGCCACTACCAAGATTATCAAGATGAGATCATGCCATCATGTTCAAGTTCAAGCTCAATATTAACAAGTTATCAAGTCGAGTCGTCGCAAGTTAGGCCATGTACAGGACGCATGCAAGATCAAAACATTTACCTTAAGAAATACGAAGAACTAGCATGGAAATACGCACGACGGAGATACGCGCGGCAAAGGATGGCGAGCAGGAAAGCGCACAGAAAAGTGCGTAGTAAGCGCATGTAGGTGCAGAAAATGTAGCTTGCGCACTTGAAGTGCGCAGGAAGCGTCGAAAGGTGCAGAAAACGTAGCCTGCGCGCCTGAAGTACGTAGGAAGCGCATGCAGTACAGAAAATGCAGCCTGCGCACCTGAAGTGCGCAGGAAGCGCAAGTTGGTGCAAGCTGCACGCAAGTGCGCAGGTGCAGGCAGTTTATCTTCCCCAAATCAGCACCGAAGTACATAGAGAACCCATGAACTCAAGGACTGTCATAACTTTCTCAAAAGTAAGTCGGCCAAAATTGGGTAGGATGAAATTCTCTACGACATGGAACCATTAGATTTCGAAAATAACAAACTTTGAAAGATAAAAAAAAAAGTCTTAAAATTTAGATCTACAAAAATGTAACCATAGAAACCAAAAACTTCAAGTGCTAAAGATGTTTAGAATCATGAGATAAAGAGAATAGAACAAACAAAAATGGAGATCCATCATGTTCTCCATGGAGCAAGTTGTACTTGACTTGGGTTAGTGGGCGGAGTAAATGAAGAAGAAGAAGAAGAAGAAGAAGGTGGAGAAGTAAATGATAATAATGGAAGAGAGAGAGAAGTTGGTTTATATACCAATCTTCTCATCTCAAACCAACCAAACCAAGCCAATCCAAGTTGAACCAAGGTGAACTAAACCAAAACTAAACTAAGTCAAGATTAAACCAAGACAAGGCTAAGCAAGAGAAGTCAAAACATGGGTCATCTGACAAATGTCAAAAATCCGTACACGTATACTAAAAATATGTATAACAGAAAATGGGAGTGACACTAATCACCAGAACTACAACGATACCTGTAGAATCACCATCATCCAAGAAAAAGAACGATCTTAAAGAGTGATGAAGAAAGAAGAATCACTTACATAGGGATAATTTTTTGCCCAGCTTTCCTCTCCTCCGCGATCCGACTGTGTGCTACCCCTCCAGACATTATTTTTCCTTTTTCTTTCTATGAAAATAGGTCTAGAGTTGATATGCTAGTAGCGAAGTATGCAAAGATGAGAAATGAAAATAGGCATGTAGTTTGTATGCTAGCAAAGAAGTGTATGCATAAATGATAAATATTTTGAGAACAATGGAGTTTTTAATTAGGACAGAAATGGAAATATTGTAATTTTTATTATCTTAATTAAAGAGAAGTTTAGAGTAAGAAAACGAATGCATCTTAGGAGAGAGGAGGAGGAGGAGGTTAGAAACGGTTTTGAATCTTAAATAAATTTTAAATTAGTAGGATGTAAATGACCTTATTACTCTAACATAAATAGAATTTTATATAAGAATCTATAGAATCTAAATACCCCTGGTATTTGGATTATATAATAGTATAGATATCTTAATTAGAATTTTCATATGATGGTTTTAGGATTTTTTTTTTTTTTTTTTCTTTTTCTTACTTGGTTTAGGATATACAAATGCGGTAGTTAGAAGTATTTTAGAATTTTTTTATCCTCTTAATTAGGTGTTGGGTTGTTTTCAAGCCTCTTAATAATAATATAGATTAGAATAGGCCAACACCAGTTTTGGTCCATCCCAGGACTAATTTACAAATGATTTCCTAGGATTTTTGGTTATTTGCTAATCTCCAAACTGTTGAGGATAGATATTGAGATTGCTTTTAGCTCTCTAGATTGAATCAAATCAAGGATATATATTTCTTTATTTATTACACAATATGAGTCAATATTTTTGTAACCTTGATTTGTTACAAATAATAATAGACTATGCACAGGAGAGCTAGATTCTATAATTCATCTAATTAGGGTACCACCATCTTCTCTTTTCATCTTCTTCTTATCTATATATTATCTATATATGAACTGGTTCTCAAGATTCAATTGAGCTTCTTTGGAAAATACTTTGAGGAAGAACAGGGAAATTGATGCCAATTACATTTTCCAAGGATTAAAGATTTGAATTTGTCCTGGGACTACACATTTTTACTCGGCCATACCTGGCACGTGGTAGTAAGTTCTCTCTTGTGAACAGGGGCTGTTTGGATCGCGATAGTGTGAAAGTCACACTTTTTACATATATAATGCTGGTCACTTTTAATGTATTTTACTTTTCAAAATGTGTTTGGATACGTAAGATTTTGTTTCATGCTTTGGATACCACTTGAAAGTGTAGATTGGAGATGTGGTAACCATAAGTAGGCTTACTCCCAAATAAATAGTTACACACAAATAATAATTATTTAAACCTAAAAAATTGACATATATTTATTAAATGTAAATTTCCTAAAATATAAAATACAAATGACATATAATTTATTTATTTATTTTATAGATTAAATATTTAAGACTTTTATATAAATTTAATTACCAATTTAATCAATTTTTGATAATAATATTATTAATTATTACTATTATTACCATTACAGTAATTATTACTATTATTATCATAATTAAATTAAACAAACCCCCACTCCCAAAGAATTCCCTAGACACACCCTACTATATTTTATATGTATACAATAATAACTCTCTCTCTCTTCCCACATCCCTACCATCAGAGGATAACCCCCATCCCTCAATTCTCTCCTACTATAGCTCATGTCACGTCCCACTCTCAGATATCTGGATGCGAGTCGGACACGTCCAGACTACACTGTCGTTGACATCGGTAGTAAACTGTCTAGACCTTAATAGCCGTCCATAATACAAAATCCATCCTCGTCACAACGTCTATCACGTACAATCATCGCATCATCACGGAGTTCCATTGTGTTTTAGGAGTACACATTTACAATGAATGTCCGGAGACAAATTTGGCAAAATATAAAGTGACTCCTAAGCTATTATTATAGTCATCTAATCTACATGATACAACATCAAACATCACATATCACTACAGGTAATACTACTACACTCTAGATCTCCTGATCAATGGCTGACTCCACCCCCTGACTAGGTCATCTCCAATTGTGTTCTCTGCGGGACTATAGTAACTAGTATAAAGTATCTCATCAGTCTCACCTGCAACAAATCCAATTAGAAAAGGAACAAAGTACAACCCTACAATATGAAATATACCATGTAAAACTGTAATGCAATGAAATAACTTGTGACTGAATATGAAAAGCAATGACTGAATCAATAGAAAAGTAGCAATGCACATGATTTGAAATATTAGTTCCTATGTGATCGGCTACGAGCACAATAGTACAATAGGTACGGTCTGGTCTAGCCACACGTGTACAATGTTCGACTAGACTATCCACTACACTACGGGGTTTGATCAATATAAACTAAGTATTTTTCTCAATCCCGACACACAATCAATCAAGGTATAATAAAGAGAATCAATGCACAATACGTGTCACTCAAGTTTCCAATAAGAACAATGCAAAACAGAGATACAAGTAAATTTCAGATTGTAGTGTACTTGCCTGGATTGTTATAGGAGTTGAGTCCAAAGTCTGGGAAAAATCTGTGTCAAAGAGACACATATTTCTTAGAAAATATTTCTAAATTTTCTATTTCTAATTTCTTATCAAACCTATTTCTATTCCTTTTTCTATTTCTAATTAACAATTATATCATTTTTTAGACTCTATAAGTTGGGCCCGACCCATGGTCTTAGCACGGCTGAAATATTCCCAACTAAAACCCCAAATTAGGTCTACTTCTAAATCAAACATGCAAACAGCCTGCTAGGCCCAGGCCTATATGAACCCATGGACCTAGTTTAGTTCCTTATTTCTATTGTTCCTAATTTTGAACCATACCAAAGGCGCTAATCAAAACCCATTAAAACCCAAGTTCAAAATTTAGCTCAAGCTCACTTTCAACCCAGGCCTTGAACCTATAGCCCAACATCAGAAACTTAAGCTTACTGACATGAACTCTTTTGAATACTGGTTTTCCGTGGCTGCACCGTGTCCAAAACATGTATCAGTGTCCACTCAAGCTTTGGATCGATATACCACTCTACTCTTCCTCGTGTCAATCTAGTTGACACGATACATCGTGTTCAGTACACCACATACTACCCCTGGCTTAACCCAATTTATGAGTTTAAACAACTATTCCCTCCCTCTCCTGTGTCCTAACGCCGAGTCGTTGCCAATTCTTGGAACTGGATACACACATATTTTTGTGTCGTCCTAATGGACACAACTTGCGTGCTAGAAACATAAGACACCCAACCTAACGGAGTAGGTTGAGGAGTTGGACACCACTGCTCGCCTGTCTAAAATTAAACTCAGTCCTGATTCAAACATTAAGTCAAACAGTTGGTGTGCACACTAAACTTAACACAGAATTAAGATTTTCCTGAATTATAATCGATTGATTCAAAAATGGGAAAGCAAGGAGATCAAGAAATGTTAGTTTGGCGAGTGCTGACCTGTTCTTGAATGATCGTTTGATCAATCGAACCAGAGTTTCCAAGAGACCTCTCGTTCTTGGTATGGACGACAGTAGTCAGGTGGGTTGATTGATCAAAATGGATAAAGAACCTCACTGCCCCTCACCTCGTTGTGTTATCACCGACAGTTCGTCAGCGACTCGACCGGAGAAGAAAATCGAACAGTCTCGAGAGAGATGATCTCGATCTAATCTATGCTGTCGAACAGTCGGAACAAGGAATCAAAAGATGAATTATGAAATCATCAGATCATTTCCAAAGGAGAATTGAATCTAAATCTCACCTCGACGATCGACACAGAGATCGAAAGGAGCAGTGAATCTACGAAGGAAGAAGGAACTCGCGGTGGTGCTCGTCGTAGATTCCACGACTAGGCTCGTCGAACCGTCGCGAGGTTCTCGCGTTGCTCCGTCGACTGACGGCTTGTGGCTACCAAGGAGAGCTGCGTCTAGCCACCGTTCGCCGGAAGGACCACCACCGCCATGACTTTGAGCTCTGGGGGAGAGGAATGGAGATGAAGAAGAAATGAAGGCTTGAGTGAGCAGTCGGCCAAGGATTCGCCACTGTAGAGATGGGTGAAAAGAACAGAGGGGTGCCTCTATTTAAATAGAATTGGGAGGAAAGTTTGAAGATTTGCAAAATAAATTATTTGTTTGCAAAACAATCAATTTAATTGCAAAAGGCTATTAAACTGCTTAATTAACCTAGACTCTATTATGGTTAGGTTCATTCCTTTTAGGATATTAGTTAGGAAGTGGTTATGGAGTTTGTTAGGATGGTTAGGAGTTTGTTACAATAAGGGTGGAGTTAGTTAGGGAAGTTGTTAGAGGTGGTTTGTTAGTTAGAACTAACTAATAATTAATTAATTAATAATCTACTCATGACTAAATAGGTCTAGAAGCTTCACACTCTAACCATGTAATGCTTATTATGAAACTACCCTTCCCACTTGCCATGACTCCTTTTTAATAATTAATAAAATCGTCCAAAGAGGGATTTTATTAGGAATTTAAGGATTATAGATAGACTAGTACAAATGCCTCAAAACAGATGCAGATACTTCTTCCTCATCTCGTCTTCCCTCTCCCAGGTGGACTCTCTAGGAGAATGATTCCTCCAAGCGACTCTGACCAAGGGTACAGTCTGATTCCGCAGCTGCTTCTCTCTGCGATCTATGATCTCAACGGGCTGTTCCTCATATGTGAGGCTGGGTCCTACTTCAAGTTCAAAATAATCTACAACATGGCTAGGATCTGAAATGTATCTTCTGAGTATTTTTCTTCTGAGCTGAGAAACATGTAAGATATTGTGGACCCCTTCTAGACTAGGTGGAAGTGCCAACATGTATGCCACTGGATCCACTGTCTCCACTATCTCAAAAGGCCCAATGTATCGGGGGCTAAGCTTCCCTTCCCGTCCAAACCTGATGGTACCCCGGGTAGGAGATATCCTCAAAAAGACAAAATCTCCAACTGTGAACTCCAAGGGCCTTCGGTGACTGTCTGTCCAGTATTTTTGTCTATCTTGAGCAACTATGAGTCTGTCCCTGATCAATCTGACTTTATTTGCTGCATCCACTACCATCTCTGGCCCAAGCAAAAGTCTCTCCCAAATATCAACCCAGGATAAAGGAGTTCGACACCATCGACCATATAGTGCCTCGAAAAGTGTCATGCCTATACTGACATGGTAGTTGTTTTTTATAAGAATACTCAACAGGTGTAAATAGTCTTCCCAAGACCCTCCAAAATCTAAGGTACAGACCCTCAACATCACTTCTAAGGTCTGACTCTCCGATTGCGCATCTGTCTGCGGGTGATAAGCAGTACTGAACTTCAACTGAGAGTCCAGACTCTGCTGCAGAGTCTTCCAGAAATGTAAAGTAAACTTGATGTCCCTGTCAGAAATAATGCTAACCGGAACTCCATGAATCCGCACAATCTGCCCCATGTAGTCTTCTGCTAGCTTCTTTGACGACAACCCTACCTTGAATGGAATGAAGTGAGCTGATTTTTTCAGTCTATCCACGATGACCCATATAGCGTCTTTTTCGTCGGTTGTTCGTGGAAAATCTATGGTGATGTATTCCCACTTCCACTCTGGGATAGGCAAAGGTTGGAGTAATTCTCTGGGTCTCTGATGTTCATCTTTGACCTGCTGGCATACCAAACATCTAGAGACAAATCTGGCTACTTCTCGCTTCATCCCATACCATCATACATGCTCTTGAAGATCCTTATACATCTTTGTTGTCCCGAATGAATGGAATACTATGATTGATGAGCCTCTTGCATGACTTCCTTCCTCAGGCTACTCTTAGGCATACACAACCTAGTACCATGCCTAAGAGTACCATCCTCTGCTATGGTAAATTCGTCCAATAGTCTTATATGTACCTGAACCCGGATGTTGCGGAGACCCTCATTAAGAAACTGGGCCTCATTAATCTTCTCCATCAAACCAGACTGAAACTACATTTTCATCATCTGCCCCTCAAATCTCGAAATAATAACCTTACTACCCAACCTCTCTAAGTCTTCTAGAAGGTGTCGGTCCATATTAAAAACATAGCCATAGAATATCAGCTAAGTGCATCTGCCACATTCCCTGGATGATATTTTAGGTTGATGTCAAAGTCCTTCATGAGCTCTAGGTACCTTCTCTATCTTATGTTTAGCTATTTCTAAGTGAAGACATATTTCAGTTTGTGATCTGCAAAAATATCTCTACTTTCTCACCATAAAGGTAATGTTTACAGAGCTTCAAAGCAAATATGACCGCTGCAAGCTCCATGTCATGGGTCGAATAATTCTTCTCATGTGGCCTCGACTATCGAGAAGCATAGGCTATCACCCTCTTGTTCTGCTCCAACACGCATCCCAAACCCTTTTCTGATGCATCATTGTAGATAGCGAATCCTCCTAATCCGGAAGAAAAAGCTAATATAGGAACCGTAGTCAATATTTTCTTCAACTTATCAAAAGCTGTCTGACATGCCTTTGTCCACATGAATCATCTTTCCTTGTGAGCTTGGTCATTGGTTCTGTAATTTTAGCAAAGTCTTGTACGAACTTACTGTAATATCATGTCAATCCCAAGAAGCTTCTAATCTGTCACGATTCGCACCCGAATATTCTGGAACGAGTACGTAGACCACGCCGAACCTACGCTGCAGTATCGGTGGTAAAACGCTGTCAAGTGCCTAGTAAAATATCTCAACAGTTCTATGATCCACTAAAATAACATGTACTCAAATCGTATACAACTAATGAAGATATAAAAGAAAGATAACAATAGAATCTATAAAATGATCATACATATCAATAAATGTATCGGAGACATATCCGATAAATAAGACATAAATCTAGACAAAGAATATGGCCTAGAGCTCTCCCGAGGTCAACTCACGATCTAAAGTACATCGAGATCTGTCATCATGAAGTCCAGGGTATGGGACATAACATTACCTAAAAATAGTTATCTAGTCAAGATTGGAGCGAAGTACATAACTCAAAAATCAGTTTTATTGCATGATAGAAATATATAATTTACCATAGAAAAATATACATGATATACCAGATGAAATACAGAGAAACAACATCACGAAAGTATAGAAAAATAAGTACAAGATAAGATAGGGAATATACCATAACTGAAATAAACACTAAGTGATTTAGAGCACAAAATAGTTATGCGATTGGTTTAGGTTGTACATGATTATTCTACGACAACTCGATTATACGTGAAGGGTATAATTAACATGCACATGATTATACTAGGGTTTTAATCATATAACTACTTCTACTCCCCCGCCCTAATCAATACTCACGGATCTGATCACAACTCGTTACGTACATGATTGTTATTTGCACATGAAGCACATAAAGCACATGAGGCACATGAGTGAATAATACGAATACAAGGAGCATACGATGCACATGATGAAGTACATGCACATGAAATAATCGATGTACCCGATAAGGGGATAACATCTTCTGACAAGATCCATTTAGCATCAATCCATGTAACGGTGTGTCAGCATCAAGTAAATTAGTCTAGAGCAGGTAATGTAGATACTATCATGAAAAAAAATCAGAGGTAGGTACTCGCCTCAATTTGGTTGGAGTCGATGTGCGCAACACAAACATATCGACACGGAATAGGTATGATGCTATGCTCCACAAGATGGTTTCAAACGATGATACAAGCGGTTCCATTGAGTCCAGAATAGTCCAAATAACCTAATTTGGTATATAAAAGCCCAAAATCAGAGTTCGGCACTATAACCTAATCAAGAAATAGGAAACGACTTTAATAGTCACGATTTGATTTAAAGAGGAGAGCATAATGAAAAACGTATATCTATTTTGAAAATTATAATAGTATTTAGAAATCATAAGATATATATATATATATATATATATATATATATATATATATATATATATATATATATATATATATATATATATATATATATATATATATAAGCATAGGAAAATATGCTAGTACTACATCTCCAATTTTAGTCAAACAAGATTTTAGGTCGAAACTTGATAATATAGTATAGAAATATTATTATATATTTATAGAATTCCCAAATAAAAAATATTGGTAACAATAATAATAGTAATAATGATAACCACACAAATGTTTGCACTTTTCTCTTTATATAAAACTAGCATATGTGCACGTGCCTTGCACGTATTTTAATATTTCTTAATTAGTTTAGAAAGACTCTTTAGGAAGACCAAAGGGTAGTCTTCCTAATTACTAAGTTGTCCTTATTAAAATTAATGAACTATTTTTAATTAGTATAAGTATGTAAGGGTATTTTCGGAATTCAAAAGTTTCACCATCTAAGTTTCCTTATTATATAGTAGAATAGATATTTGTATACCATTCTCTAATATATGGTATATAGAAGATACATATTCAAAAAAAAAATTTAATATAATATAATATATATATATATATATATATATATATATATATATATATATATATATATTTTATATATATATACATATCACTACAACAAAAAGACCTATTAATGACGCTTGATAAGTGGATTTCATGACAGCTGACAAAGAAGCGTCATCAAAGTTCAGCAAGACTCCATTCTATGACGGTGTCCAATATAAACGTTATTGATAGTCTTTCAGTCATACGAGCGTCATGAAAAAAAGCACCAAAATTTAAGTTAAAACCTCCACTCCCCCGCACTTCTCCCGCACTTAAGAAAAATTCTAAACCAAGAAGCTCCACAGCTACTCCCCCAAGGCCTTCGAAGAAGCCCTAATTTTCCTGGCTCGCCTCCTCTCCGCCTCTCTCCTCTCCCCCTCCGTCCTCTCCTCCTCCGTCGCCGACCTCTCCTCCCACCTCGACTCCTCCTCCGCCCCCCTCCTTGACGCCGCCAACTCCATCTCCATCGCCTTCGACCGCCTCACCTCCCTTCGCCTCCACCTTCGCCTCTCCCTCCGCCACGGATCCGTCCCCCTCTGGGACCCGGAACCCGCATCGCCCCCTTGCCTTCCCCCTTTCCGTCCCTCACCCGCCATGCGGGAGAGCGGCCACCTCCGTCCGTCGCGTCGTCTACGCCGTCAAGGCGGTCTCCGCCCTCGTGGTCGGCTCCGTCCTCGCCGGCCTCGGCCATGCCTCCCTCCCCGAAAATCTCCTAATTTTTTACCTAATTTCTATCAGTAGGTTAGGGCTTATTTTCTATTTGCTAGCTTCCTATTCATTCCTTTCCTGTAGAAAAAATTCAGCCATGGCGAGAAACGACAGCGAGCGGAGGGACGACCTCAAAGAATTGGACGACGAAGGGGAGCTCAATTTGTTGTTAGAGCTGATGCTGTGAGTGTTCATTGGATGAACTGTTTATAGTTGATTGGGCATATTCCTACAATCATTGAATAACTTCTATTTTATTTTTCTTACCAGACATATTATGTGATTTACTTTACAGGATTTCTACTATATTCTCGGTGTGTCCAAAAATGCAAGTAAATCTGAAATAGAAGAATTCCAAGAGTCACACACCAAGTGTTTGTTGGAATGCCTCATAGGCTATTTGGGGCTTTGTTTTCAGATTTGAGAATGTGTATAGGTAGGTAGGTTATCCTTAGCTAGGCTATTAGAATGTCTTCCTATATATATATATATATATATATACTAGTCATAACCCGTGCCCATAGGGCATGGTTCATTTAAGGTATTCCCCCTCAAAATCTTGGACCCCCAATTTTAAATGAACAATAATAATTATGAGGCTCCCATCAAAATATTAAATCCCAACCACTGCTGGATGTGAATTTTTTTTGGATTTCCCATAAAACCCCACTCTCAATAATGCTCATCCACAACCATTATGAGTGCAAACCCCACTCTTTGGATTCTCTATAAAACCCCACTCTCAATAATGCTTATTCCCTATAAAACCCCACTCTCAATAATGCTCATCCACAACCATTATGAGTGCAAACCCCACTCTTTGGATTCTCCATAAAACCCCACAACCGTTGATTCACCAAGATTAAATCCCAACCACTCTTTTTCTTGGCACAGTCAGCCCTAGGATTCAAAAACCTTTGTGTTTTGTATAAGATATATATATATATATATATATATATATACATATATATATATATATATATATATATATATATATATATATATATATATATATATATATATATATATATATATATGAGTTACAAGTTATATATATATATACATTGTGTGTTATATGCATGAGTTTGTGTGTAGGAGTATAGGATATTCAGATTTGGGGGTGATGCCAGTATAGCAGAAGAGTGCACAGTACCTTAGTTCTGTAGTCACCATCTGAGTTGTGGCCATTGGCCTATTGCCTTGGCATTTAACTAGTGGCCATGGGCCTGTGCTCTGCAGGAGGTCACTTGGCATATGAACTAGGAGTTGGAGGTATTAATGGTAATATAGCAGTATAAGGGGATATAGAAATCTGAGAACCTAGAGGTTCACATGAGCATTTTGACTGAATGGTAGGTAGGTGTGGGAATAATCCTATACTACCTATGTGAATACCAGTTGTGATGTAACTACTGATCATACATGAATGAGTGTAGTGGTAAGGAAGATAACATTGATATGGGGGTTTCAGTTATCTAACTCAGAATTAGATGGGAGGAATTTTTATTCTACCTATCTGTATGTGTTTTAGAGAGTGTGAAGCCAATAGCAGGGCAGACATATGATGTGGGTATCCATAAGCCAAGAATGGACCGACTTAGGGTATTCTCCTTGCTTGAGCATTACCAGTTGTGAAGATGGGGAGGCTAAGGTATCTGGGTTAAGGAGTTCATCTCTGTTTAGGCTGAGTTTAGGAGTTTAGATGCTTCAGTTAGGGTTTTAGGACAGGGCATAGAGGTTCAGTTCTGACTGAACCAAGGGGGGTCCAGTTACACCATATCCTGTGAGCAAATCATATGGAGATGTATCAAAACCCGACTGAGACTCACATCAGAAGGCTAACTAGGAGGAAACTTGGGTGTACCAGTTTTCCAAACTAATTAGAGGTTGGGGGTTAAGACTGGAAGGAAACTCCATGATGGCTCTGTACTCTCTACAAGTAATAGGACAGAGTGTGGGGGTGCCCTGCTGCCTTGTGTGCAGCAGCCAGTGACCATGAGGGCAGGTGAAGTATCATGAGGGCAGGTGAAGTATCATGTAGGAGCATGGAAGCCACAGTCCTGGACTATAGGGACCAGTTGAGGGCTCCCATAGATGGGCACAAGCTCATGAAACCTGTGCACTTGTTGCACTAGTGTGAGGCTTGAAACATTCAGTAGAGTGGTGAGAAGGGGGTTTAGGAGTTGAGGTATCTGATACTGGTATCAGAGTTAGACAGGTCATGGGGCTATCCTAATTGGTATTTTATAACTCTTGCTCCTAAGCAGTCATGATGTTTACCTCATATTCTTTGGAGTGGGTGCAGGACAGGTTTCAGTATGAGGGATTGGTGTCTCAATAGGTATGTATAACTGCTTCAGTGTTTTATTACAGGAGAAGAGTACAGTTACAGCCTCTAGATTGAGAAATGGAAGAGTGGTAGAAGGGGCTTCTGCAGCTTCCATTACAGTTCAAGGGAAGCCAAGTGGTGGATATATATATATATATTATATATATATATATATATATATATATATATATATATATATATATATATATTTCATGGCATTTTCGATGAATTATACGATACTCTTGTCGGTCTATTATTTCTTATTTCTAGGCTAAATTATCCTAATGGCATCCCGAATATAATGTTTGGACATTTTTGGTACATTAACTTTTCACTGTTCTATTATTTCTATATTCTTGTTCCTGTATTTTCTTTAATTCCCTCAAGAAACCTAGGTCGTCATTTGAATGGGGACTTCTTTTTCCTCCTCATTATACCCATTTTTTGTAGTCTTGTATATGTAAAAGTCCATGTTTCTGTATCAAAACTCCAAAACCATGCTGAGGGTTGAGGGATCAAATACAAACAAAGTTAGTGGTAATTATATTTGCATATTATTTGTCTATCTTTAGTAGGCTTTATCAGTTCCAAATTTAGTTACATTATACTGCTTTTGTGCAGTTAATAGCTTTTTTTTTTAGCATTTTACCCATTTTTCGTAGTCGTTAACTATCTTTGTAGTTCATCTTTTCTGGAGTATCATCTTCTGTGTTCCATTGAAGTATCTTCGTGCAGTTAAGTTTGATGATTGATGTTGCATAAACTTCTCTGTCAGTACAAGGGATGGTTCCTTTTCTGGAGGAAAATAACGAATCTGAACCATTTATGAATATTGTTGATGGGTTCATCCTATGAATTACTATGAAAAGAAAGATTAAAACAATTATGGGCTATGAATTTGTTTTTATTGGCTTTCTAATAC
>JANAVB010001800.1:23392017-23534962 GCA_029216955.1 Iris pallida
GGTTTTGATCTCTTAAACTTCATTATTTTCAAGTTTTCATTATTCCATGTTGTAGAGAATTCAAATTTACTCAAGTTAGACCTTTGAAAACCATGATTTCGATTTGTTTTGAGTGATTTATGATCTTGAGAAGTTCATAGGTTCAATGAACTTGTGCTCTCGGGTTGGGGAAGAAGCACAGTGCTGGATGCATAGATTTGTTATGTGCCCACTGCACGCTTCCTTGGGGGCATAGTTTTGTATGTGCCCAAGTCTCCCTTACTACCTCTAGTGGGCGCATAGCCCCAAGGCCCTCCTTGGCTTAGGCATATAGTTTGGTATGCGCACAAGTGTACCATGTTTCCTTCCTTGGGCGCATAGACCCTGTCATACGCGTACTTGTCCTAGAGTGAGTCTCTTGACTTTCTCCAAGACACCCTGACTCCACCCTTTAGGCGCATGCATGTAGGCACATGGATGTGGGCGCATAGCTCCAGGCGCATGCCTTCCCAAAACTCTTGTCTCTCCATGATATCCCCTGCCTTAGGCGCATAGCCTTGGGCGCATGCCACTCTCAGCAAATCCATCTTGGGTGCATGCTCTTCATAACACCTCTTGGTCCTTAGTGTGAATTGTGACTTTGTTTGTACTCTTTACTTGACTAAGTCCTATAAAGTTATTTTTCCATGTTGGACATGTACTCTGAGCTTTAAACACGATCTTGGTATGGCACATACACTCTTTAACAACTCCTTGATAGTGATCCGTCGTGGTGCACTTGCATGAACACGACATGACAATGTGACTTTACATGATAACTCTTGATAGTGACCCGTCGTGGTGCACTCTTGACCAGTAACTTGATATGATAATTCTTGATGGTGGTCCGTTGTGACGCACTCTTGACTTGATAAGTAACATAACATGATATGTAATCTCGATAAGTAACATATAACTCTCGTCTTGACTTCGTGGATGATTTCTCTTGATTGTATCGGTACAAGCGATATGTCTCGTCTTGCATCACGTCTAGGACATAAATTCCTGATTTCTACAGTCAGGGATTCGTACTGAATCTGACTAGGATAATGACTCCGTTGTGACGCACTCTTGACTTGATAAGTAACATAACATGATATGTAATCTCGATAAGTAATATGTAACTCTCGTCTTGACATCGTGGATGATTTTTCTTGATTGTATCGGTACAAGCGATATGTCTCGTCTTGTATCACGTCTAGGACATAAATTCCTGATTTCTACAGTCAGGGATTCGTACTGAATCTGACTAGGATAATGACTAGATTGATCAATTAGTCCATGAAGAGATTTCCAGCTACAGGAGTCCCGTTATCTGGGTGCTCTAATTGGACTTGTAGCCTGCCATCGAGTAGGGCATATTTCTAGCACACTGTCATGTGTTGCACTCCCAAGTCACCTAATCCAACTCTTTAAACTTGCGACTGGATAACCTGGATTAAGACTGCAGGGCTTGTGGCTGTTGGAACATCTCGATGCATCTTGTTAGTAACTAAGTTTGTGATAACCCTAGTTATTTAAAGTATCAAGCCGTACTCATTGCTTGGCCGTGATTGATGGATGGAGTCCCGTCTAGTCTTGTCTAGGTAAGTCCAGTACATGGTTATTTCATTATGTAGCACCCAGTTTCTAAAATGAGAATAATTTTGAAATTTTGTAATTATAATCATTTAATAATGATATTTAAACCATATTATGATTTTTTGGTAATTTTTAATTATTTTAAAGCTATTTAAAATGTTGAATTGTGATTTTGATGGTTAACTAGTGTAACCCTAGAGACTGCATGACCTACAGACTAACCATGACTATGGGAACCTAACCATGTGATTAGGATGACTAATTGTGACTTTTTAGCCTAAGGGTATTTTGGTCATTTCTGACTTATTAATGAAAATGAATTTTGATTAATTAATATTGTGCTAATTAAATTATTAGAGACTAACCTAGTTTTGACTAAACCTAGATGTTAATATGCTCATGGAGGTTTAGTTAGAAGGTTAGAGACTTAATGGTTAAGTTAGATTAACAATATCTAGATATTTCATAGTAGGATATTTACCCCCTTAGGATATTTGTGAAAAAGAAAGCCTTATGACTAGTTGAACCAATAGGAAGGCTTAGAATTGGGTGGACAACTCCTAGCCACTCATCTACATGAAAAACTAACCCTAATTCATCTAATGACCAGCCATCAAGTGCCCCCTCCCTTCCTATAAAGAATCCTTAAGAAAACCCTTGCATCTTTTTACCTCTACATAAAATCCTAAGTGTTCTTCCCCAAATTAGAGAGCTTCCCTCTTTGATTTGATTTCCTTTCCCTCACATTCCTCCATCGAAACTTCTTCTAATCCATCCCACACCATCAAGGAAGGATTCTATCCAAGAATTTGGGCAAGGTGCAAAGGGAGGTGTCCTTTTGGATAGATCTTCGTATCGGAGCCGTGTCCAAAAGATTTTCATTGGGATTCCACTCCCAATAGGTAAAACCTATCCTCTAACTTGATTTTCTTTGTATATTAATTAGTTTGAATCCAAAGGATCCACCCCCATGCATGTGTCCCCTTTAGATTCAATTTTGAGACCATTTGGAGTCCATTTGAGGATGTTATAGGTGTGTCTTGTGTCCTACTTGATAGATCTCAAATTAGGACACCCCATGTGTATGTATGTATGATAATAGTTTAAATAGATATTTAAATTTGGTTTTCGAATGGTTAGAGAGTGGATTGATCTTAGTTAGGATGGTTAGAATGAATTTTATTTGGATACCTATGTTGGTATCCAAGTATCTTGGCCAACCCAAATTCGTCATAATTTTTATCCACGTTTTTAGTAGCCAGAGTAACTTAGAAATGTCATAACTTTTAGCTTAGAACTCCGATTTATCTTCCATTTTTTTAAAAGAACCGTATCGAAGTTAGCTTTCCAAATATATATTTTAATAAGCCAAATTCGTTCTGAAACTTTCTGTAAATTTATTTGAGTGTCAGCTGTACGAACGACGAACGCATTTCGGTGTTTTTACGATTTTGGGAGCTTTTGGACACGAAAATGCGATCCGTTTAATGTTTCGAAAAGCTAACACAAAGGACTACGACATATTTTAATCCTAGAATTTAGTGAAGGCCCAATTGGTACAATATTGATTTTAAGTAGAAGAGTGACTATACGACATAGGCATTTTGTGTAACCTATGAGTGTTTGCCATTGATTGAAAAAGTACAGAATAATTATATAGGAGGACTGAACTTAGACTCACAATACAAACTCGCTCGTACAAAGAAAGCCTAGGGACAAAAACCTAGGTACAGTAATCTAAGTACAATTGTTTATTTTTGATTCTAGGGAGTGACGGTAGAGGCTCGGGAAAGCGACGGCAGCTTTGCCTTACTCCTTGGACGATCGGACGCAGCCTTGGCTCTGGTGAAGAAAAGCTCTCAGGATGCCCGGGAAGAATCCTCTGTGCGTGCCTTTTTTCTCTGTGTATCTAGGTAATCCCCTCTCTCTGGTCTCTCTAGTCTGTTTGCAAGGGAATGACACCTTGCTATTTATAGAGGTGGGGGTGTGATCATTAGGGTTTGCAATGATTCTCTCCTTAAAAGTCGGCGGCCAATCATCTGGGCCATTAATTTTGATTGCAATGAATCTGGGTAATTAATGTGGATTACACCAAATCTTATGGGCAATTAATGTTGATTGCCATAAATTTCGATAGGCTCGGATCTCCTGCCACGTGTTCGATTTTGTTTGATCTGATTTAATTTGGGATAATTATGATGATTGTAACAAATCTGAGTTTGTTATGATTTGCTAGCAGCCAGAATTTCGAGGAGGATAAGAACGCCACGTGTCTCAGTTGTTGCAAAGACCGCCACGTGTCTCAACTGTCGTGAGTGGGATGTACTGACAGAGCCACATGAGTGCAGTTTCTAAGTGAATCACATACAGATGGCCCCTACGATCCTAGCCGCATGAAGGTAGCAGCCGCATGAAGGTAGCAGCCGCATGAGGGTAGCAGCCGCATGAAAAAGACAGCCGTATGGAGAAGATAGCCGCATGACGAGGACAGCCGCATGAAGGTGGCAGCCGCATGGAGTAGGCAGCCGCATGATGAGGGCAGCCACATGAAGGATGCAGCCGCATGAAGAGGACCGCCGTATGAAGGATGCAGCCGCATGAAGAGGACAGCCGCATAGGGGTGCTTGGGACTTGACGGATCCTGTCAGTTATAGAAGATTTTCTTCCTTTCCCAAGGGGCACGCCATCATTATTTCAGCTTTATAGCAGAGCTGTCATTCATTGCGTCAGAGCTGTCATTCATTACGTCAGAGCTGTCATTCATTGTGTCAGAGCTGTCATCAGAGCAATTAATTGGGAGACTGCTTTATGGCCAGTTGTAGAAGCGGACAGCGTATGGCCACGTGTCTTTGCCTGAGCCGCATGGAGCTGTTGGAGAGTTTCGAGCCGCATAGAGTTCTGAAGGGTTCCTGAGCCGCATAAGGCTCCTTCTGTTTGGAGCCGCATGGGCTTCTCTTGTCCTTTTCCATGCTTCTACAAGACCCCCTTCAAAGTTTTCAATTTGCAAAATTGAAATACTTTGAATAAGAAGCATGGATGTGTATAAGCTCTTCTGGCCGCAGAGGATATTCTGACCGCATGGTATTTCTAGCCGCATGGACATACTAGCCACATGAACTGCTCTAGCTGCATGGATCGCTTCTGGCCGCATACAGTTCTCTCTGCCACGTAGGCGGCATTAATTGCTCTTGATTCGTTATGATTTGGAGCCGTCTTTAGGAGGAATCCCAAGAGTCGGTTCATTAAATATTTGGATTTCGTGCTTTGATGAATCTCCTTTATGAGAGGGGACGAAATTCTAGGAGTCGGTTTTGCCTGCAGCACGAGACTCAGAGCGTTCATCAATCCACGTGTCTCCCCTTTGGCCTCCTATAAATAAGAGTAATTAGAGAGAGAAACTCTTTACTCTCCTTCCCAATTTAAGCACTTCTTGTCCTAACTGTCATCCTCTTCTTCTTCTTTCTTCGATCAACAATGGCCCCCAAGTCTTCCAAGGCTGCCTCTGCTGCGGCGAAGGGCAAGAAAGCCGCTTCCTCGTCGGCCACGGTGCCTGTGGTGCACTCCGACGTCCACCCCACCATTGCTGGTAAGGATGAACTCAGAACTATGGCAATGTCGCATATTTATGCACGGGCCTTCTTCGTCTTTGCATACTGTGCTTCGTGTGCCTCTCGAACCGTATGGGGGTATACCCTATATTCGGGCCGCATGAGGGTTGCATAAGCACTTCATGAACTGAACCGCATAAGGACTTTCTGAATCGAACCACATGAAGCCTTCTCAAACAAGACCGCATAAGCCCCGTTTTGGACTGTGCCGCATAAGGCTGTGCTGAACTGAAGCCCCTCTGACTTGGGCCGCATAAGGCTGCACTACACCGAACCGCATAAGCTCCTCTGACTTAGGCCGCATAATGCTCTGCTAATCAGGACCGCATAAGCCTACACTAATTAGTGCCGCATAAGCTTATGCACAAACAGAGCCGCATGAGCGCAGAGCCGCACGAGCGCAGAGCCGCATAAGCTCGTGTTTGAACAAAGTTGTATGAGCTTATGTGGACTGGACCTCATGAGCCTAAAATCACTAAGTGGTTTTGTTTAACCATCTTTTAATCTGTCTCTTTCTTTCCTTCTTCAGTGAATCTGCAAGTTAATGCAGCAGGAGAGCCTCTGGTGGGTCACGCACAATCGGCTTTGGGCTATCAATATGACCATATAGTCGAGTATGTGACGAACCAGCTTCCGAAAGAGCCTTTGGAGAGGCTGAATACTATTAAGAAACAGTCCTTCCACTTTCTTTGTGCCATGATGAACTCGGGGCAATTGGAAGGGGAATACCTGAAGCCTGCGTTCCTTTTTGGGGATGCTTTATCTGTGAAGAACACCCGGGTTCTGGATATATCGGAGAGTTAGGACTTTGTTCTTGATGGGGTGGAGATCCATATCCCTCCGATAGAGCGTCATTTTCCTCTCTCGTGGTTCAACATGTTACCGCAAGACAGAAAGATGGTAGACTCTTTGACCCCAAGCAAGTCAGGGATGTTCGTGGGAAACATCCATTACAATAGGAATCTGGGGTCAGCGTATGTTGGGAGGGAACCGGTCAGTAAGTATGTGATAGGACTGGCTCCGGGGACCTTTATAAATGTAACGGGTCCAAACTTCACATTCTCTCAGGCTGATACCTTTTTGAACCAGCTTGCTCGCAAAGGGTCGTATCCCGTCGGCCGGTTGGCATTGCTGAACTGGACAAACCCTATCCCTGCATGGGCCAATTTGACCACATGGATTCTGCGGAAGTATGCGACTTTCCTGCGTGAGATTGGCCTCTATCACGCCATTCGGGGCACCTGTCATGGCCTGCCCATAAATAAGCCGTTGTTCATGGCTCTTCTGGAGATGTACAACCGACGGACGGGAAACTTCTTCACACCGGGAGGGGAGCTGGGACTTGCTCTCCACGAGATGTATGTTATCTCCAAGCTGCCCTGGGGAGAAGAAGTTTTTGAAGTGTATACCCCTACGAGCGAAGAGCTCGAAGATTTGGACCGGCAGTTCCCGGGCTTCGTCGCCGTGTATCAGGAATTGTTATGTCATCACAGCACTTTTCATCAGATGGCTATCAAGAAGGATGGCAGCTCGGAGGGGAGCACTCCTCACACCAGGTCCTGGGTTTCATACCTTTTTATCCTTGGTGCCTCAGGCCGGGTTTTTTCCCGAGATCCTCAAACCCCAGAGGAGGTACAACACTAGACGTCAACTGCCATGAGGTCGAGGTCCACGGGCGACATTTTTGGGAGTCGAACTGACTCTTTCAGCTATTTTTATCATGGTACTCAGCCACTGTCGGAGAAGGGGCTTTTGGCGGGATTCCTGATGGTGTGGCTACGGAACTACGTAGTTTCTGGAGGAGCAGGTTCTATTGAGAGGATCAGCCGCCACTTCATCCTCCCTGCCGTAAAGTTGGTCTTCGGGGTCAAGCTGGCTCTTCTTTCAGCTATGGTGTGCAGCATACACCACGGCCTTCGCACCTTTTCTTCTAAGGTCATCGCCCGTGACACGGCGATGGATTTTGAGCATATAGAGCTGCCATACCATTATCTGATGGGGTGGCTGTTAATGCACAACAGGTCTTTGATGAGGCCTGGAGCAGAAGATGGCGTTACAGTTGATGACGCTTTCATTTTCCAATTCCACCATCAGCTCTGGGAATACAGTACCATGCCAGCCTGTCGGAGAGTGCTGACGAGAGTAGACGGGTACGACTTTTTTGTGTCCGTCCCTCGTTTTACTGCTGAAGAAGTGAGGAGTGTACATGTTGATGGTACCGAACCTCCTCTCCTCTTACCTGAGAAATTGCTCCTTTGGCTGCGTAATATCCGTCCAGCGCACCTGGTGTATCGTAACCGCAACCTCATCTTCCTGGAGACCTACTTGCCCAGCAGGTTTGCCCGCCAGTTCGGGTATAGCCAATTGTTCTTTGACAGTCCCAGCTCTTGCCTGGGCTTTGAGGGTAGCGTGCTGGATGGTATCAGGGCATGGCATTATTATGACACGGTTCATACCCGAACCACCTTTTCAGTCCTTAACGGTAGGGTGCCAGGAGAGATTTTGTACATGGCAGCCTTATATCAAGTTACGGTGAGCAGGCCTCCCGTTAATTTTGACCCGAGTACCAGCTTTATTGTGGGTACCGGCTTGGCGGAGAAGCCCAAGGGGTCTAAGACGAGGAAGAGGCGGGCGAATGCGGTTCCTGTGCCCGACTCGGAGTCCACAACCGCGGATGAAGAGAATAACGAGCATGAGGAAGATTATTCTTCCCTTCCGGTAGGAGATGCTGGGGCGGATCAGCCACCTGTTGTGCCGGATGAGACGGTGGTGAATCAGCCGCCCGTCGCACCCGATGAGATGGTGGCGGATCAGCCGCCCGTCGCGCCTGGTCCTTCGCGCAAGCGGAGCAGGCGCGTGTCTACTGATGGTGGCAGAACCTACTCTACGAAGCGGGCTGCGGTAAGACGTCGCGTGCTGTTCATTAAAGAGAGAGGTGAAGGTGATGATGCTGCCTCGGAGGTGAATTGAACTACAGACATCTTTTCCTTTGGTCCTTCTTTTCTCTGAATTGTTGCTTAATCATTTTCTTCTTCTCTATGTAGGCGTTAGAAGAAAGGGATTTCCCAGAGCCCGCTGATGTTCCTGAAGCTGATCCGGTCATAGCCACTTTGGTTAGTGACCTGCGTACCAAGATCGTTGCTGCCGGGATCCTCCCGGCGACGGCTGAAGTTCCTCCGGTCGCGGAGGTCTCTATTCAGGGCGATGTGGGCCCTTCCGAGCCACTCTTCGAGGGTGCTGGATTTCAACCGGGTGATGTGGACCCCACTGCGTCTACCTCCGGGACTGCTGGAGTGGAGGAAGCTACGGTATTCATCTCGGATGTCGCCGGTGAGGAGGGCACGATTACTGAGATCGAGCCTCAACTTCCGCAACCCTCCCCTGGTAAGCTAAGTCAGATCTTGACCAGTGAGGAGTTTTACTCGCTCTATCATCACATCCTTTGGGTTAAGATGATTGATAGTTGCTCTGGACATACAGGTCCTGCCTCTTCGCTGCCTACGACGGATATTGTCAGGAAAGGCTCTGTTACCGGGGATCTGGTGGAAGGAGCGTGCCTCCTCTTTTCTCGATTTATCTCAAGAGGCCTCCCATCGGATCGAGTTCGGGAGATCAGGTGGCGGCACAGCCTGGACAGGGAGCAATGGTCCCTTCATCCTTCCCTGCTCGTATGACTTTGGGGGTTGACCTTTCAGCCTTACCAAGTGTCCAAGTTCTTCGGGCCGCGGAGGAAGAATTGGCTGTTGTTCAAGCGTCCTTTCGCTCAGAATTTATCTCTCTTGTGGCAGGAGCAGCAAGTTCTGTTGCATCTTCTTTGACACTGCCAGCCACACTTCCTTTGATGCCATCCTCTATGGGAGTTTTGGATGAGGTGTCACAGGATGTGGTTGACAGCTTCTATCGTCATTTGAAAAGAGAAGTCGATGCTGCTGTAGAGCGGGAGACTCCTTTTGCCCTGGCCCGACAATGCGCTCTTGGGCAAATTGAGATTCTTAAAACCCTTCCTGGCGGGGAGGGGATAGCTGTGCTTCTGGAGCCCAAGTTGTTAGAGGCCGATCAGCTTGTGGCCCAATTTCGAACGCCGCGGCAAGCTGATTTGTCTGCAGCAATAGATCAGGAGCGGAGCTTCCTCACCACTGCCTTGGAGAAGATAAGGCTTGCACGAGATACTTCCAAGCCGGTCATAATGAAAGACCTTGGCGACATATCTCTCTTGTACGACCAGCTGAGCCGCCGGAGCGAGGTTTGCTGAGCTCAGGAAGCGGTCGCCTCCCGTGGAGTAACCGATACAAGGGAGCAGATCTTCGAACTTCAGAAGAAGCTGGCCTTCTTGGAATCTGAGCTTGAAGCTTCCCGTGTGGATAAAGAGTTGATCATTCAGGACGTTGAAAGGGTTTCCCGAGCTTCTGCCAACCTTGAGCGTGCTCTGAAGAAGTTCGATGATGGTTGGCGGGCTCATGCGCACCTGGAAGATGCGGTGCTGCTGAATCAGGAGGCCGAGCGCCGGGCCAAACAGAGGTTTGAGCGGTCGACTACCTTGTTGAGAAACCGTCTCATGGCATTGTGTATCGCCGAACAATAGTCGACTTTTTTCCTTCTTTTGTTTATGCGCTTTTTCTTTCTTTTTTTTCATCTTGTAATAGGGACATAGTCCCAGATAATGTAGTACCTTGGATTCTGAATAAATGAGCATGTTTCAACTCATCCTTCATTTCTTGTACTTGTCGTGTTTGTGGCATTTTGTCCCACTGGGGGACTATTTGTGGACCTGTTACCCTGGGCATACCTTGGTTTTAGGTACGGACAACAAGTTTGAGAGGGATACCTAGAACAACTTTGTGATGAGGGGGTTGTGGAAGTTCTTGGTATTGAAAGAATGCCAGGGAGCAGCTGGGCTCCCAAGACATAATAAGAAAAGAGTGGCATGTACTAGGAAACTTAGTACAGCATTTGTGGTCGACTGCGGACATTTGTGGTCAACAGAGGACATTTGTGGTCGTCGGAAGACATTTGTGGACCTATTATCCTTGGCGTACCGTGGGTTTTTTTTTGGGTACAGATAATAAGTCGAGAGAGAACCAACATACTTACTCAGAGGTAATGAGGACATGGCAAATATAAGGGTTTCTACGATGGAGCCTTCCCACTCAGAGGTAATGAGGACATGGCAGGAGTGGGCTCTATGAAGGGGTACATAGAACAACTTAGAGGTAGCATCGACATAAAAGTTCTATGTGAGGGGGCAGTTTGTTTTTGATGGAAGTGAAACAACTCAGAGGTAGCATCGACATGGTTGTCTTAGAAATTTGTGGATCTGTTACCATTTTTGTGCACTGGAAGTGCGGGTAGAGGATCATGAGGAAGGAGCTCCTTTTAGGAAGAAAGTTCATAGGTATGATCATACGTGACTTATTACCCAAAAGATGCGATATAGATTGACCAGGATGGGAGTTCAACGGTACCTACGGGTACGTAACTCGACAATCTAGAAGATTTGGCGGCAGAATGTGAGTTCAGTGGTACCGGAGGGTACATAACTCTATAATCTGGGATATTCGGGAGCAGAATGTAAGTTCAGTTGTACCGGAGAGTACATAACTCTACAATTTGGGATATTGATGATGAATGTAGGTGAGTTCAGTGGTACCAAGGGGTACATGACCCGGTAATCTTTGGTGTTTAGAGGTCGAATGTGAGTTCAGCGGTATCGGAGGGTACATAACTCAACAATCTGAGATATTTTTGAGGCAGACTGTGGGTTCAGCGGTACCGACGGGTACATAACTCAACAGTCTGAGATATTTTGGAGGCAGACTGTGAGTTCAGTGGTACCAGGGGGTACATAACTCTACAATCTGAGATATTTGGGGTATGTCGTTTCAGACATAATACTTCTTTAGGAACTTGCTGTTGATGGGTAACATGAGCAAGTCTCCGTTTTGTTTTACGAGACGGTAAGCTCCATTGGAGAATACAGCATCGATGATGAACGGACCTTCCCACTTTGGCTGGAACTTGCCGGCGGTCATGTGAGTCATGACCATCGGCCTCCGAATTACCAAAACAAGATCGCCTACTTGAAATGTTCTGATTTTGACCTTCTTGTTGAAAGCTCCGGAGATTCGGGCTTGATACAGCTCAATTCGTTGTTGAGCTAACAGGCGCTTCTCGTCTAGGGCCTCCAACTCTTGTAGTCGGTGATGCTGATTATCATCTGTTGTCAACCGGTAGGTGAGGGCGACGTGAAGTGAGGGGATTTGGGTCTCCAGGGGGAGAACTGTCTCACTCCCGTATACCAAAGAGAATGGCGTATTCCCGGTGGCCGTCCGTACCGTAGTGCGGTACGCCCATAAGCATTCGCCGAGCTTCTCATTCCAGTCGCGTTTGTTGGAAGACACGAACTTCTTGAGCAGCTTGATGATTGTTTTATTGAATGCTTCAGCCAGACCATTAGCCGCTGGGTTATATGGTGTTGAAGCAATGTTCTGGATTCGGTATTTGTCGCAGAACCGATAAAAGGCGTGGCTAGCGAACTGCGGACCATTATCATGGATGATCCATCGAGGCAGTCCAAAGCGATAAATTACGTGATGCTTGAGGAAGCTGATCACGTTCGAAGTCTTGACTTCTGCCAGCAGAATAGCCTCCGCCCACTTGTAGAAGTAATCTGTGATTGCGAGTATGAAGCGGTGTCCCCTAGACGAAGGTGGAGTGATCGGGCCAATGATGTCCATCCCCCATGCTTCGAATGGCCAGGATGCCACTGTCGGATGTAGAAACTCGGATGGCTGGTGGATGAAATCTGCGTGGACTTGACAGGCTTTGCACTTTCTTGCATAGTCTATCGCATCTGCAACCATCGTGGGCCAATAATAGCCCATTCGTCGAAGGCGATCCTGTAATTTTGGGCCAGGCTGATGGGCCCCGCAGATACCGTCATGAGCTTCGCGCACGGCCTCTTTGGCTTCTGTATTTGACAGACACCGAAGCAGTAATCTATCGTATGATCGCCGATACAGCATTTTCGTATCTGTATCGTAGAAGAATCTAAGGGAATGTCTTCTGATAGAAGTGGCTTCCTTCGGATTCTCTGGCAGAATGTCGTAGACTACGAAGTCAATGAATGGTTCTCCAATCTGGTGCTTCGTCGACTGCCAGTGTGGAATAACTCTCAATACATTGAATGTTATTTCTGGGACAGACCAACTCACGGCCTATTATGTCGACCAGATGATGAGCATGATTCGGCACTGCTAAGGAAGCGGCGATGTCACGACCCGATTTCCAAATTGTTGGGCCGGGCCGAGCCATGTCCAGCCTACGCTTGATTAGAGCGTAGTAAGCTGTTCTAGACAGTCAGGTAATAATGATAAATGTGCTAATAATTAAGATAGTTTAAGAATGATCACAACACAGCTTCTATATAGATAGATGAAAAACCACTAAGTTTGTTATAAATAGTACACAACCAAAAGTAGTACTGGAGACAAGGTCCAGTTTAAAGGTACAAAACAGCGTCTGTGATAATAACCCAACACTAAGTCAAACTAAGTAGCTAAGCAGGATTCCCTGCAGGAATATCCTCAACTGGAGCTCCATAGTACGGGTCACAAAGCATTTCTTCCTCGGTCAAAATACCTACAACGTTATCCTGTCAGGACGGGAGCAAGTACAACCTCTACTACTAAAGTACTGAATGTATAATGCAAGAGATGTACAACAGGAACATGGTATGATAAGACTGAAAAATAGACATACTGGAATCATGGTAAATCATATAAAGCGGAAAATCATGGTATATCTTGGTTATCATTTTTAAGACACTCTTGTCAATTGTGGCATATTGTACATTATGTATTAAAACTGGAGCAGGTATGAGATCGGTCAATAGGTGCTATGCTAGTTTACTGCAATGTACGTATATACATTCCACAAGTCCAGAAACTACATTCTTAGTTTACTGCAATGTACGTATGTACATTCCACAAGTCCAGAAACCGCACTGCTAGTTTACTGCAATGTACGTATGTACATTCCATAAGTCCAGAAACTACACAATTAGCATACTGCAATGTAAGTGAGTACATTCCACGAGTCCAGTAACTATACTATCAACTCTCTCATAACCCAGTAATCATCATGTAAAAGATACGGGAAATAGTGTAAAGCATGGTAGAAACTGGCAATAGTATGAAACGTGTTATGATTTGACTTGCTACTCCAAGGATCAGCATTCACATGGGTTGATTAACATTCTTTTATCAAATAACAGTATTTTAACATGTACAATTAACAAAAGACTTGCAACTGGATTAATGGTAATTCACAAGGTTGTCACATGTACTTAACATTAAAAGACAGTAAATGAGTTTGTAGATGTACTTGCCTGGAGCAAAGCAATGCAATGACAATAAAGCTAAGATGTAGAGTGTCCTGGCACTGAAAACATATATATACTCAGACTCTAAGTTACAAGACAATATAAATACACTAGTGATGTGAGAAGGCCAAATTGGACATTGGCTAGGTGAACTTAGCCTAGGGGTTCAAAGTAAAGTGATTTGGCATCTAAACTAACACATGGGTCTCCCATATTAAGGCTGGTTAGCAATCCAAATACTAGAAATACACAAAAATCACAAGTCATGACTTAGTCATAATTATTGGTAAAATAAACATTCTGTGCACTATGTTCTAACAATTTTAGAAAATACTAGAAGTCTCCAATAAATGCAAAATAATATACTGACAGAAACCTTGTTAATTATAGAAATTTATTATAATTTTTCTGGGATTTATTACCCAACAGAAGTATTTTATAAAAATCAGTTTTCATAAATATATAGAAAATGAGTTCTGGTTTGATATGGCTAAACAGGGGCAAAACTGTCAAAAAAATGCTATAAAAATTATATTAAATTGTCTAAATTAACAGAGAATCTAAATACTATTTTTCCAGAATTTTTACAGCAAGCTAAATATTTATAAAAATCCAAAAAATAGCAAGTTACATAATTCTGAAATTAAATAATTAATTATCTGTATATTTTGTCCATGTATATAAATGAACCAAGGTTCAAATACAGGACCCAAGACTATGATTCAAGTCCAATATGACTTGTGCAGGCCTTGAATGTGTGAAAACACATTTGGTCCCAAAAACCCATGCTAGGCTTGGACACCAAAATGGTTGCAGTTAATTAAATGTACAAAAATACAATGTATAAAAAGAGCAGGGAATATAATACTATTTTATTCAGGAAAAATACACATAGAAGATGCAAACATGAAAATATAGTAAGTAGGTAATTTTACATAATTTTATGGAGGCTAGTTATGTACAATTATATGTACATATACAATATATATATATATATATATATATATATATATATATATATATATATATATATATATATATATATATATATATATATATATATATTCATAGGAAAATACATATATATAAAAGAATAATATATATATATATATATATATATATATATATATATTTTTATATATATATATATATATATATATATATATATATATATATATATATATATATATATATATATATATATATATATATATATATATACAATATATATGAAAAGTATATATATAGGGATATACATACACTATAATATATATAATGCTAACTAGCAAAGATATATATATATATATATATATATATATATATATATATATATATATATATATATATAGAAAAAAAAATAGAAAAATATGTATATATACATTTATATAAAGAAAATAACGTATATATATATACATAGATGTACCTAAGTATATATATATATATATATATATATATATATATATATATATATAAAAATATATATATATATATATATATATATATATATATTCATAAATAATTTGTATATATACAATATATATAATAGTAAATATATATATAATATATACAGTAATACATATATACATATACATATATACATATATAAACAGAAAAAAGAAAAGAAAAAGAAAAAGAAAAGAAAAAGGAAAAGGAAAAGAAATAAACAGCAGGGGGGGCTCGAACTCGGCCTCCTGGCTAAGCCAGGGGTGAGCTTAATGAGCTCGGGCTGGCCAGTGGGTCGGGTTCGGTTCGCGTGTTAGGTTAGGGGTCGGGTTAATTATAATTCAGATTTTAAGTTAATGGGTTTTAAACCCGTTAGCACAAAACCAAATCCGTTAAACTAATTGTAACAGTTAGTCTCGTGTCCATACAGTCCAGGACACGAGAAATGAGATCTGACACCGTGTCGACGTGTCCATGCACTGCATGACACGCACGACACGATCTACGCGTGTCCGAGTACGGGGCTGGGGTCGTCGTGTCCTGGCGAACAACATACGTAAGTATTGGATACGCACGACACGAAACAGTCACTGTTACCTTCGTGTCCGTTCGTTGCAGTTGGAGTCGGGGGTGGCGATTGGCCGGTTCCGGCGTCGTGGTCGAGGCGCTTCGGTGGCGCTGGACGCGGCTCGACGAGGTGGATGTGATGGTGGTGGTGGTTCACGGCGACAGGATCTGTAGGCGTCGGGCTAGGCTTCGCCGGAGTTAGGTTTTAGGCGAGGGTTTAATTGGGGAAGACGGGCGGAGCTGGGCGGAGACGGGTCGGGGCTGGTCGTGGTTGGGTTGGGGGAAGAGAGGGGGTCTTTTTATAGGGTTTTAGGTCGGTCGAAGTCGGTCGAAGTCGGTCGGGACGTGGGGGGGGGGAGCAGCTGGCCGGTCGTCGGCAGCTGTCCGGTCGTCGGGGGGAGGGTTGGTTTAGGTTTTGCATTAGGGTCCCTAGGATTTAGGAAATTTCCTATAGGTCCTTTCCATTGGGTTATGCAAATATTAATTGCAAAAGCCCTCCCGCAGTTAGTTTATGCAAATATTAATTTGCAAACATATTTAAAAACAATCAAATAAATTACAAAGTGATATTTTAAGTATTTAAAACCTATTTAAATCATTTAAAATTATTTAAAAATTCTAGAAAATTCCTAATAATTATAATAAAATATTTTAAAGCTAATTTAATCACTAATGACCAATTATTACTAATAAACAAAAATTTTGAAAAACTGGGGTTGACAAGTCTTCCCTCCTTGAAAAATTTTGTCCTCGAAATTTACAAGAACTGAAGACACGCGAGGCAACTAACGTTTTTAAAAATAATTACAGCGATGACTAAGGCTATCTTCTAATGATGGAACGTCTATGAAATAGGTCTACTGGTCAATGGCTTGGTCTCATGGGTGCAGTTACTAAATGATGGTTTGGCATGAGTCTAGTGATAGGTAACTTAATGAGGCACTAGAATCAAACAGTCATATGCAAATAAATCCAACCTGTGGCACCGTCTGTCAAGTATTCTGGCTCTGGCTCTGGGCCCCGCACTGGTACTGCTGCCTGGATGGCTAAAGGGTATGCTCTCCCTGAAGGTCCTCTGGTAAATGGCTTCGCCTTCGGGCACTCCCGAATCATATGGGTGGAAGACCCGCAAGCAAGACACTGGCTCAATTTCTTCCTACAGATGGAGACATCGTGCCCTGGCTTTTTGCAGAAGGCACAAGAGACCCACTTCTACTGCTGTTGCCCCGGATCTCGGGCAAATGATAACTGATGCTGAGGATGAGCTGGTGGAGAATAGGCCTGCTGGTGCTGGGTAGTCGTCCTCTGCTGGAAAGTCTGGCGCTTGGACGGCCCGTCATGATGTGTGGTAGCTGGCCTCTTGCAAGACAAAAGACGCTCCTCGTTACCTCGGGCTCTCTCCAGTAGCTGGTAGTAGTCTGTGATCCCGTTGGCCACTAGTAAGATGCTAATGTCCGGGACAAGACCATGGCAGAATCTGCCAGCCATCTCCTCCGGGTCGGCTACTAAGCTCGGGGCAAAACGACTGAGTCTGCTAAACTCACCTGCGTACTCATCGACTGTACGGCTCCCCTGTTGCAGGTTCTGGAATTGCAATCCCATGGCAACTCTAGCGGTGGTGGAGAAGAACTTCCTCTTGAACTGGATCTTGAATTGCTCCCAGTTTCCTCTGCCGCCAATGAACATCGTCTCATTTCTGAACCAGACCCCTGCCAGGTTTGCTAACAAAAATCCTGCTGCCTCGACCCAAAGGTCGTCAGGTAATCTAGCCCCTATGAGCTTCCTCTCTACGGAATCTAACCAGTCATCAGCTACAACTATGCCTTCCGTCCCAAGAAACTCCTTCGGATTTAGGTTCATAAAACTCTTGATACTACCTAGCCTCAATTGATGTTCTATAGGTTGCGAGACGGGGGTATGCTGAGTATTCAGGAGCCCCAGGATCAAAGCCAGTAATTGGGTTCCGTCAAGGGAAACAATAGTCTGGGGAGGCATGATAGGAGGTGGGGGTGGAGGCATCTGGGTCTGCGGGATAGGAGGTGGTGGAGGTGCAAAGTCTAATGGACCTATCCGGGTGGTAGGGGGAGGTGATGAAGGTGTACCGTCACCTGAGGTGGCGGAATCGGGAGAGTGTGTAGGGTCCATCTATTTATAAAAGACAAAGAAATTATAAGAATAAAGCAAGCAGTCATAAGCAAACAATTTAGTTACACTACCGGTCCTACGCTGTGATGAGTTTTCCTATGTTACAATCCTAAAGTTCCTCTAGGTGTTCTAGATGTTGTTCCTAGTGTTATCTAGTTATCCTTAATTTCTGCAGGCGTGCTTGGTACAGTAATGTAACCAAACAACTTTAGTCAGGACCTGCGTGGGCCACCACTAAAAATATGTCACGACCCGATTCCCAAATTGTTGGGCCGGGCCGAGCCATGTCGAGCCTACGCTTGATTAGAGCGTAGTAAGCTGTTCTAGACAGTCAGGTAATAATGATAAATGTGCTAATAATTAAGATAGTTTAAGAATGATCACAACACAGCTTCTATATAGATAGATGAAAAACCACTAAGTTTGTTATAAATAGTACACAACCAAAATTAGTACTGGAGACAAGGTCCAGTTTAAAGGTACAAAACAGCGTCTGTGATAATAACCCAACACTAAGTCAAACTAAGCAGCTAAGCAGGATTCCCTGCAGGAATATCCTCAACTGGAGCTCCATAGTACGGGTCACAAAGCATTTCTTCCTCGGTCAAAATACCTACAACGTTATCCTGTCAGGACGGGAGCAAGTACAACCTCTAGTACTAAAGTACTGAATGTATAATGCAAGAGATGTACAACAGGAACATGGTATGATAAGACTGAAAAATAGACATACTGGAATCATGGTAAATCATATAAAGCGAAAAATCATGGTATATCTTGGTTATCATTTTTAAGACACTCTTGTCAATTGTGGCATATTGTACATTATGTATTAAAATTGGAGCAGGTATGAGATCGGTCAATAGGTGCTATGCTAGTTTACTGCAATGTACGTATGTACATTCCACAAGTCCAGAAACTACATTCTTAGTTTACTGCAATGTACGTATGTACATTCCACAAGTCCAGAAACCGTACTGCTAGTTTACTGCAATGTACGTATGTACATTCCACAAGTCCAGAAACTACACAATTAGCATACTGCAATGTAAGTGAGTACATTCCACGAGTCCAGTAACTATACTATCAACTCTCTCATAACCCAGTAATCATCATGTAAAAGATACGGGAAATAGTGTAAAGCATGGTGGGAACTGGCAATAGTATAAAACGTGTTATGATTTGACTTGCTACTCCAAGGATCAGCATTCACATGGGTTGATTAACATTCTTTTATCAAATAACAGTGTTTTAACATGTACAATTAACAAAAGACTTGCAACTGGATTAATGGTAATTCACAAGGTTGTCACATGTACTTAACATTAAAAGACAGTAAATGAGTTTGTAGATGTACTTGCCTGGAGCAAAGCAATGCAATGACAATAAAGCTAAGATGTAGAGTGTCCTGGCACTGAAAACATATATATACTCAGACTCTAAGTTACAAGACAATATAAATACACTAGTGATGTGAGAAGGCCAAATTGGACATTGGCTAGGTGAACTTAGCCTAGGGGTTCAAAGTAAAGTGATTTGGCATCTAAACTAACACATGGGTCTCCCATATTAAGGCTGGTTAGCAATCCAAATACTAGAAATACACAAAATCACAAGTTATGACTTAGTCATAATTATTGGTAAAATAAACATTCTGTGCACTGTGTTCTAACAATTTTAAAAATACTAGAAATCTCCAATAAATGCAAAATAATATACTGACAGAAACCTTGTTAATTATAGAAATTTATTATAATTTTTCTGGGATTTATTACCCAACAGAAGTATTTTATAAAAATCAGTTTTCATAAATATATAGAAAATGAGTTCTGGTTTGATATGGCTAAACAGGGGCAAAACTGTCAACAAAATGCTATAAAAATTATATTAAATTGTCTAAATTAACAGAGAATCTAAATACTATTTTTCTAGAATTTTTACAGCAAGCTAAATATTTATAAAAATCCAAAAAACAGCAAGTTACATAATTCTGAAATTAAATAATTAATTATCTGTATATTTTGTCCATGTATATAAATGAACCAAGGTTCAAATACAGGACCCAAGACCATGATTCAAGTCCAATATGACTTGTGCAGGCCTTGAATGTGTGAAAACCATTTGGTCCCAAAAACCCATGCTAGGCTTGGACACCAAAATGGTTGCAGTTAATTAAATGTACAAAAATACAATGTATAAAAAGAGCAGGGAATATAATACTATTTTATTCAGGAAAAATATACATAGAAGATGCAAACATGAAAATATAGTAAGTAGGTAATTTTACATAATTTTATGGAGGCTAGTTATGTACAATTATATGTACATATACAATATATATATATATATATATATATATATATATATATATATATATATATATATATATATATATATATATATATATATATATATATATATATATATATATATATATATATATATTCATAGGAAAATACATATATATAAAAGAATAATATATATATATATATATATATATATATATATATATATATATATATATATATATACACAATTATATACAATATATATGAAAAGTATATATATAGGGATATACATACACTATAATATATATAATGCTAACTAGCAAAGATATATATATATATATAGAAAAATATATATATATACATTTATATAAAGAAAATAACGTATATATATACATAGATGTACCTAAGTATATTAATATATATATATATATATTATATATATATATATATATATATATATATATATATATATATATATATATATATATATTCATAAATAATTTGTATATATACAATATATATAACAGTAAATATATATATAATATATACAGTAATACATATATACATATACATATATACATATATAAACAAAAAAAGAAAAGAAAAAGAAAAGAAAATATATAAACAGAAAAAAGAAAGAAAAAGAAAAAGGAAAAGAAAAAGGAAAAGGAAAAGAAATAAACAGCAGGGGGGGGCTCGAACTCGGCCTCCTGGCTAAGCCAGGGGTGAGCTTAATGAGCTCGGGCTGGCCAGTGGGTCGGGTTCGGTTCGCGTGTTAGGTTAGTGGTCGGGTTAATTATAAGTCAGATTTTAAGTTAATGGATTTTAAACCCGTTAGCACAAAACCAAACCCGTTAAACTAATTGTAACAGTTAGTCTCGTGTCCATACAGTCCAGGACACGAGAAATGAGATCTGACACCGTGTCGACGTGTCCATGCACTGCATGACACGCACGACACGATCTACGCGTGTCCGAGTACGGGGCTGGGGTCGTCGTGTCCTGGCGAACAACATACGTAAGTATTGGATACGCACGACACGAAACAGTCACTGTTACCTTCGTGTCCGTTCGTTGCAGTGGGAGTCGGGGTGGCGATTGGCCGGTTCCGGCGTCGTGGTCGAGGCGCTTCGGTGGCGCTGGACGCGGCTCGACGAGGTGGATGTGATGGTGGTGGTGGTTCACGGCGACAGGATCTGTAGGCGTCGGGCTAGGCTTCGCCGGAGTTAGGTTTTAGGCGAGGGTTTAATTGGGGAAGACGGGCGGAGCTGGGCGGAGACGGGTCGGGGCTGGTCGTGGTTGGGTTGGGGGAAGGAGGGGGTCTTTTATAGGGTTTTAGGTCGGTCGAAGTCGGTCGGGACGTGGGGGGAGCAGCTGGCCGGTCGTCGGCAGCTGTCCGGTCGTCGGGGGGGGTTGGTTTAGGTTTTGCATTAGGGTCCCTAGGATTTAGGAAATTTCCTATAGGTCCTTTCCATTGGGTTATGCAAATATTAATTGCAAAAGCCCTCCCGCAGTTAGTTTATGCAAATATTAATTGCAAACAATTTAAAAACAATCAAATAAATTGCAAAGTGATATTTAAGTATTTAAAACCTATTTAAAATCATTTAAAATTATTTAAAAATTCCAGAAAATTCCTAATAATTATAATAAAACATTTTAAAGCTAATTTAATCACTAACGACCAATTATTACTAATAAACAAAAATTTTGAAAAACTGGGGTTGACAGGCGAGGCCTGCTAGGGCATCGGCTTCAATGTTCTGGAGCCTGGGAATATGTTCTATGAAGAACCCTTCCAAGGACGAGATGTTCATCGCTATTTGGTGATATGGGATCATGTCTTCATGGCGAACCTCTTATGAACCCGAATTGATTGACGATTAACTGCGAGTCGCCATATTCTTCAAGGTATTCTACCCCCAGTTCCTTTGCAAGTCGGAGGCCAATGACCAAAGCATTGTACTCTGCCACATTGTTTGAACAGGACTCCGTGAGGGAATAAGCCCGATTGATCACCAACCCGGAGGAAGAAATAAGTACCACTCCGACTCCAACGACGATGTTGCCCTTGGGCCCGGTTCTGGAAGCGCCGTCGAAGAACATTTGCCATATGGTATCATGAGAGGCCATATGTGAGTCGGCAACCTCATCTGGAATCTCTTCGTATATTCTGGTTGACTCCGAACCTGGATGGATGCTAAAAGTCTGCCAGAGCTTGACCTTTATAGCCTTTTGTGGGACGAAGATTATGTGGTAGGGAGACAACAATATCGCCCATGTAGCGAGGCGAGAGCTGAGTGCCCCTGGCTTGGTCATGAGGACCTAAGGGGTTGACTCGTGAGATCACTGTATGGTTTGTTCCGTGATAGTATCGCGTCTTCTGAATGGCAAACACCAGGGCGAGGCAATCCTTCTCCACGGCGGTGTATCGGTGTTCCGGTCCCATCATCATTCGACTGAGGTAATATTTAGCATGCTCATGGCCTGCATCGTGTTTTGTGCTAGCAGCGCCGAGAGAATGTTCCATCGCTCGTACATAGAGCAGGAATGGTTTTCCAGCCACCGGGGCTACCAGGACTGGAGGGTTCGACAAATTCTTTGATGCTGTCGAAGGCACGTTGGCATTCTTCATCCCAAATGAATGAGACACCCTTCTTCATGAGGTGAGTGAATGGCTGACACCGTCCGGAGAGGTTGGAAATGAACCTCCTGATGTAAGCTACCTCCCGTGAAGGCCTCGGAGTTTACGGAGATTTCTCGGGGGACCCATCTCCATGATTGCCTTTGTCTTCTCCGGATCTATATGAATCCCCTGGGCAGTAATGATAAAACCCAAGAATTTTCTACTGGATACGCCCAAGAAGGATTTGGTAGGATTCATCTTCAAGTTGTGCGCTCGCATCAGGTCGAATACCGTCCTTAGATCCTGCAGATGGTCTTCCTTATAGCGACTTTTGACAGCGATATCGTCAACATAGCACTCCACGGTCTTGCGTAAGTGGTCTCTGGAGATAACACTCATGGCTCTTTGATACGTGGCGCCAGCATTCTTTAAACCAAAAGGCATGACTGTGTAGCAGTATGTGCCAATCGGTGTTCGGAATGATGTATGCTTCTCGTCGTCGGGAGACATCTTGATTGGTTGTATCTCGAGAAACCATCCATGAATGACATACGCTCGAAGCTGCAGGTGTTGTCAATTATGACGTCCGTGAAGGGGGGGAACATCTTTAGGAAACGCCTCATTCAGATTGCGGAAGTCGATGCAGATTCGAATCTTCCCATTTTTCTTGAGGACCGGTACTATGTTGGCGACCCAGTCCGGATGTTGTTCCTCTTGAATGAAGCGTGGCTATCAGTTTGTTGACTTCGGCTTCGATCGCATTCATAACGTCGGGGCGGAACCGTCGTTGCTGTTGCTTGACCGACTTTGCATCCGGACGGATGTTGAGTTTGTGAAGTGCAACCTCTGGGTTCAGTCTTGGCATGTCTTCGTAGCTCCAGGCGAACACGTCGATGTATTCTCTGACGAGCTGTAACACTACAAAAAAAGTGTCTTTTTGGGACGACACTATAAGGAACACTAGTCTAAAAGTCCTAAAAGTATAATTGTAGGGACGGGTATATTTTTAGTAACAAACAGTTGCATTTTTTTGGGACAGATTGTGAAAATGGATCATTATTTAGGACTAATGGAAAGTTCTGTTCCAAATAATAATATTTTCGTCCCAATAGGACGGGGGAATACCACACATTTGGCGGCTAATTGCCAAAGTTATGGGGGGAAAGTTTTACCTCCACGTGTTCCCATCGTAACCGTTCGATCGGATGGATTAATCCAGACCGTCCATCCCAAAATCATTCACAACTTATTCACCATTTGATCAAAATCAACCTAAATATCTCTCTCCGATCAAAAACTTGGCTGCTACAAACCCTTCTCTCTCTTCCCTTATCGCCACTCCGACCCCGAGCCAGGCCTCCGCCACCACGCCCTCATCTCATCGGCGCCACCACTCCAACACCTCTCTCTCTCTCTCTCTTTATTCATTGTGATAGATTTTGAGAATGACCACTAGGTAAGAAGTTCTTCTTCTTCTTTTCTTCTTCTTCTTCTTCTTCTATTTTTTCAATCGGATCGATCTGATGTTCATTTGGTCTTGATTTTGAATAGGAAAGGGGGTTTTGCTTAGTCCATGGGGGGCATCGACGAGTCGGACCAGAAGCGCCAGTACTTTAGCTCCGTCTTCCCCATCGCTGGCACAAAGAAGAAGCCAATGCTCGCCTGCCGAGAATAGGAGGTACCATCCCATCAACCGAATCAATGCGATTAATCGGATTGATCTATTTTAGGGTTTTTATGCTTAATTAGGTCAAATTTGGCATTTTTTTGGGATTGATTGTGAGTACATATATGTGCAAACGAAAAAATGTTATGAATATTGTACAATTGTGTTTTTATGCCAAAATTATTAAAAGTTGAGTTCTCACTCATTATTTCATATCATGAGAACTCCTAAATTATATACAGTGTAATTCTACTGTTATTATTCAAAAATAAATTTTTATATGATTTTTTTGGGCTTGATAGGGTTTTTTAAGAGTTGTTACTTTGCTGTATGAATGTTACGTCGTTGACACTATGATCTAATGTTTATATGATGCATGTGTTATAGCTTTGAGCATTTTCGGAGCCACCATCTTTGATGGTTCTTGAAGGCAATGTGATGGCTGGAGAACCAGTAGTTGGGTCAGTTCACAATCACTCTCAACAGGATATATTTTTAACCTTGTCGTATTCTAGCTATCGATCAATCTTACTGTCTTTAAAAACTTTAATCGTGTTTAGAGTTTTCTTATTGAATCACTGAAACTCAACGATAAATATATTGTACTTTTCTGAAGCAGATTGACTGATGAATATGGAATTATTTTGTGTTTCAGGTACTGGTTGTTTGCATAGGACCTGTCATATTCTCATGGATTGTGGTTGATGATGGATCCAACCAAGACTTAAGTCTCTAATTCCATAATATGGTCGGTGAAATTAGAAAATTCCATTATGGATGATACTATATGAAACTAATTTAGCAAAGAGGTTAGCCTAAAATCATATCTTTGTCCTAATCTTCAGCCAAGTTCCACCAAAATCCTTCGGTTCTATATGCCTCCAATGTTATTTATATGTTTGGTTTCAACTATCTTTATGTTATCAGCAGATAATATGAAAAATACCAATTATATTTATTCGCAAACCAATGTCAATCTTATAATCAACTTCAAGATATTACTATAGTTGTTGTGCCATCGATAGTTCTGCTATTTCTTATTATCCTGACCATGCTATGTCCTGCTACTCTATTTTGTCTGCCTCATTATGACATGGTCCAGGTCTCTTCCCAATAAAAAGAACCAACTGAAGTTTTTGAAGAAATTATACAAAGCTAAGAGAGAGAAACTGAAGCTAGATCAATTAAATGAGCTATTTGTTTCTCTTGGTTATGCACTTGGTAAGATTTCCCTATAACTTTGAATATATCATATTTTAAATTTATCAATAGTTTTAGTCTTAGGAGCTTGGAAGCATGGATGCACCAAAATATGTGCATGTCTATGTATACATGAACCTCGACAAAGCCTGAATCCTATATGGATGTGGCTACGGATAAATAAAAAGTGGTATTGTGTCATGCAGCATTGTTTACATATGTGCAAACGTAGTTGGTTTGTGTCTATTAATGATGATTACTTTATTTAGTCTTGTAGAAGAATTGAAGCTTCCAAGAATCTGAGACCTGGAACAGCCTCTCTGTAAATAGGGGCAAGGCTGCTACATCTTGTTACTTCCCAGACCCTGTGCATTAGCAGAAACTTTGTGGCAGTAGGACACCTTGCAAAGTATCAAGAACTGGGCAGATTATAATTACTCTTTAATCACTACAATCTTTTTCTTTTTTTAAAATATTTTCTTCCACAAAAATGGTTGGATCTTGGTAGATAAAATTTAAAAAATGATTCATGGGAAAGTAATGTGCTCATCATGCAAGTTCTGTTGCAGATTTAGGTAACCATGCAAATTCTGTTGATATTGGTCTAAACCTATTATATTTGTATAAGTTTTGGAAGGATGCTTATATTTGCAATAATGCTAGGTTTTGTTTCTGATGCAATCTCAGATAACTTTGACTCATTGAGGAAGGGCATAAGTGCAAGTTATAGAGAAAAATCACACACTAATACTTGGTTGGAGTGACATTCTGGTAAATTTTTACCTTTTGTGAAAGCCTTATTTCTTTCTTCGTCAGTAATATGCTTACTAATTTTTATATTTATTATAAAATTTGATTCCAGGGTTACTATTATTTTAGCCTAATATTTAGTCATATGAGATAATTATTTTAGTAAGCTCTGCTTTAAGGTAGCAGTGCCATTTGTTCATGTCAAGGTCATAAAGCATGGATGAAATCCACAGTGCCTTTCATATTTGTACATCTTTTAAAATATGTAGACCACTTTGAGTGATGTGGATCATGCATTTCCAAGATTATGATTGTGTCAAATAAACCCACCTATTATATGAGCTTTATTCAAACTTTTAATATGCTTCTACATTCACAAATAAACCCTAGTTAGATAAACAAAACTTTGATAGCAATGTTGAACTTGAACTAATGTATTTTAACTTGACAATTAGTTAATGAGTGCTTTGTGGTTTCCTCCACTTATGAAGGGTTGTCATGGACAAGAAAGGGCTAAATTCTAAACTTGGCAGCACACTCAATCCTTTACTATTAGTAAGATTGTACATGGGTGCAGTAAAATTCATATGGTGACTACGCAAATACAGAAAACAAGTATAAAGGTCATGATTATTAAATCATGCGTGGGGAAACAGAGGAAATGGTTTTCTGATATCAAATTCAATATTGTCAAGAAGCTTCTAATTGTTTGGTAATAAGTTACAATGCTACGAAAGTAACATAGGTGGAGGCAAGGCTAGTTTCTCATGATTGCTAGTTAAAATAATTTAAGCTAAATATTGAGTTGTATTTCTACTGATTGAAATGACAATACAGTCTTTGGAAATATGGCGCATTGAAAATCTTCTCCTAGTTTCCTATCCCAAATTCTGATTATCTTAATGGTTACTTATTTTTTGTAAAAATGTCAAGAAGGATGCGAGCTAAGCAAACTCCAGTACTTAATTTTTTTCATCTTGAACTCCATCATGTTTATTATTCCATATTTAATTGAACCTCACTGCCAAAGGATAATTATAGATGTTTCTGCAGCAAAAGAAATAATTTTAATTACTCTTATTGTTAGTAATTGCATGCTTGACTGTTGCAGTTGTTTGCTTGACTATTGCTCAGATTATCGGGACCTCGCTGATAGGAACCAATTGTTGGCCAAATTCAACGGCCAAGTTTGGATTGTTAGTCTCTTGGTAAGTATTTACATAGATACACCTTAATAGAATTCTCATAAGAATTGAACACTTAACATAATAATTATAATAACGAAACACATGTTGTGGATAGGTAGATGAGTTATGGGATGGCAACCGGTTCGAGCATGAATGGCTGGCAATACTGTGGAAAGGTAGATGAGTTGGACTACTACAATTGTTTCTTGAAACATTAGGTAAACACATGGGGAACAATTATGAAATACAGAGTTAACTTGTGGGAACAGACTGTAAATGCTGGGAATCTCAAAAGAACAACTTGGGAAATTTGTAGAAACTTGGGCAATGTGTGAAACTTTGTAATTGTTATGGGAACTCATAGAAGGTCATGCATGTTTTCATTTTTAACTATACATATTTTTCCATATATCTGATTTCTGTCTTTTTTATTAACATACATTTTTATTTTGGCATTGGCTTCTAATATGGTATCCCGTATCCACACCATCTCATTGACGATTATTATTCTCTTTCTTCTTAGAATCCACTACCTTGCTCACAATATGTAAAACTCTGCATCGGTATCAATTTTAGATCCATTTTGTGAGTACCTGGTATTGGTAGTTTTGACAGTTTCAGTTGTTTTTGATTGGACCATTAGAATGTTCTGTTTAAACACTTACAAAATTGTTTTAAAGAATCTTATCAAAACATAAGAAATGATGTCCCAAGTTGTATAATTCATGAACTATGTATGTAGTTATATGGTGGTGTTGGTAAATAATTAAACGATCTCTATGGAATTATAACATGGTAATTTCACAATGTAATACACAACATACGTATAAAGTTTTAAAATTTCTTTTCAAGCATGAAATGAATGTAAAGGCAAATCAAATATATAATTCATAATTTTGGCAAGTAGGTCCTATTTTGGCAAAATTTTGCTTGTTTATGCTAATTTAAGTCTGGTTCGTCATGTTTTTGCCAATATAAGGTGGATCTCGTAATTTTGTGCAATTTCAGGTTGGCTCTATACAAATCCAGTTTGATGTGAACATTAGGTATTAGTGTGGGCTGATTTTTTGAGCCTTGCTTACCATGAAGAGTGTCCCTCTCATGCTATATTCATATTTTTCCTTTTTTTTAAGCCTTGCTTCCTATTTACCAAGTCCTAGATGTTTTTTGATTGTCTATTATAAGCTATTAAAATAATTTATTTGTAATAAGGTTGTCACTTTTGTCTATTCTTAGAATGTAGTTTCAGGAAACATGTATTTGGTTTGAGAGTGAGGGGTCTGGCTTTCATGGTTTTAATATCATTTATTTGTGGGGCCCTTGCAGGAAAAAAAGACTAAAAATAGAGGGCAGCTTGAAGAGTGAATAGTTTTCTGCCTTTCAGGTACTAGTTCTGGTTCTAAAAAGGATTTATTATCACAATCATTGCCTACTGGTGGACCTTAGTCCACTTATGGAGTATACGATAAGGTGTGCATATTTTCTTGACTCTTTTTATCCTTTCATCCTACAGTAAATTCCTACATCCTCTTCTTCACTGTGCATGTCATGGAGTTATGCTTCTAAAGGTCAAAAGTTTTTGCTTCACTTATTATGGCAGTGTTCTTGTTGGCATTGTATATTTGTATGTAAATTTTCCATATATTGCATACCAACCAATTTATATTTTCCATTGTTACCGATACGGGCTGATATTTTCAAACTTGGCCTGCCAACTAAGAACAATGGTTATGGGTATTAGTTTGATATAAATCTGGTCATCCAGTGGGCTTACTTATAATGACTCAAAAAATCTCTCCAAATTTCTTTTGATTTATAAAATATATTCCTGAATCTGTTTTGAATCTGGTTATAGGGTCGGAATAGTACATATGAATCATAGTTCAAATATTTCGTGTCTTCATCTACTTTATGTATTTTGTTCTCATTGATGCTCAATAATGCGTCTTTTCTTGATTACCGGGTGTAATTTCTATTTTCTTTATGGTGTAATTGGTTTAAGGTATTGAATTGATGATTGGTCTACTATTATTGGCCCCAAATGTGAATCATGGAGCTAGGTTCTGGAAACTCCATTCCACATGATACAATAGGTCCTTTTTTATACTATAAGAAGGCTATTTGTTGGCAAAAAGTGGAGACTGATATATAGAGTAAACATTTTGTTGTAAGAAAAAAATATGGAGAAATAATTATATCATCTGAATCATAGTAACTGCTCGAATATCCAAGGAGTTGGAAAATTGATTGGGTTTTCAATTGGTCATGATCCAACTGATATGCAATACACACAAAAAAGGGTTCGTATTGGGTAACCTAGCATAGCGTGTCAGAAACGTTTTAAATTCGGCTGCCACCACCTATACATCGTTTAATTAAAATATACATCTTTAAACTTTGGGATATAATTATGGTGTCTGCTCCTACAGCACAATATTATTCAAGTTTGATGCTCATAAACCTTACCCTCTTTTGTTATATTTTCTTTCTCTTGGCTATTTGGGTTCTGAGGTTGAAGTTTTATACTAGGTATGCATGCAATACTAATTAGTATAAGCATATTGTTTTATTTATACTTGGTTATGTTATTCATAAAGGATAAAGTATTTTCATTTATTCAGTCTCATCTTTCATGCATAAGAGATGATGTAAGTTCCACAACCAAAATATGCACTACCTTAGCCATGTAAAGCCCAACAACATGGAAGAACTATTAACAAATGCAACTCCAGTTAAATAATGGTACAAGGACCAATGTAGATAACTCCAAGCATAATTTTGGCTTCTAATGAGCATTCATTGATGTCTTCACTATCTAGAAATATCTTATTTATATGTCCAATTCTTGTTGTGATATATGTATTGATCACTCAACTTTCAGGTGGTTGCCTGCATACTTCAAGACACTACATCTAGAAAATTAATGTGGCAGATAAGGTATGAGTCATATATTACTTGTTCTCTGTCATTTTCGATATGCCTATCACACTTTTTTTTTTTTACAAAATATCAGTTCATTATTGTGCTATTCTTTTCCTCATTTGTCAATATACTCTGTAGAATGAATACTTGTCTTGAACTTAATTTCAAGTTGTTTCCCCCCTTACATAAGGTGATCGGAGAAAAATCGAAGAGCCATTTAAAATTGAAATAACAATAAACAGTAATCGGAGAGTCATTTGAAATTGAAATGACAATATTCCTGAACCAACTTGGTCATAGGATGATTTGAGGACGACGTTCGCAAGCGGGTAGTTTTCAAAAATTGTAGCATGCATGATGCATAGCTTTCAAAAATTATAGCATGTATTTTCCAGCTACAAAATGATAACAACAATGGTAGTGGTACTAATAATAACAACGATAATCGTGACCAATGATGGTTAAAATGAAAAAGAGTAGCTCATCAAACTGTACTCCACTTTCAATGTCTACGAATAAGTTGTGACGATTACATGATAAAGGTGAACTTTTATTTTCCCGTTGCTCAGGGAACAACTAGTGGCAATTAGTTAAAACGTGCAAGTGTCAATAGTATAGGTCACATATGTATTACTTAAATTCTATTAACTTGACCAATTAGTGTGTGGATTGGCATTTGGTGAAGGAATAAGTAAAATGAGGTCTTGAGCTTGTCTTTGCTTTGGTTCCTTCCCATGCATGTTCTGGGTGTCATAGGGTTAATGACAACCATCAGACATTGGGACAAAACCTCAAGGGATGTCATGGGGTTAATAGAATGGGGTTAATGACAACCATCAGATATTTGGTTCCTTCCCATGCTTTGGTTCCTTCATATGCATGTCCTGGGTGTCATGGGGTTAATAGAATTCTCTGTTTTCTCTTTTTCCTGGACCAATTTTTGGACTTAACTTTTTATATTGTCTGTACAGATTTTAACTTTTACATTAGTTTTTTCCAGCTTGTTACTGTAATTCTTGCTAGAATAATTGTAGTTCACATTTAAAATGTTTTCCAATTTTTCCTGTCTTCACTTAAAGCTTCCTTTTTCACTTGAAGCTTCCTTTGTCACTTGAAGCTTTTTCTGTACATTATTTTTTTTCCATTTGTTTGTACGCAGGTCTGTACAGTTTGGAAGAACTGTTAGTAGGTTTGTACAATTTGTTTAAACATTCACAAACTAATGTGGTCTAGTCTGTACAATTTAGAAGAACTTGTCTTTCTTTTCTGGTTGTTCGTGTACAGTTAGCAGGTTGCTAATATATTGGCATATTTTCATTTGCAGGTCCTTCAAAAGCATTCTGGATATGCTAAAATGATGGACGACGATCTTGTGATGATAAAAAGTTTGGGTTAATTTTTGGGTTCATGTTGGATATACTAAAAATATGGTGTAATGGTGGAGACAATGGGTTCATTTTGTAACTGATGTTGTGGGTATAGTGTTTTGGTTTATTTTGGAAAAGGTGGTTAATGCTTAATGGGTTTAACATTTTATATGTAATGGTGGAGACAATGGGTTCATTTTGTAACTGATGCTGTGGGTGATGTATAGTGTTTTGGATTTATTTTGGAAATGGTGGTTAAGGATGCTTAATGTTAAGCTTTTTGTTGTTTATCAATTGAACATATATAGTTATATATGGATTTTGTTGTCTTCTACTTAATGGTAAAGAATGCTTGATGTTGTTAAGCTTTTTTTTTTGTATTGGAGCTCTGATACCTGGAAATACATCTGAGGACAAGCTTGACAACGGCCATGATCATACGAATTATGTGTATTTAAATTGTATGTTTTATAGCTGAAAAATACAAACAATAATTTCAGAAGTATTACTTTTGGGACAGTTATGTAATTGTCCTAGATATAAACGACATCCTTTTGTAACGCTGACATTTTTTTTAGGACGGGTGTTATTCGTCACAAGCTCTTTTATTTTGGGACCGTTTTGTAAACCGTCATAAACATATAATAATTCAAACTCTTTTGGTACGGTTAGATTTTTCGACCCTAAAAGCAAATTAGGACGGTATTTTTCGTCCTAAAACTTTTTGCCACGCCACCCTAATAGCACTGTCACTTACCGTCCTAAAATTCGTCCCAAATTACAATTTAGGACTGATTTGGGTCTTTTTAAGACGGATTTTTGGCGTCCCAGAAAGACACTTTTTTGTAGTGGCAAGTAGCGATTCTCGCTCTTCGTCTGTCAGATTCTTGCTAACGAAGATGGGCCTGGGAGATGACTCATTGCTAAGATCAACTTGTACAACCTCATCTTCGGTGGGAGGCTCTCTTTGTTTGAACCGCTTCTCCTATTGGGCATCTAGTTGTTGGGCCCATGGCTCTGACTCAAGGAGTTCAGGAATGTCTTCATCCTCTTCGTAGGCGTCAGCAAATGCCATATTGACGGACCAGGCTTGCCTGAGCATGTCCCCAATGCTGACGTCTGAATCAGAAGTTGGTGATCCAGTTGAGTGTGAATGCCAGTCGCATTCCTCATCTGAGCTTTCAGGAGTCATTGCAGGTGTAACATAACCTAGCCCACATCTGGTCTTGTTGTAGTAATCCTGTGGTTTTCTGGCCGGGACTGGCAACTGTAAAGGTAATCGCCGACCAGTGCCGTAGTTCAAGCCTGGTGTAGTCTCCAGATCATACCCCTGTCTTTGCATGAGGTACTTGGATTGGGAGCTATACAGATAAAGGGGCAGTCTCCCGGCGCCCGATTCGAGATCGACTTCCTCCACGCTGAAAGGTTGTGGATCATTCTTCCGGCCGAAGATGATTGGATGATCCCCTCCCTCGACTATGTGGTAAGCATCTTCCACTAGAGTAAGTTGGTTTGCGGTGTAGACATTTGTCACCTGTGTGTGCAGGTGGGTGCCTATACCGTGTTCCACGGCATACATTGTACAAAGCTTATCAAGCTCGAGGTAATTCAAAGATAGCCCTTTATTGATGAAATAAGGTATCTTTTCTAGCAGGATTACATCGTCTGCGGATGGAACATCAGTATGAGCAGCCACATACTTGGCCAATTCTGGTTCTTCTTCGGCCACCCCCTGTATAAATGAAGACTGAGAGGATGACTTGGGCAGCCTAATCATCAGGGGTTTCGCTGGTGGGGCAGAACGTAGAGTCGTTGGCGAACTAGCGACTCCCTGTTTGGCGCTTGATGCTAGGCGGGGAGTTGTTGGCTCGCTAGGAGTCCCCGACTTTGTATTGGGCTGACGATTCATCTTGGAAAGACGTATCGTTATTGGCTTGTCAAAGGGTTTGAGCTTCTCTGTTTGTGGCTGGCCGGCTCTTGGCAACCTGATTGTCAGTGGCTTCGTTGTGGGTTTTAGCGCTTGGCCAGACCTTGGCAGTCGGATTATCATTTGCCCCTCTTGTGCCGAAAGACTGATTGCATCCTTACGCAGAGCGGCCGTAAGGGGTGCGGTCTTGCCAGGTTTGCGAGCTTGAAGGTGGATCGTCAGAGGTTCTTCTGATCCCATTTCCGTCTCAGTTTGAGCTTGCATATCTCCTTCGACAAGGTACCTCTTTGACTTCTCGTACAAGCAGGAGTCCAAGTAATAAGACTCGACCCCTTTGAAGGGATCGATGTCGGCAAATTCTGTTCTCACGAAGTCGTGCTTGTCGACATACTTGAAACACTGGTGCAGCATGGAAAGCACGATCATGTAATCGTGTATCCAAGGACGTCCCAGGAGAATATTATAGGAAGTGTCCGCATCAATGACATAACAAGTCACTTCTGACTGCAGATCGCCGATTTGGCGCTTCAAGCGAATCTTCCCGATCGGGTAGCTCCTGTCCGAATTGAAACCGCTGATGGCGGTGCTTGTTGGCGTCAGGCGATGCATGGGGATGTGAAAATGGTGCAACAGACTCTTCGGGATGATGCTTATGGAAGAACCGGGATCAATGTGCATCCGATCCACCTTTACGTCACTGATGTATCCAGTGTAATACAACGGACGATCGTGCAGGTTGGTTTTAATGAGCATATCCTACGGAATGAAGACGATGTTGGGCATTGCACCTGTGCAAGCGCTATCCTGGAAATCTGCAGGCGAGTTCTCTCCAGTGAGATTGGACTGAGCCAGATATGCGTCGACATTCTGGAGTGCCTCGCTCAATGCGATACGAACATCTTTGGAAAGTCTCAGGAGCTCGTATAGTGATAATTTCGCCGGTGTGTTGGCCAATTGTGCCAGGATGTCAAAGTTGTAAGGCCTCTCCAGCCCCTGAGGTACCTCTTTTCGGAGCGGCTTGTCAAAGCGAGTCTCCTTCGGCCTAGGCTTGTCGGTCGTCGAAGGCTAAGAAGGTCCTGGGGCATCAGCAGCTGTCGGCTAATGATCTTCAGCCGAGTTACCCGGTGGAGGTTGGGTTTGTGCGCCGGATCGGGTAACAGCAATAGCTTTTTCAACTTCTGTCGAGATCGTGCGGCATGATTTGACTTTTTGTTCCAGGTTCGGACTGAGTTACTTTCGGTTCCAGGTCCGGGTGGACCCACATGACCTCCTCTCGTGATGTGGTAAGGGGCACTAGACCAGCAGCCTGGTCTCGGGGAGGTGGAAGGTTTACGACTTCCATTCTTCTCCTGGGGACGGGCACTACTCCATCTTGAGTCTTTGTCGAAGAAAAGCTGCTAAATTGTACTGACACCATGTTGGCTACTACGGTTACCTCTTCGAAGTCAATGGCCAAGGCTTTAGAATCGATAAGATGCTGGATGTATCGCTTCAGTTGGTAGCAGTCTTGTGTAGCATGATGGACATAGCGATGGTAGTGGCAGTACTTGGGGCCTTCCATCTCGGCAGGACGAGGTTCACGTCTTGGAGGAGGGAGCTGGATTCGACCTCCTTGTATGAGCATGTCCAAGATGGGCTTAACATGACTGTCTTCGAAGGAATAGGTCATCTGAGGCTACTGCTTCTCTGTCGGCTTCGGTTCAGGCTCCGGAGCCGTGTCGGCCACCGTGGCCTGTTTCTCCTTGTTGTCTCGATTATTGGAGGGGTTACCACCATTGTTGCTGTTGGTGTTAGGGCGCTTGCCCTTATCTTCTCCTTCCGAGACGTACAATCCTAGTTGGCGAGCTTTCTTCAATTTGTCTTCTGCGCTAGTGGCGCTGATAATGAAAGTCTTCCAATCCTTAAACTGACTTTCGTCCATCAAGAGGCTGATTGTGGAAAGCAGCCTCTTTTGGCAAATCTCAATCAAGGAGGAATCGAGGTTACCGGAAGGCAACTTCATCGCGGTTTGACGAAATCGTTCGATATAGTTCCTTGTCAGCTCATTTTCTCCCTGGACAACGTCCATGAGGGTGGACATTGTCACGTCCTGTCCTACTTCGTAGAACCTCTCCAGGAACATACGCTTGAAGCCGGCGAAGGAATGGATGCAATTGTCCGACAAGTTGTGGTACCAGTCAAAATCGACTCCTTCCAACGCTCCAATGAATAGCCGTGTGAGAATAGCGTCGTCATGAGGCAGATGGTCGGTTGTGACTTCGAAGTAGGTGATGTACCTGCTTGCAGATGTCTTTCCATCATATGGATTGATGTTGAATGGTTTATATCTTGGTGGGAAGGGCACATCTCTCCATGCAATAGGATACGGTTGTCTTATCCTGAGGTCTTGGCAGTTTTCTCGGGCGTGGAACATGGCCCGAAGCTCCTGGACCTCTCTTCTCGCCTTCCTGGCCTCGTCTGCAGTGGTGGGAGCCGATGTTTCAGGAGGATTGTCACCCGGGTTTGGTGCCGCTGAGTTCGAGTCCGCATTGACCGCGGGACCCAAGCTTGCTTGGCCAGGCGTCCTTCCTTGCAGAGCTGGGAGCGCCGCTTTGATTTCATCTACGGATTTGACCAAGGTACGCAGTATGGCCTCCAGAGTGTCGATGCGTTGGCGATCACTGGGACCGTCTTGATCGTCGTTTGTCATGAATGCCGTCCTCACACGAGCCGAAGTAGAAGGGACGGTGGACGACGTGCCCTCTGAATCATACCCCTGGACAGAGAAGTCGTCGGGGTATGTGGGAATGTTTTTCTTTGGTTCGGACTCGGAAGGAATAGTACCCCCATCTTCAGAGCTTGCCTCGTCTTGAGAGTCGCAAACATCCTCGGGGACGTCGGCACCTGTTGTATCTGTTGGGAGAGTCGTTTCCCCGGGCTCATCTCCTTGGAATACCGAATTGTCATGGATGTTCGGAGGAATGCTACCCCCGGTTCCAGTGACCCCCAGTGATGTGGATGATGAATCTCCTAATGTAGTAGATTTCGTCTTCGAACGGGTACCTTAGAAAACTCCGGTGGCAGGCAACCGCTTAGATGATAGTTTCTTGGTCACAGTGGTTGAAATCTTCGGGCTGGAGATATTTGATTTCTTTCCTCTCCCGCTACCAGGGATCCTCTGAGCAAAATTGCAGGAGGCGATGAGAGGTGCCTCGTCTCCTGAGCCTGGGTGTTGCAGTTGTTGGAAGACGGATCGCTGCTCCTCTTGTGTGGCTGCCTTGCTGCAGCAGCAGTTGACAATGACTTGAGTGCAGTGGTGTCCAGGGAAGGACTCTCTGCACACCAAGGCTTCTTCTCTTTCTTTGCGCTTGTGACAGATCACGTCACGCAAGTCAGGTGCATCTCGAGCAACCTGTGAAACCCGAGCATCCGAGTGTATTGGCATCCTGTTTGCTCCCTGATTGTTGAGAGACTTTTGGGAACCACTCTGTCCGTTTGCCGCCGGGGGCTGGACTCGAGTGGTTCGGTACAACTTTCCATCGGAGGCCCGCATAACAGTAAGCGGAGCGCTCGGATGGTCAGAGGTTGGGACAGCTGACTGAGCTCGTCGAGCCCGCGCCGCCCTAGACTTCTTCACTCTAGCACCTGAGGGTGCATATTAGGATGAGTCAAAATGGTGCCGCAGAGAGTCTGGCACATGTTCTTGGGCGCACCTGGAGTTCTGACCGCATAAGAGGCGATCGAAGACTGACCGCGAGCCACATGGGGCAGACAGTATGCGACTGGGATTAGTGGCCCTACAGGCTGTCTGCATGCGGCTATCCTTTGTGGCCGCATGAGCTTTCTGTATGCGGCTAGATGTGGCGGCCGCATAAACCTCCGGGATGCGGCTGGAAGTCATGGCCGTGCAGGCTGCCTACATACGGCTGGTAGTTCTGGCCGCATGGGCTTTCTGCATGCGGCTGACTTTCGTGGCCGCATGAGTTTTCTCCATGCGGTTGGCAGTTGCGGCCGTATGAGCCTTCTTCATGCGGCTGACACCTTTATGCGGCTCGGACCGCATAGAGTTCCTCTTTGCCCCTGCAAGTCCAGTATCATAGTGTTTTCTTCTGCCAGACTTGGGGACAGCAGAGTGCTCTATGGTCTGAAGTGGAGCCACAAGAGGGTCTTTTTCGCCTTCTTGTGCAACAGAGAGTACTCCTTCGAGAGCTTGGAGAGGAGCGAATGATTTGGGCCTCCACTCCCCGCGGGTCTTCTTCGTGCGGGCTCACCGCTGGACCGGGCCAACGCTCCCATCGGAGAGGATTTCTTCAAACGCCTGCTGGTCGAACCGGGCGACCAATATTTGTTGAGTGGAGCCAAGTTTGGCTGCGTCCAATTGCGTCACCAACTCCTCAGCCATGGAGAAGTTTGTCCCCAGCAGAGTCGCCATCGTGTTTGCCATTGATTGTAAAAGTACAGAACAATTATATAGGAGGACTGAACTTAGACTCATTAATACAAACTCGCTCGTACAAAGAAAGCCTAGGGACAAAAACCTAGGTACAGCAATCTAAGTACAATTGTTTATTTTTGATTCTGGGAGGTGACGGTAGAGGCTCGGGAAAGCGACGGCAGCTCTGCCTTACTCCTTGGACGATCGGATGCAGCCTTGGCTCTGGTGAAAAATGCTCTCAGGATGCCCGGGAAGAATCCTCTGTGCGTGCCTTTTTCTCTCTGTGTATCCAGGTAATCCCCTCTCTCTGGTCTCTCCAGTCTGTTTGCAAGGGAATGTCACCTTACTATTTATAGAGGTGGGGGTGTGATCATTAGGGTTTGCAATGATTCCCTCCTTAAAAAGTCGACGGCCAATCATCTGGGCCATTAATTTTGATTGCAATGAATTTGGGCAATTAATGTGGATTGCACCAAATCTTATGGGCAATTAATGTTGATTGCCATAAATTTTGATAGGCTCGGATCTCCTGCCACGTGTTCGATTTTGTCTCATCTGATTTGATTTGGGGTAATTATGATGATTGTAACAAATCTGAGTTTGTTATGATTTGCTAGCAGCCATAATTCCGAGGAGGATAAGAATGCCACGTGTCTCAGTTGTTGCGAGGACCGCCACGTGTCTCAACTATCGTGAGTGGGATGTACTGACAGAGCCGCATGCGTGCAGTTTCTAAGTGAACCGCATACAGATGGCCCCAACGATCCTAGGCGCATGAAGGTAGCAACCGCATGAGGGTAGCAGCCGCATGAAGAAGACAGCCGCATGAAGAAAGTAGCCGCATGAAGGAGACGACCGCATGACGAGGGCAGCCGCATGAAGGTGGCAGCCGCATGGAGTAGGCAGCCGCATGATGAGGGCAGCCGCATGAAGGATGCAGTCGCATGAAGGATGCAGCCGCATGAAGAGGACAGCCGCATGAAGGATGCAGCCGCATGAAGAGAACAGCCGCATAGGGGTGCTTGGGACTTGACGGATCATGTCAGTTATAGAAGATTTTCTTCCTTTCCCAAGGGGCACGCCATCATTATTTCAGCTTTATAGCAGAGCTGTCATTCATTGCGTCAGAGCTGTCATTCATTGTGTCAGAGCTGTCATCAGAGCAATTAATTGGGAGACTGTTTATGGCCAGCTGTAGAAGCGGACAGCGTATGGCCACGTGTCTTTGCCTGAGCCGCATGGAGCAGTTGGGGAGTTTCGAGCCGCATAAAGTTTTGAAGGGGTTCCTGAGCCGCATAAGGCTCCTTCTGTTTGGAGCCGCATGGGCTTCTCTTGTCCTTTTCCATGCTTCTACAATGAGCCTATGTAGTATGGATATTAAATGATTGTAGAGTATGTAATGCATGATATGTTCGATGAATGAAATAATATATATATATATATATATATATATATATATATATATATTATATATATATATATATATATATATATATATATATATATATATATATATATATATATATATATATATATTTTTTTTTTTTTTTTTTTTTTTTTTTTTTTTTTTTTTTATATATATATGATATGTATCCTCTTTACATTAATATATATATGGTTGAATGCAAGCATGTAGGAATGCAATCAATGTAATGTATGTAAGTAATGCATAAATGCATGAATAAAAGAATGATATACAATGTATGCATGAAAGTATATAATGAATGCTAGATATGAATGCAAGGTATGCATGTAATGATAGATATGAATACATAATGTATACATAATGTAATACGATATATAATGATAGCATGTATGGTAATGTAGAATATATGATGCAAGCATGTATATGTCCACTGTTTTCCCTTTTCCTTACATTTTTCCTTCCCTACCTTTTCCATTTCGGTTTTTCCTCTTCTATTTTTCCATGTTGTATATAATATATATAATGTATAGATGCATGTATGTATGTAATATGCATGAATGACATGTATGTAATGAAAATAAGTATATGTAAGCAACTTAATGATATGTGAATATAATATAATGTAGAGTATGCATATATGAAATATAATGCATGCAAGTATATAATGTATTCAAATATGTATGTATGCATCTATGTATGTACGTATAGGTGCATAAATAAATGCAAGTATGCATATGTGATATGTATGTAGGCATGTATGCAATGTATGTATGTATATATGATATGTATGTATGCATGTATGTAATGTAAGTATGTATGTATGTATTTCTATAAACTGGGTTAACCTATAACCTTTTACACACAAGCACTCATACATCCTTTGACACCATGTATCCCATGTCACATACACCTACCTATCACTAAATCTGAGAACATTAATACATATTCTTTCACACACATGTCACACACACACACTCACTTACTCTTTTACCTCTCCTTTGCTCTCTATGTATATATATGTATGTGCCTATATATATAGCTTTTCTATATATATCTATGTATATGAATATGTGAATGTGAATAACATATATTGTGAGCACCCTGAATTTCGGGTTGATTTTTTTTAATTTTTCTGATGATTTAGTTTCAATAAATAAATTATTCAGTTTAATTATCTTTAAGTGTACTTTCTCGTGCCTTTGATATTTGGAGTGTCAGGGATGTTCAACTCTGAAAACCTTCTTCACGAGTTTTGAAGTGGACATGATTGCCTTCATGATGGTATATAATGTCCCATCCAAACTTGTTCCCTTGTACTCTTTTTGCTTCACAGAACCTCGGGTCGATTTAGACCATTTGATAATTAATTAATTTTTCCACTCTTTTCCTTGATCACCATATGCACGTTACCGTGACTTTTGATTTGGGAGCACCAGACCAGTCATTTTTTTGAAACCAACTTCTCATGCATGATCTACTCGAGACGCTCTTAACTCATGACCTTCGTGTCCCACTCAGACACACCATTTTGTGCTCCATTTTGTTCACACAACTTTTTTGACACGTGACCCGATTTTATTTCACCCCACGGTGTCACATTCATTTTCCAACTTGATTTGTGGGTACCCTGTCGACCAAAACCTGTCAACCCCAAATATGGACATGGCCTACATTGAGCCTACTACCTGCATGACACTTGTGTCCCATTTATTAGAATCCCCACGTGCTACTAATTTACCCATGATCATAAATACCTATTTAATTCGATTATTGCGCCATGTCCGATTTTGACCCAATCCGGCTCCACCAAGTCCAGCCCAGCTTTATATTGTCCTCTCTCATGACGCCTTTATTTTTTCTTGCCCAAAAAAAATATTCAATACCTAGTTTTCTACTTCAAATATTGAGTGTAAATTCCATTGATTTTAAATCCCAAAAAAATAATATAAATCCAATCCCGTAATTAATTTCTACCCTGGATTTCCCCTCATTCAATCCTCACCATTAATTTTCCCAACACTCAAATCCCCCCTCCCTCTAGCATGGCCGGCCCTAAATTTGAGGAAGAATATTTTCTCTCTCTCTCTCATTAACTATTACACTCACCTCTCCCTCTCTCTCTCCTTTTCCTAAATTATTCCCACACTTTTTTTTCTCACCAACAGCAACTCATCCTCCTCACCCGAGCATCTCACCCACACCAGCCATTCCCGACCTCCCTCCGGCATGGCCGACGCCATCGACCACCCCCCTGGCCGTCGGCCACCACCAGTCTCCTCCTCCCACTTCAAACTCCTTCACCACCACATTAGATCACCACCACCACCACATTAGATCACCACCACCACCACATCTATCATCTCCGACCACCACCATCCAGCACAACCGTCCGCCGAGCCCCCACCGTGCGCCGTCGCGCCTCCGCCGGGCCAGGCAGGCCGCACAGCCGCGCAGCAGCAGCGCACAGCAGCGTTGCGCATCAGCGCCGGCCGAACAGCCGTGGCCGCACGTACGGGCGTCGCCGCCGCCGGCGTGGCCGACCCCCCTTAGTCAGGCGCACCCCCGGGGCAGGCCCCGTGGCCGCCGTTCGCCTCTCCGACGTGTATCGGAGGCGATCCGTGCGTTTGGCACGGGTTCCCGTCGTGACGAGCCCGGAAACGACGCTGAAATGCCGCCCTGTCGCAGCAACTTTGTACACGATTTCCGAGAAATTTGACAGTTGGATCGGCGATTTCTTTGCTCTGTCACAATCTCGGTATATCCACCTTCACTCCTGTCAATTTGCATCCGTTAATTTTATCGTTTGATACCTCAAAACCGGCCACTAAGTTGACCGTTTAAATTGTATAAATTTTGGACAGTTTTGCGGAGTCAACTTCGTCGGCTTGTACCTCGTCCACCGCAGCTCCATTTGGCGTGCTACCAGTTCCTGTGAGAAGCTGGTATAACCCTCTTACTACTCCTCCAGTTTTGTTTCATTGTGAGCTTGTTTGATTGGTTGAATTCGACGCCAAAGTTGGCCGCCCGAATTCGTAATTTTTAACTTATAAAATTCTATTTTTGAACACGGGACTCCAGATTTCATTTCTGGCACCACCAGTAGACTCGTGGTATCGTTCTGGCAAGTTTTCATATATAATTTGTTAAATTTGGAGGACATGGACCATGGCACGCATTTCGGTGCAAAGTAGGTCCCACAGTCCGGGTCAACGAGACTTTTTGACGCCGGCTCATCGAAATCAAATTCTGGATATACCGTTGAGTTTGTATCGTCATTCTGGACTCGTTGATATATAATTTGCTAGGTTTTGGTGGACATTGGATCCGACACGCATTTCGGTGTAAGTCGGATACCAATATCCGGGTCAACAGGTCATTTTGAGATCGGCTCATCGGAATCCAATTCCGGATATACCGTTGAGTTCGTATCGTCATTCTGGACTCGTTGACATGTAGTTGCTGAGTTTTGAGAAGATTGGCTTCGGCACGCATTTCCGTGCAAACCGAAATTCCAAGTTCTGGTCAACGGACCAAATTGAGATCGGGTCAACGGAATCCAATTCTGGATATACCGTTGGGTTCGTATCGTCATTCTGGTATCGTGGACATATAATTTGTTAAGTTTTGTAGACTTATTTTCTTGCACGTTTTTCGGTACAAAACGGCTCCGACACGGATACCATTTTTGACCCGAAATTACCTTTTTGCCCTTGTGTCCAAATTGGACCGATGGGTAGGCTAATCTAGCTAATTTGACCATTCTGGACACGTTGGCGATATTTATTTCATCATCCGACAATGTTTGTAGATAGTTTCTCTATGTATCACCTTTTAATTAATAATTAATTCTTATAATATTCGTATTTCGGGATTAGTACAACGAAACTGAGATCGGTCAATTCCAGCAATCTCACATCGTTGAAATTGATAAGATAGACACATGGATCACTATAATAAGATTTTTAACCTTGCCGTTGATCATCTTATCTCGATTTGCGTGTCGTAAGTTTCGACGTACGAATAACGAAGTACACTTTATATCTTTAATAATTAGACTAGAATTGATCATGTTTGACCAGAGTTGACCAGTTGACCATAAGTTAACTGTAAGTCAACACTTGACCTAGTTTGACTAGATTGTTGACCGGAGTTGACCTAGAGTTGATTTGACTTAGAAGAACCTAGGATAATATAGATTGCTTGTAGAGATTCATTTATTACAACTTGAACACCTTGTAACCTGTGTTGCTTTAAATAGGACTCTGTGGCTTCAGTTGGACCCCTATACCTATCAGCTGTTCAGGTTATCAGGCGAGTACATTCTCTGATCATTTCATATCCTGTTAGAATTATTCTCCTGCTTTAGATTACTTTACTTGATGCTGTCACGTTGGTCACACGGATTAGTACCGTATGGATCCTTTCTTGAGATGTTATTCCCTCAGGGAGCATCGGATACTACATGTTCTGTGCGTTTTACTTACATTGTGTATCACTATGCTTCATGGTTCATTGAATCACTTGTGACATGTACTCTCATGATCACAGAGTCTTCCTTGAATCACCCATTTATGGGCATTCCCAGAATCACCCATTTATGGCCTACCATGTATCACCCCTTGTGGGCCATTGCATGGAATCATAACATAACCTGGCTGGATCCTTGTGTATTGATTGGGGGTACGGGAGAGTAGAAGTAGACATGTGAATAATACCCAAGTAGTATCTCATCTGATCACCTCCGTAATGTCTCATCAGAATCTCCTATGCCATTCATATGTTTATATTGTACTCTGACTCACTAGCCACTGTTAGTTCTCTACTTATAGTAGATATTTCTATTACAGTTCTCTCTCTGTTTACATTCTGTACTTTCTTCAGTTTTCTGTATCTTACTCTACTGCATGATTATATTTTCTAACCTGCTATGATCTATTGAGATGTATTGTGCTCGTTCATGTCCTGACTGAACCTGTTGATAAATTTTACAGATAGCCTGGAGGTTGCCTGCTAGCCTAAGAGGAGACACAGTAGAGGTTGTATAGATAGTTATTTCAGTTGTCTTGAGTTGTATTTATTTTATGGATTACTGTATTGAGCTTTGAGATGTTTTCTGGGTTTGTGTATCTTAGACACTTAGACTTCTATCTGCTGTATCTCTTTTGGATTTTATGTTTTACCTATCTTTTATCTTGCTCTACCTTAGTTGTGATTGAGACTGTATCTGCTATGTCACCTCCATTCAGAGAGTATATACTGTACAAGTACCTTTATATTGTTAGATGTTTGACCTAGGACAGCGTTCTTCTGCCGACACTGCAGCGTAGGCTAGACGTACCCACGTCTCGTGCCCTTACTTTAGGGTGCGGGTCGTGACACATTTTTAGTGGTGGCCCATACAGGTCGAGTTTGTGTAGTGGTATTCGAACTAGAGTATCACTACAGCCTGCAGTAGGATTAGGATATATTTTTGAAGGTACTCAATCACAGTTAGGATTCCTTGAGAGATTCCTGGGACGACCCTTGAGAATCTTATTTTAACTTCGATTTGAAAACTCTTCTTTCCTTGATTTGATTTATCTTTACTTCTGTTGTTGAACTTGATTTTGATGGATTATTGTTGAATTTGAGTTTGTATTTATTGATTTTGATGGATGATTGTTGAATTTTGAATCTTGATGTTAGCTGTTGCATCTGAGTTTGTATTTATATGATTTGATAGATTTTTGTTCATTTTTGAATCTTGATGTTCGTTGATAAATTTGATTTTTGGGTGTCCATTGTTGATTTAATTTAATTTTTGTCAAGATGAAATTATATGGGCTAGGTCATCTAAGTTATGGAATCTAGTCTTCTACAGTCACATTAGCCAGCATGGTGAGGACATATAGTCTGACTTGGATATATTTCTCGAGTGTGGAAATTTAAGGTTTTCGCAGCCAAGCTAGCGGCATCGCAAAAATGTTAAATACCATGATTCTAGAGGTATGTGCCTAATTCGAGGACTCTGTGATTATCGTAGCCTTGCTTACTAGTATGACGAGGATTTAGAGTACCATGATTTTGGATAGACGCATATGATTATCAGATTGTACCTTAAATGTTTTCGAACATGTTTTCTCTACTCTTGTTTCAGTCCTTCAAAAAAAAAGAATTATTATTTGTTTTGTTTTGTTTCTCATTATTTAACTTAGGAGTAGCTTTAGCTATTTTTATAAACCTTGTGTAACTTCTTGCTATGAGTTTCTTCATAATATAATGAATCGATGATTTAGCTAGACCTTATCTTGGATTTGATATTATAGCTCTGGTTTCAAAATGGTTCCTTCTTTAAACAGATAAGCAAAACAGATTTTATCGTTATTTTTTTTGCTATTATTCTTGTATTAAATAATAATAATAATAAAACTGTCTTGATTACATCAATCACCTACTTGCAATCTTGGTAGGAATCTAAATGTTGGTCTTAACGTAGAATTTAATTTTTTATATTGGGACATGAAAATATATATAGTGGACACAGACACTTTGTCTGACACGTATGCATACTACACTTTGATTACCAACCCATCTAAATACATATTAATATGTTGTTGATGTTTAAATTCTCAAAACCTTAATATTCTGATACAGTACAGTATCAGAGACTGGTTCTCTGCTTTTCCAGTTTAAATTCGTAATTCAAATATAGATTTCATGTTGTTAGTTTTGTTTACATCACTGCACATGTATGTTATATACAGGGTTTTAATTTTTAAGAAAATCGGTTGAGTTTTGTGTTTGAATTTGTCAAATCTGAGACTGTGTGCATATTAACCCTTAATACTGAATTTTAAATATTAGTTCAATCTGTTATTTTAAATGTAATATTTTGAGCTATATACATTGTTGTAACTAGGGATATAATGTTAGGTTTCATACTCTTACATGTTAGGTTGTGGTTGTGGTGAACATTGGGTTGGTTTTGATGTTTGAATTTCACCAAAATCCTGAAACTGAATACATGTTAACATTTTTTATTGATTGCAAATGTTAGTTCAATTTCTGATTTAATATGTAATATTTAGAGCCGTATACATTGTCGTATGTAGGGATAGTATGTTAGGGTTTCATCTCCAATCATGTTAGGATGTTTTGGGAGCGTTCGGTTGGTTGTGATGTTTCAAACCCCTAAAATCTGAAACTGCATTATGTTAATATTACACTGCTTTAAATGTTAGCTTATTTCAGATTCTTGTATGTAAATGCTGAACTAAAACTGGATTTAACCTTTCAATACTAAGCTATAATCCTGTACAAGGACACACACACCCTAACTTAGTATACACTGCCATGTAAACCTAACCCTTCCTCTCTATGTTATGTTCATATATCTATATAGATATATATAGAGTTTATGCATACATGTTATAATGTATATATATACATAACTAAATCTCTACCTCTTTATATAGATAAGTATATGGTTAGCTATGCATGTTATGAGTAAATATGTTGTGTATTATAGATTGTTTAACCAATATGCCATGAGTAGTGTAACTGGATAGCTATTGTTTTGGAACCCAAATCCTTATATACTTTCATGTATATTTCACATACACATATGCCTACTATCTAACCATATGAACCTGTTCACATACACCCATACACACACGAACCACATAACCTTTACATCATGCTAGCTTTTCCCCCTCTAACACTCTCTATATATATTGTGATTGGATTTCCATGCAATTGACTTTCATTCTTTAACTTCTGATTTTGATTTTTTTTTTGAATAGTACCCTTTATAGATAATTGGTAGTTATCTTTATTTTATTTTTTGATAAGTACCAGCTTTCATAAAGGATGTTAGACTGCCTTACAGTCTTGATAATTTGTTGTTTCTGTAATTTCTTTTAGTTTAGCACCCTAGATTGCTTGTATGTTTTGATATCCTATGACCGTTTTGGTTAGCATGACTAGTATACCTAGATGAGACCTTCACTACCACCGTATGTCATGACCCTGTATGCTGTCCTTTTTAAGCGTATGTTTTATTTATGTTCTGGGACTTGCTTGTGGGGGGTTTGACCTAGAAGGAGTATGAACATTTTAATTTCGAGGACGAAATTTTTATAAGGTGGGTAGGATGTGAGCACCCTGAATTTCGGGTTAATTTTTTTTAATTTTTCTGATGATTTAGTTTCAATAAATAAATTATTCAGTTTAATTATCTTTAAGTGTACTTTCCCGTGCCTTTGATATTTGGAGTGTCAGGGATGTTCAACTCTGGAAACCTTCTTCACGAGTTTTGAAGTGGACAGGATTGCCTTCATGATGCTATATAATGTTCCATCCAAACTTGTTCCCTTGTACTCTTTTTGCTTCGCAGAACCTCGGGTCGATTTAGACCATTTGATCATTAATTAATTTTCCCACTCTTTTCCTTGATCACCATATGCACGTTACCGTGACTTTTGATTTGGGAGCACCAGACCAGTCATTTTCTTGAAACCAACTTCTCATGCATGATCTACTCGAGATGCTCTTCACTCATGACCTTCGTGTCCCACTCAGACACACCATTTTGTGCTCCATTTTGTTCACACAACTTTCCTGACACGTGATCCGATTTTATTTCACCCCACGGTGTCACATTCATTTTCCACCTTGATTTGTGGGTACCCTGTCGACCAAAACCTGTCAACCCCAAATATGGACATGGCCCACATTGAGCCTACTACCCGCATGATACTTGTGTCCCCATTTATTGGAATTTCCACGTGCTACTTATTTACCCATGATCATAAACACCTATTTAATTCGATTATTGCGCCATGTCCGGTTTTGACCCAATCCGGCTCCACCAAGTCCAGCCCAGCTTCATATTATCCTCTCTCATGACGCCCTTATTTTTCCTTGCCCAAAAATAATATTCAATACCTAGTTTTCCACTTCAAATAATAAGTGTAAATTCTATTGATTTTAAATCCAAAAAAAATATATAAATCCAATCCCCTAATTAATTTCTACCCTTGATTTCCCCTCATTCAATCCTCACCAATAATTTTCCCAACACTCAAATTCCCCCTCCTTCTAGCATGGCCGGCCCTAAATTTGAGGAGGAATATTTTTTCTCTCTCTCTCTCATTAACTATTACACTCACCTCTCCCTCTCTCTCTCCCTTTCCTAAATTATTCCCACACTTTTTTTTCACCAACAGCAACTCATCCTCCTCACCCGAGCATCTCACCCACACCAGCCATTCCCGACCTCCCTCTGGAGTGGCCGACGCCGTCGACCACCCCCCCTGGCCGTCGGCCACCACCAGTCTCCTCCTCCCACTTCAAACTCCTTCACCACCACATTAGATCACCACCACCACCACCACATTAGATCACCACCACCACCACATCTATCATCTCCGACCACCACCATCCAGCACAACCGTCCGTCGAGCCCCCACCGCGTGCCGCCGTGCCTCCGCCGGGCCAGGCAGGCCGCGCAGCCGCACAGCGCTGCGCAGCAGCAGCGCACAGCAGCGTTGCGCATCAGCGCCGGCCGAACAGTCATGGCCGCGCGTACGGGCGTCGCCGCCGTCGGCGTGGCCGACCCCCTTGGCCGGGCGCACCCCCGGGGCAGGCCCCGTGGCCGCCGTTCGCCTCTCCAACGTGTATCGGAGGTGATCCGTGCGTTTGGCACGGGTTCCCGTCGTGACAGCCCAAAAACGAAGCTAAAATGCCGCCCCGTCGCAGCAACTTCGCACGCGATTTTCGAGAAATTCGACCGTTGGTTCGACGATTTCTTCGCTCTATCACAATCTCGGTATATCCACCTTCACTCCTGTCAATTTCCATCCGTTAATTTTATCGTTTGATACCTCAAAACCGGCCACTAAGTTGACCGTTTAAATTGTATAAATTTTGGACAGTTTCGCAGAGTCAACTTCGTCGGCTTGTACCTCCTCCACTGCAGCTCCATTTGGCGTGCTACCAGTTCCTGTGAGAAGCTGGTATAACCCTCTTACTGTTCCTCCAGTTTCATTTTATTGTGAGCTTGTTTGATTGGTTGAATTCGACGTCAAAGTTGGCCGTCCGAATTCGTAATTTCTAACTTGTAAAATTCTATTTTGAACACGGGACTCCAGATTTCATTTCTGGCACCACCAGTAGACTCGTAGTGTCATTCTGGCATGTTTTCATATATATTTTGTTAAATTTGGAGGACGTGGGCCCTGGCACGTATTTTGGTGCAAAGTGGGTCCCACTGTCCGGGTCAACGAGACTTTTTGACGTCGGCTCATCAGAATCCAATTTTGGATATACCGTTGAGTTCGTATCGTCATTCTGGACTCGTTGACATATAATTTGCTAGGCTTTGGTGGACATTGGATCCGGCACGCATTTCGGTGTAAGTCGGATACCAATATCCGGGTCAACAGGTCATTTTGAGATCGGCTCATCGGAATCCAATTTCGGATATACCATTGAGTTCGTATCGTCATTTTGGACTTGTCGACATGTAGTTTGCTGAGTTTTGAGAACATTGGCTCCGGCACGCATTTCCGTACAAACCGGAATTCCAAGTTCTGGTCAACGGACCAAATTGAGATCGGGTCAACGGACCAAATTGAGATCGCTGAAATTGACAAGATGGACACGTGGATCACTATAATAAGATTTTTAACCTTACCGTTGATCATCTTATCTCGATTTACGTGTCGTAAGTTTCGACGTACGAATAACGAAGTACACTTTATATCTTTAATAATTAGACTAGAATTGATCCTGTTTGACCAGAGTTGACCAGTTGACCAAAAGTCAACTATAAGTCAACACTTGACCTAGTTTGACTATATTGTTGACCGAAGTTTACCTAGAGTTGATTTGACTTATAAGAACCTAGGATAATATAGATTACTTGTAGAGATTCATTTATTACAACTTGAACACCTTGTAACCTGTGTTGCTTTAAATAGGACTCTGTGGCTTCAGTTGGACCCCTATACCTATCAGCTGTTCAGGTTATCAGGCGAGTACATTCTCTGATCATTTCATATCCTGTTAGAATTATTCTCCTGCTTTAGATTACTTTACTTGATGCTGTCACGTTGGTCACATGGATTAGTACTATATGGATCCTTTCTTGAGATGTTATCCCCTCAGGGAGCATCGGATACTACATGTTCTGTGCGTTTCACTTACATTGTGTATCACTATGCTTCATGGTTCATTGAATCACTTGTGACATGTACTCTCATGATCACAGAGTCTTCCTTGAATCACCCATTTATGGGCATTTCCATAATCACCCATTTATGGGCCTACCATGTATCACCCCTTGTGGGCCATTGCATGGAATCATAACATAACCTGGCTGGATCCTTGTGTATTGATTGGGGGTACGGGGGAGTAGAAGTAGACATGTGAATAATACCTAAGTAGTATCTCATCTGATCACCTCCGTAGTGTCTCATCAGAATCTCCTATGCCATTCACATGTTTATATTGTACTCTGACTCACTAGCCACTGTTAGTTCTCTACTTATAGTAGATATTTCTATTACAGTTCTATCTCTGTTTATATTCTGTACTTTCTTCAGTTTCTTGTATCTTACTCTACTGCATGAATATATTTTCTAACCTGCTATGATCTGTTGAGATGTATTGTGCTCGCTCCTGTCCTGACTGGACCTGTTGATAAATTTTACAGATAGCCTGGAGGTTGCCTGCTAGCCTAAGAGGAGACACAGTAGAGGTTGTATAGATAGTTATTTCAGTTGTCTTGAGTTGTATTTATTTTATGGATTACTGTATTGAGCTTTGAGATATTTTTTGGGTTTGTGTATCTTAGACACTTAGACTTCTATCTGTTGTATCTCTTTTGGATTTCATGTTTTACCTATCTTTTATCTTGCTCTACCTTAGTTGTGATTGAGACTGTATCTGCTATGTCACCTCCATTCGAAGAGTATATACTGTACAGGTACCTTTATATTGTTAGATGTTTGACCTAGGACAGCGTTCTACCGCCGACACTGCGGTGTAGGCTAGACGTACCCACGTCTCGTGCCCTTACTTTAGGGTACGGGTCATGACATATATACATTATATGACTAAGTTTGTGTGCCTTGTTAGCTTATGGCTTAGTTTTGTGCTTGGTTTAGCAAGTGACTTAGGCTATGAGTTAGTAGCTATCTTGGATACTTGATTTGCATATACTTAGTTTATTTAGACCTAGAATTGACTAACCTAGACTAGTTGACCATTGTTGACCCAACCGTAGCTAGTTTGACCACAGTTGACTATAGTTGAGCTAGTTTGACTTTATAGTTGACCAGAGTTGACCAAGAGTTGACTTTTACCTAGATTGACTTAGACTCATGTAGATTGCATTATAATTTTAATTATCATATAAATTAAACTCTTAATAACTTGTTTTATTCTAAATAGGACTCTGTGACACCAGTTCGGACATCTATTAATATCTGTTGTTCAGGGTGACAGGTGAGTACATTCTCTGATCGTTTCATATTTGCCAGGACTTATATTCTTGCACTAGATTACTTTACTTGATACTGGCACGATTGTTATCACGGATTGGTACTATATGGATCTTCTCTTGCGATGTTATCTCTATTGTGTTCAACAGATACATATTGTTATGTGCGTTTCACGAACATATTGTATTTATTGTACACCCCTATTCATGTATACTCATTGTGCATCTTGTACTCTCATGATCACATGAGCTTCATGGAGACTATTGTACAAGGTAGCGTAACTGGATTGGATCCTTGTGTATTGATTGGGGAGGGTGAGTAGGAAATTGTTATGTAATCAAATCCCATTGTACGACTATTGTGTGCATCCATTGTACACTCACATTATGATGGAACTACCTATTGTTATTGTATAACCTAACCCGTTTACATAGCCATATTGTGCTCTAAATTACTAGTATTACAGTTTTACTTATTCTGTATATATATTCAGTTATAAATTCTCTCTCATTTTTATGTACATCTTCTTACAGTTCATGTATCGTACTCTATTGCATGTTTATTATCTTCTGACATGATATGAACTGCGTGAGATGTATTGTGCTCGCTCCTGTCCTGACTGGACCTGTTAAAAATATTACAGATGATGATGACTTCCCTACCTTCTATGGGACACATGAGGGTGACCTTCAGGAGCCCGAGGAGCATCTAGCTCAGTAGAGGGTGTCTAGCCTAGTCTAGTCTAGTATTTACAGCTTTCAGTTTGTATCGGATTGTTTCGATTGTTAGTTGAGACTTAGTTATATTCAGGACTTGTATTTATTTGTGTTGAACATCTACTTTGTGTGGTGTGATAACTCTATTTATATTCAGTTCCTTTCTTTTATCTGATTCCATATCGTGCTTTATCTTTCCTAGACTTGTGATTGAGATATAGAGTTGAGATGTTATATTATACCTCCGTGCGGAGATGATTGTTATATCATATTGTTGTTAGATGTTATAGACGAACTATAAAGCGTTCTACCACCGACACTACGGCGTAGGCTGGACGTACCCACGTTCTCGTGCCCTTCCTCAGGGTGCGGGTCGTGACACGTTTTTGTGGTGGCCCATGCAGGTCAGAGTCGCAACTAGTACGATTTCGTAGTGGTGCTCGACTTAGAGTGCTGCTACGAGCCTGCTGTTAGGATATAGGATTAGGCAGTATAAAGAGTTACTCAATCACAGTTAGGACTACTTGAGTAGATTCCTGGGATGACCCTTGAGAATCTCATTATAAACTATCTCGAAATTCAATTCCGACAGTTTCTTTCTACTTCCTTGTTCATCGATGAATTTGATTCTTGGTATTCATTATTGACTTGATTTTCTACCAAGATAACATTATGGGATAGGTTGCCTCAGTCATGGAATCTAGAGTTTTCTACAGCCATATTAGCTGGTTTGGCGATGAGATAGAGTCTGATTTTGGATATATTTCTCGGGTGTGAAAATTTAAAGTTTTCGCTGCCAAGCTAGCGGCAATGCGAAAATTTAAATACCATGATTCGAGCGGTATGTACATTAGTTGCAGACTCTATGGATTATCGCAACCATACTTATTGGTGTGACGAGGATTCTGGTAACATGGTTCTGGATAGACGGGTATGATTATCAGATTGTAGAATAGATACCATATAGATGGTGCCCTAGTATAATGGAGTAGAATATCAGTATGGATATTACTTGAGTATCAAGGATTAGATAGAGGGATGTAGGCCACCTGTAGCGCAGCACCGTGCCCCGTACCATCAGAAGGATATACCCCAGAGGGGCAGGGCTTTTGCGCTGACAGTCGCGTAGACCGACGCTACGGGCGACGGGTTAGTAGGTCTTTCTTTCCTGTTCTTCTTACCATCTTGTTGTGTGATTCCATTAGTACCTGTCAGGATGTTTTGTGCTGTGATAGATAGTATAGTGACCCTGATCAAGACCGTGATACCACGACCAGTAGGGCCACAATTTGCATGTATTCGATATAGTTTTCTTGACCTTGATTGTTGGGAGTTTAACCTAGAAAGAGTACGACCATCTTAATTTTGAGGACGAAAATTTTCTAAGGAGGGTAGACTTGTAGCATCCAGTTTCTAAAATGAGAGTAATTTTGAAATTTTGTAATTATAATCATTTAATAATGATATTTAAACCATATTATAATTTTTGGTGATTTTTAATTATTTTAAAGCTATTTAAAATGTTGAATTGTGATTTTGATGGTTAACTAGTCTAACCCTAGAGACTGCATGAACTAGAGACTAACCATGACCATGGAAACCTAACCATGTGATTAGGATGACTAATTGTGACTTTTTAGGCTAAGGGTATTTTGGTCATTTTTGACTTATTAATGAAAATAAATTTTGATTAATTAATATTGTGCTAATTGAATTATTAGAGACTAACCTAGTTTTGACTAAACCTAGATGTTAATGATGCTCATGGAGGTTTAGTTAGAAGGTTAGAGACTTAATGGTTAAGTTAGATTAACAATATCTAGATATTTTATAGTAGGATATTTATCCCTTAGGATATTTGTGAAAAAGAAAGCCTTATGACTAGTTGAACCAATAGGAAGGCTTAGAATTGGGTGGACAATTCCTAGCCACTCATCTACATGAAAAACTAACCCTAATTCATCTAATGACCAGCCATCAAGTGCCCCCTCCCTTCCTATAAAGAATCCTTAAGAAAACCCTTGCCTCTTTTTACCTCTACATAAAATCCTAAGTGTTCTTCCCCAAATTAGAGAGCTTTCCTCTTTGCTTTGATTTCCTTTCCCTCACATTCCTCCATCCAAACTTCTTCTAATCCATCCCACACCATCAAGGAAGGATTCTATCCAAGAATTTGGGCAAGGTGCAAAGGGAGGTGTCCTTCTGGATAGATATTCGTATCGGAGCCGAGTCCTAAAGATTTTTATTGGGATTCCACTCCCAATAGGTAAAATCTATCCTCTAATTTGATTTTCTTTGTATATTAATTAGTTTTGAATCCAAAGGATCCACCCCCATGCATGTGTCCCCTTTAGATTCAATTTTGAGACCATTTGGAGTCCATTTGAGGATGTTATAGGTGTGTCTTGTGTCCTACTTGATAGATCCCAAATTAGGACACCCCATGTGTATGTATGTATGATAATAGTTTAAATAGATATTTAAATTCAGTTTTAGAATGGTTAGAGAGTGGATTGATCTTAGTTAGGATGGTTAGAATGAGTTTCATTTGGATACCTATGTTGGTATCCAAGTATCTTGGCTAACCCAAATTCGTCATAATTTTTTTCCACGTTTTTAGTAGCCAGAGTAACTTAGAAATGTCATAACTTTTAGCTTAGAACTCCGATTTATCTTTCGTTTTTTTTAAAAGAACCGTATCGAAGTTAGATTTCCAAATATTTATTTTAATAAGCCAAATTCGTTCTAAAACTTTCTATAAATTTATTTGAGTGTCAGCTGTACGAAAGACGAACGCGTTTCGGTATTTTTGCGATTTCGGGAGCTTCCGGACACGAAAATGCGATTCGTTTAAATTTTCGGAAAGCTAACACAAAGAGCTAAGACATATTTTAATCCTAGAATTTAGTGAAGGCTCAACTGATACAGTATTGGTTTTAAGTAGAAGAGTGACTATACGACATAGGCATTTTGTGTAATCTATGAGCCTATGTAGTATAGATATTAAATGATTGTAGAGTATGTAATGCATGATATGTTAGATGAATGAAATAATATATATATATATATATATATATATATATATATATATATATATATATATATATATATATGATATGTATCCTCTTTACATTAATATATATATGGTTGAATACAAGCATGTAGGAATGCAATCAATGTAATATATGTAAGCAATGCATAAATGCATGAATGAAAGAATGATATACAATGTATGCATGAAAGTATATAATGAATGCTAGATATGAATGCAAGGTATACATGTAATGATAGATATGAATGCATAATGTATACATAATGTAATACAATATATAATGATAGCATGTATGGTAATGTAGAATATATGATACAAGCATGTATATGTCCACTGTTTTTCCTTTTCCTTACGTTTTTCCTTCCCTACCATTTCCATTTCAGTTTTCCCTCTTCTTTTTTCCATGTTGTATATAATATATATAATGTATAGATGCATGTATGTATGTAATATGCATGAATAACATGTATGTAATAAAAATAAGTATATGTATGCAACTTAATGATATGTGAATATAATATAATGTAGAGTATGCATATATAAAATATAATGTATGCAAGTATATAATGTATTCAAATATGTATGTATGCATCTATGTATGAATGTATAGGTGCATGAATGAATGCAAGTATGCATATGTGATATGTATGTAGGCATGTATGCAATGTATGTATGTATATATGATATGTATGTATGCATGTATGTAATGTAAGTATGTATGTATATATTTTTATAAACTGGGTTAACCTATAACCTTTTACATACATGCATTCATACATCCTTTGACACCATGTATCCCATGTCACATACACCTACCTATCACTAAATCTGAGAACATTAACACATATCCTTTCACACACATGTCACACACACACACACACACACACACACACACACACACACACACACACACACACACACACACACACACACACACACTCACTTACTCTTTTATCTCTCCTTCGCTCTCTCTATGTATATATATGTATGTGCCTATATATATAGCTTTCCTATATATATCTATGTATATGAATATGTGAATGTGAATAATATATATACATTATATGACTAAGTTTGTGTGCCTTGTTAGCTTATGGCTTAGTTTTGTGCTTGGTTTAGCAAGTGACTTAGGCTATGAGTTAGTAGCTATCTTGGATACTTGATTTGCATATACTTAGTTTATTTAGACCTAGAATTGACTAACTGCCACGACCCGCACCCGTTTTTTTTTAAACGGATACGAGACGTGTCCAAGCCAGCCTACGCCGCAATGTCGGCGGTAGAATGCTGTCACGGCCATGAAGATCAAAATCACAAATAATGCTCATTCATAAAATTAATTTAATTTACAATGATCACAAGTTTTATATTTTATAGAAAAATATAAACTTGTACATATATGGAATGACTATAACTCATCTATCTAGCTAGTCTCTAGGCTTCGGCTGCAAGTACACCCGTATTTCCCATGCTAAGTGAATCTACGGCTAACCTGAAAAATATTGGTTTCCAGTCAGGAATGGAACGAGCACAATTCATTGAATGCAATTTCAAATAAAGAAAATGACTATAAAATAAAGGTTAGACATCAATCATGAGTTTTGAAAATAAACAGTAAATACGGAAAACCAATAGCAATAAATAGACACAAAATACTTTCCCCAACTGTTAGAAGTACCTTTGATATGTGATCAGTCTGGGCCACTACACCGTACGGTCTACGATGTCTACTTGCAGAAAAATAAACACGGTCTACAATGTCTACTTGCAAAAAATTAACACGGTCTATGATGTCTACTGCATGAAAATAAATACGGTCTACAATGTCTACTTGCAAAAATAAATACGGTCTACGATGTCTACTGCATGAAAATAAACACGGTCTACGGTCGGATCACGCATCATTGGTACTTCTCCTTTCTGACTCAACAATTTATAATAGAGTATAAAAGTCACATAACCAATGACTAATCAATGAAATATAGTAAAGATCAATATCGAAATGCAAATAATAAACTGTACTCGCCTGTGGTCCTCTGCTGGTGAAACCGATAGTCTGAACTACTCAATGTGCCACAATAGTCAAAACCCGTACAACAGTCCCCGAAAGCTGAAATAAATATTACCAATGTTTTTAGAATAGTCAAAATAGGTAGGATCGCCTGTCCTTAAGTCCAATTCTGGACACAGGGGCAAAACGGTAATTTCGGATCAAAAAGATGTCCGTCGTTGGACCCGCTTTGCACCGAAAAGCGTGCCAGAGTCAACGGTCTCTAAAGTCATCAAACTATATGTCTACAGATCTAGTTTTTTGATACGAACCCAACCGTATATCCAGAGTGGGATTTCGGCTGGCCGTGCACAAAATCGCCCGTTGAATCGGACCGTGGGGCCCGCAAAACGGCGATCCAATCAACTGTCTCAGAATCGGACCAAACTTGGCATACAGGACCAGAAAAACGATACGGTCATGCTGGCATAAGTTTCGTCTCGATCTGACGAGCGTGCACAAACTAATTAGGAAATTTGCACAGAGGCCGATACGGTAAATTTTGACGGATACGCCTCAAATTCGTCGCGCACACGCGACCAATTTGAATTCCGTCAAAGCCCACACATCCATGAAGCCGATACGCAGCTTTCGATACTTTTGGTTCGCGACCAAGTCGCCCGGTTTGGCGGGACGCACGTGGTATCGGAGGATTTTAAGGATTTTTGAAAACAGTAGTTATAGGTTTTTCGCAAACTTTACAATTTGATATCCCTTAGCCCACTCAATGAAACTGAGAACTACAAAAAGGAATTCGAAGACCTATATGTTGTTAACAAAAAGTTTTCAGATGGGTTTTAGAATCTGTTCTTGGATTGGCGAGTTCTCGCCTTCCAAAGTGGGGTGTTTAAGTACGAAACCTGCTCGGTTTTCGACTAATCGAACGCCAGTTTTGGCTTCGATTTCTGGGACAATATAAATCATCTAAAATCAAAGCGTTTGAAGAGACTTATAGCCGTATAGTTCGTCTTCGTACATGAGAAGACGGAGCGCGAAACGGTAGAGCGTGCAGCGCGGGAGTCGAGCACGAAGTCGGGGTCGGGCAGCGGCTGTTGCTGTCGTTTCCTGATCTGCACGCGTGCGCGCGCTGCCTCCGCGGCCTTGGCCGCGCGCGGCGGTGGCGCTCAGCCTGGCGCGCGCGCATGGAGGGGGCGCCCAGGTCTGGGTCGGCGTGGCGTGCGTTAGGGTTTGTCGATTGCTCCCTCTCTCGGGTTCTCTTATAAAGAGTATGTATAATCGGCTGTGGGTTCTGCTGGTTTCACTGTTCGGTTTGGAGGGGTCTCAGGCTCCAGCCTGGGCTGGGATAAGAGCGGGCTGGGCTCGGATATGGGCTGGGTTTAGTTGCTGCTTTCCTATTCATTTCTATTTGTTTACTTATATACATATGTATATACACATCCACATATATATATGTATATATTCTTATACACGTATACATATATACATACACGTATACACTCACAATATATATATATATATATATATATATATATATATATATATATATATATATATATATATATATATATATATATATATATATACACATGTACACATATACATTTATATATATATATATATATATATATATATATATATATATATATATATATATATATATATATATATATATACACACAAACATTTATATATTTATTTATATCTATTGATCTAGAACTATATATATATCTATCTATACGTATATACGTATATTTATATACGTACATTTACATATATACGAATATTTATATATATACACATACATGTATACATTCAAACATAAAGAATAAAATATGCTAGATACAATTTATAATAGAAATACCATATACTTAAGTCTGTATACTAAAATTCACATAAATCAAATACAATAATACTTTATATATATAAAAGCCTATTTTGCCCTATACCATAAATACGCTTCTATATATATATATATATGTATACAAGTATAAATATAGCCTAGCTAATTCCTATAAAGTCTAACATATTTGCTAAGGACAATTATTTACTATATTATCAACAAAACATTATTTAGTATTAAGAACTTATAATATACATAAATACAACCACCTTTGTGAACTCGGCTATCGGGTCACTAAATTAGAATAGTGATACGACATATGACTAGATGGACGCCTTTGGTCTCACTACGAGCCTACACGGGATTGGGTTGGGTTCGGGTCAGTTTGGTGCGACAGAGTCTTCTAAAATCAATAATCTAAATATTAAATAATTAAAACGTCTTTAGAGGTTAAGTCGCAACTTGACCTGATTTTCCTAGTTTGGGCATCGCTATGGCTCGGCCTTCCCTGACATGGCTAATATACTAGTCAAAGCACGTCACTGCACTATCCGTACCACGATTTCTAGTCACCTTGTACTCCAATTTCTAATAATGGCTAAAAAATCATTTACCGTAATAATTAACTAAATAATAATTTATAAAAATCAAAAATCACCATTTAATTAAAAATAAATCAATAAAATATTATCGAAATTTTGGAAAGAGGGGTTACACTAACTGACCATTGTTGACCCAACTCTAGCTAGTTTGACCACAGTTGACTAGAGTTGACCTAGTTTGACTTTATAGTTGACCAGAGTTGACCAAGAGTTGACTTTAACCTAGATTGACTTAGACTCATGTAGATTGTATTATAATTTTAATTATCATATAAATTAAACTCTTAATAACCTGTTTTACTCTAAATAGGACTCTGTAACACCAGTTCGGACATCTATTCATATCAGTTGTTCAGGGTGACAGGCGAGTACATTTTCTGATCGTTTCATATTTGTTAGGACTTATATTCTTGCTCTAGATTACTTTACTTGATACTGGCACGATTGTTATCACGGATTGGTACTATATGGATCTTCTCTTGTAATATTATCTTCAACGGATACATATTGTTATATGCGTTTCACGAACATATTGTATTTATTGTACACCCCTATTCATGTATACTCATTGTGTATCTTGTACTCTCATGATCACATGAGCTTCATGGAGACTATTGTACAAGGTAGCATAACTAGATTGGATCCTTGTGTATTGATTGGGGAGGGTGAGTAGGAAATGGTTATGTAATCAAATCCCATTGTACGACTATTGTGCGCATCCATTGTACACTCACGTTATGATGGAGCTACCTATTGTTATTGTATAACCTAACCCGTTTACATAACCATATTGTGCTCTAAATCACTAGTATTGCAGTTTTACTTATTCTGTATATATATTCAGTTATAAGTTCTCTCTCGTTTTCATGTACATCTTCTTACAGTTCATGTATCGTACTCTATTGCATGTTTATTATCTTCTGACATGATATGAACTGCGCGAGATGTATTGTGCTCGCTCCTGTCCTGACTGGACCTGTTGAAAATATTACAGATGATGATGACTGCCTTACCTTCTATGGGACACATGAGGGTGACCTTCAGGAGCCCGAGGAGCATCTAGCTCAGTAGAGGGTGTCTAGCCTAGTCTAGTATAGTATTTACAGCTTTCAGTTTGTATCGGATTGTTCCGATTGTTAGTTGAGACTTAGTTATATTCAGGACTTGTATTTATTTTTGTTGAACATCTACTTTGTGTGGTTTGATAACTCTATTTATATTCAGTTCCTTTCTTTTATCTGATTCCATATCGTGCTCTATCTTTCCTAGACTTGTGATTGAGATATAGAGTTGAGATGTCATATTATACCTCCGTGCGGAGATGATTGTTATATCATATTGTTGTTAGATGTTATAGACGAACTATAAAATGTTCTACCGCCGATACTGCGGCGTAGGCTGGACGTACCCACGTTCTCGTGCCCTTCCTCAGGGTGCGGGTTGTGACACATCACATTACTGTTATACTGTACCTTATCAATAATTGGTTAGAGACTAAGTTTTGTTCAGGTGAAGGGTTACAATCCCGGTCCTTGTTTGTAACTTGGTTACCGGAATAGTCCTTTAGTTATCTTATCCTTTATCACCATGTTTTCTCTAACTCATGTTTTCGTTATCCTTTATGTATCATGTGCTAATATGCTGGTTTTAGTTCCTAAGTGAAGCCTCCCTTGTGGCACTTGCTCTTTCTGGGGTCTGATCCAGCTGGCTTTGTATCGCCAGATTTTGATGTAGCAACCGAGGATCTTCCAGCCTTCCAACCAGATGGTGAATACTAGACGCAACCCTAGCAACGAGTGAGTTTTATTTGCTCTCCCACTCTATTATAAATTATTTTTTTGAGGCGTTTAGCCGCCGAGCAAGTGTTAGCTCGTGTTAAATTTACATTCCTGTCTGCCTAAGGGTTGTAACATGATTGACAAATCCTAGGGTTGATAATGTATGACTTAAACTCTTGCTAGTTTTCGCATTTTGTATGACTAGCTTCATGATTATCTGAATATGTAATATATGGAACGCCTTACTTTGTATGTCTGATGATCTACCATCTTGTTACATTTACTTGCTTGCTTGAGATGTAGACGCTAGGCTTGTTCTTGACCATAAGTGATTGTTGGCTTGTAGTAAAACCCTCATACATTTAGACAGCTGTGACCGTACATCGATGTGGGTTACACTTCAAGAGATCATAGCAGAGGCTCACAGTTTGCAATATTCGATTCATCCCGACGGTACAAAGATGTATCGTGATATCCTTCACCATTTTTGGTGGAATGGCATGAAGAGAGAAATAGCCCGGTTTGTCTCTCGTTGTTTAGTTTGCCAACAAGTTAAGGCTGAACGTCAGAGACCAACTAGACTTCTTCAACCTTTACCGATCTCAGAATGGAAGTGGGAGCACATTACCATAGATTTTGTAACTGGGTTACCTAGATCCCCAGCTGGGAGAGATACTATCTGGGTTATCGTTGACAGACTCACCAAGGTAGCTCATTTTCTCCTTTTCAGAATTGGCCAGTCGACGGATCAGCTTACAGAGATGTACCTCAGGCAGATAGTCAGATTGCACGGAGTACCAGTCAGTATTGTGTCTAACAGAGATTCGAGATTTACATCGTACTTTTGGTGGAGTCTTCAAGGGAGCTTGGGGACTCGTCTCAAGTTCAGTTCAGCTTATCATCCGCAGACAGATGGTCAGTCAGAACGCACGATCCAGACTTTTGAAGATATTTTGCGGTCATGTACGCTCGACTTCGGTGGTTCGTGGGACGATCACCTGTATCTCGTAGAGTTCTTCTATAACAACGGTTTCCAGGCCAGTATCCAGATGGCGCCCTTTGAAGCCTTGTACGGTAGAATGTGCAGATCCCCGCTAGCATGGAATGATATAGGCGAGAGGCAGATGCTTGGTCCAGAGATGATTACGCGGACTATTGAGGTGATCAGGCAAGTCAGAGATCATCTTCGAGTTGCACAAGATTGCCAGCGTCATTGGGCCGATTCTCATCGGCGTCCCCTCGAATTTTCTATCGGCGACCATGTATTCCTTAGGATCTCGCCTACCCGTGGCGTCATTTGTTTTGGCATACGTGGCAAAGCTTAGTCCTAGATATATAGGGCCGTTCGACATTCTAGAGCGAGTATGTGATGTGTCTTATCGTCTCGCTCCTTCGTCGTCATTACGTGAGGTGTATGATGTCTTCCATGTATCCCAATTGCGACGGTATATCCCAGATCCGAGTCATGTCCTTGATCATTCGGAGTTGGTTGTTAGTACCAACCTTTCGTATGAGGAAAGATCTGTATCCATATTGGACCGGAGGGAGAAGATACTCATGAACAAGACAATTATTTTAGTCCGTGTTGCTTGGGGTCATTAGGGGTGAGCAATCGGTTAATTCGGTTACAACCGAACCGAATTATGGAAAACTGAATTAACCGAATTCCTGATAAAGAAAACTAAAACCGAACCGAATTGTGGCACAACCGAACTAAACCGAACCGAACTAAATCGGTTCGGTTATTCGGTTTACTCGGTTGGGCCATTTTTACTATTAATGGACTGGGCCTAAAGTGCCTAAACTGGACTTCTTTTACAAATATATAACAGTTGGATTTCTTATTAAAAACATGTAGCAAACCTGCAAAATAATTTATTCATATTACAAAAATTTCCAACCTGATAACGCAAGTTACATATAGAATGATTCATATATAATTTTTTTCAACCTAAACTGGACTTCTTATACAAATATATAACAGTTGGTTGCAAATTAACAGTTGATAATGCAAATTCTTATACAAATAATACAAATATTATACATTATACAGAAATTGAGTTTTCAGATAATTTCTTCATTTGAGTAGCAGCAAGCAACATCCACATTGTATCTTCTCAAACAGACACTTCCAAACTGCATATTCAAAATTAGATTAGTAACAAAAAAAAGAGAAGCAATGCCAAAAGGAAAAAATTACACGACATGAAATCTGCATTGTTTCACACAAGTTACACTGTTACACTTAATGTCACTGCAACAGCTACTCGAGGGACAAATCTACGACAAGCATTTAGGAAACAGAGAACCAAAGAAGAATAAAAAAGAGTTGAAGCACATTGTCATCACCTTGTGTGCAGGTAAATCAAGATCCTTTAATATTTTGATAACTTTCAGTTGTGCACTAAATGAAAACAAAACAAGATATTACTTACAGATGCTTGTCTTGGAGAGTTTTGCTCTGAATTATGTAGTCCAATCCAATGAGAATACCTTACTGTAAAATAAAACTAGACATTGACAAGCATTGAAGTTGGAAAGCTCAGATTGGCGAGTTATGCGACATTGGATACATTGTAGTATCTGTCCACTACTAACACCCTTTCATCATTGCCAACTTTTCTTCACAATTGTTAGCAATTTATAATTGAATAAAACATGTAAACTATTTTATAAAGCAAATAAAGTCTGCAGAAATAAAGTGGATACATTGCAGATTCTGCATAGTGTAGTAGACAGTAGTGCACGACTCTATGTCCCTCCCAATAGCCTCGCCTTTGTGACTAGAAATTGGACAAAAGTTAATAATTTGTTTTTGCAATTTCCAATCATCATTGATGTAATGTGCTGTAAGACACATATAATTAATCTTTTAAATAGATGTCCATGTATCCGTCGTGAGATAAACTCTTTGATTGGACTCGTTGAAGTAAGCCTTCAACTTAGTCCTCTCATCGATGTAAAGATGGTAACAATCTCGTGCGATGGTCCATCTTGATGGTACATTAAACGTAGGACATGCAATAGAAATAAAACGCTTGAAGCCCTCTCCCTCCACAAACCGAAAAGGAAGCTCGTCAACAACTAGCATATAAGCCAATGCTTTCCTCACGTCTTCTTGATTGAACTGCCAACTAGTGAGGGTTGACTTGCCTTTTCCAACCGATTGTAAATTCAATATCGATTGAGTAGAGCCTTTATGGCTTGGGTTAAGGGGGGCACATATGCCAATGATTTTTAACGGAAGTTGTTCCGTTAATTACGGGGTAATAATAATATTATTTTTTTTCAGAAATTGCACTCCGCCTTTGGATGCCCGTTTTCAAGAAATTCTTTAAAATTACTCCAATAAGGAGCTCTTCTTTTACTAATACGTTTGCCTTTGACCTTGAGCTTAGAATTAGTTATCGAATTAACAATTGGGTCATTTGTGTCATGGGAACTTTTTCCTCCCACTATCCCACCCTCGTGCTCAATAGGTTCCCCCTCATTTGACATCTAAAATAAACATAACAAAAATATATTACAATGCAAACTTACAAAGCAAAGTTCAAACATAAAGTAAGGAATTAAGAATACGCACATTACATGAGTACGATGTTGATGCCATGAATTTGACTCAACTTACGCAACAAATGACCTATTAAATTATTTGTTGAAAACCATATAAGAATATATTTTTTTTATATAAAAATAAGATAGTTTTTTATCTGTTAATTATCTTTTATGTTCTCAATTTTTAGATGTTTTTATCAGTTATGCAAAAACATAAGTAGCAGAATGGAAACTGAACGCAGACAACCTGACTGAACACAGACAATTTATAATAGAATTCATATGATCTAAGATGACTCAAAGACTGTCATGAGCGAATTCAAAATAACCCAAAAAGTCTAAAAGACGAGAACAAAGAACAAAATCATGATACATAAATCAAACACAAAATACTCCAATCAAAGTAAGCATGTAACATATTTATATTTTCAATTTAGACAGCTAGCCATTAAGACATTGCAGCATTTGTGCAAATTGGCACTGCAAGCGATCCTGCAAAATATAAAATAACATTTTAAAGTTGAGAAATTTAAATAGTGCTCACAGTGATTGCGAGCTCGCTGCAATTATAAGATTAATTAATCCAAGAGTGAGCAAATAATCTAAAGACCCAAGCCACAGATAGCTGCAAAACAGAATTGAGAAACAATATTAGAAGAAATATGTAAGTTACTTTGAGAAAAATAAAAAAAATTGATACATGTAAATTTGTGTGTCAACATGGAGTCTGAAAACTAAATAATACATGTAAATTTGAAATGTCAACATGGAGAAAAGACACATACATGTAAATTTTCAGTGTCAACTAAAGTTTCTTGCTAGACAATATAATAGCTTGGTGATGCAATTGAAAGTTGGTGAAGTATCAGGGGAAATTAAACTAGATATCATGACCTGGTTGTGAATATATGTTAATTTAACAGAACTTGTAAACACAATCTATGATGTTAAAAGAAAACAAAATCTCGTACATGGAGGAATATACATGGAGTATGAAAACTAAATAAGGGTAAAGAAAGGACTAAAAAATATGCCGAGATCAGCCACAAATTATGATGTTAATTTAACAACTAAACTAGATATCATGACCTGGTTGTGAATATTTGTTAATTTAACAGAACTTGTTAAATTCCTATTAGAATTTCAACAACAGAACTTGGTTGTGAATTTCAACAACTAAATGAGGACAATATATGTTAATTTAACAGAACTTGGTTGTGAATATAAACAACTAAATGAGGACAATATATGTTAATTTAACAAAACTTGTTAAAGACTAAATGAGGACAATATAATAACTCCAATTCCTATTAGAATTTCAACAACTAAACTAGATATCATGACCTGGTTGTGAATATATGTTAATTTAACAGAACTTGTGAACACAATCTACGATGTTAAAAGAAACAAAATCTCGTACATGGAGGAATAAACATGGAGTATGAAAACTAAATGAGGGTAAAGAAAAGACTAAAAAAATTCAATATACCTTAATTAATCGGTGTTGCAAGAGATCAGCCACAAATTTTGAGACTCGAATATATTAGAGTAAAAGATGTGCTGCATATTCGAAGAAAACACAAATTAAGAACTAAGAAATTAGTGAGTAAAAATTTGATATATATAAAAACATAATTTAAAATTTAAATATTACTTACAAATGAGTAATGATGCCGAGATCCAAAGAGAGGCTTCAGATCTGCACTTGAAATCTCAACAAAACACCAAAATACAAAGAGAGGCTTCAGATCTGCACTTGAGATCTGAACAAAACATGAAAAATCCAAAGAAAGGGCTTTAGATCCGAGATCTATGCTTGTAATCTAAGCAAAACCTAAGAAAAAATTTCACTTCCTTACTTGAAATCTCAACAGAAGAAGTGAAGAACAAGAGAGCCACTCTCAATTTCTCTCAAAGTCGAGAGAGAGAAAAAAAAAGATGAGAGAATGCTCGGATCCACAACAGGAGCAGCCGCTCTCCAAAGTAGTTTGAGATTTAGAAAGTTTGAGAAAGAGATGAGAGAGAAGGATTCTAGGGTTTTTTTGCTTTTATATAGTATGAAGGGTATTATAGTAAATATACATGTCTAATCGGTTCTCGGTTTTAACCCGAAATCGAATTACAAACCCGAACCCGAAACCAAATAAGGATAATGGGTATTTTCATAACCGAACCCGACCCGAACTGTTCTTTAACAGAACCGAAATCCTTATTCGGTTCGGTTCGGTTTTCGGTCAGAAACCGAATAATGCTCAGCCCTAGGGGTCATCACTCTTTGGGTGAGTCAACGTGAGAGCGTGAGGATGATATCCGATCGCGATATCCGCACCTATTTGACTCATAAGGTATAATGTCTTCCTTATGCCTTATGCTTTTAAATCCTTTCTTACATGAATAATTGCTCGATTAACTGCTAGTCGTAGATTGTCTGTGATTAGTATAGCTTGCCCCGACATCTCTAGCCTCTTGATTAAGTTCCGAGGACGGAATTATTTTAAGGTGGGTAGAGTTGTCACTCCTGTTTTCCGTTATACGTATTTCCAGTGTACGTGTATGGACTCCCGACCCATATTTTGACTTGTCTAGCATAGCTTGGCTTGGTTTATTTTGGCTTGGTTCGAACCAAGTTGGTTCAAGATGAAACCACCCCTTTATAACCCAACTACTCTTTCTCTCTCTTCATTATTTCTCATAAGTTCTTCTTCTCCATTAAAAACCTCTCCCCCTCCAAAGGCAAGTGCTAGCTTGCTTCATGGAGGAACTTCATTTTTTTTGTTCCATTATCTTCCCTACATGATTCTAAGGCTATTTAGTACTTGGTATTTTTGGTTTTGAAGGATTAGTTTTTGTAGATCTAAGTTTATACAAAACTTGATTTTCTTGGGTTTTGATCTCTCAAAGCTCATTATTTTCAAGTTTTGATTGTTCCATGTTGTAGAGAATTCAATTTTACTCTAGTTAGACCTTTGAAAACCCGAATTTCGAATTGTTTTGAGTGATTTATGATCTTGAGAAGTTCATGGGTTCAATGAACTTGTGCTCTCGGGTTGGGGAAGAAGCACAGTGCTGGGCGCATAGATTTGTTATGCGCCCACTGCACGCTTCCTTGGGAGCATAGTTTTGTATGCGCCCAAGTCTCCCTTACTCCCTCTAGTGGGCGCATAGCCCCAAGGCCCTCCCTGGCTTGGGCGCATAGTTTTGAATGCGCACCAGTGCGCCATGTCTCCTTCCTTGGGCGCATAGACCCTGTCATGCGCACACTTGTCCTAGAGTGAGTCTCTTGACTTTCTCCAAGACACCATGACTCCACCCTTTGGGCGCATGCATGCAGGCGCATGTATGTGAGCGCATAGCTCCAGGCGCATGCCTGTCCAAAGCCATTGTCTCTCCATGATACCTCCCTGTCTCACTTATGTATGTGGGCACATAGACTATGCACCCTGCCTTCCTCATATGGGCGCATATATGTGGGCGCATGCCCTTAGGCGTATAGCCTTTGACGCATGCCACTTTCAGCACATCCAATTTGGGTGCATGCTATTCATGACACCCCATGGTCCTTAGTGTGAATTGTGACTTTGTTTGTGCTCTTTACTTGACTAAGTCCTATAAGTTATTTTCCATGTTGCACATGTACTCTGAGCTTTAAACACGATCTTGGTATGGCACGTACACTCTCTAACAACTCCCTGGTAGTGGCCCGCCGTGGTGCACTTATATGAACACGACATGACAATGTGACTTTACATGATATCTCTTGATAGTGACCCGTCGTGGTGCACTCTTGACCAGTAACTTGACATGATAATTCTTGATGGTGGCCCGTTGTGACGCACTCTTGACTTAAGAAGTAGCATAACATGACATGTGCTCTAAACACAATCTTGGTGTGGCATATACACTCTCTATCAACTCTTAATAGTGACCCGTCGTTATGCACTCTTGACCAGTAACTTGACATGAAAATTCTTGATGGTGGTCCGTTGTGGCGTACTCTTGACAAATAATCTTGATAAGTAACCTAACATGATAAATCTTGATATGTTGTTGCAGCGGCTATCTTGAATCGCTAAGTAACTCTTGTCTTGACACCATGGATGGTTGTGCTTGTATAAGCTACATGTCTCGTCTTGCATCATGTCTAGGACATGAATTTCTGATTTCTACGGTCAGGGATTCGTACTGAATCTGACTAGGATAATGACTAGATTGATCAAGTAGTCCATGAAGTTATTTTCCAGCTACAAGCAGTCCCGTTATCTGGGCGCTCTAATTGGACTTGTAGCCTGCCGTCGAGTAGGGCACATTTCCAGCGCACTGTCATGTGTTGCACCCCAAAGTCACCTAATCCAACTCTCTCAACTTGTGACCGGATAACCTGGATTAAGACTACAGGACTTGTGGCTGTTGGAACATCTCGATGCATCTTGTTAGTAACTAGGTTTCTGATAACCCTAGTTAGTTAAAGTATCAAGCCGTACTCATTGCTTGGCCGTGATTGATGGATGGAGTCTAGTCTAGTCTTGTCTAGGCAAGACCAGTACATGGTAATCTCAGCACGTTACTGTTATACTTTACTTTATCGATAATTGGTTAGAGACTAAGTTCTGTTCAGGTGAAGGGTTACAATCCCGGTCCTTGTTTGGTTTACGGGTTGTAACTTGGTTACTGGAATAGTCCTTTAGTTATCTTATCGTTTATCACATTGTTTCTCTAACTCATGTCTTTCGTTATCGTTATGTCTTTATGTGCTAATATGCTGGTTTTAGTTCTTAAGTGAAGCCTCCCTTGTGGCAGTTGCTCTTTTTGGGGTCTGATCCAGCTGATTTTGTATGACCAGATTTCGGAGTAGCACCCGAGGATCTTCCAGCCTTCCAGTCAGATGGTGAACACTAGACGCAAACCTGACAATGAGTGGTTTTATTTTGCTCTCCCAATCTATTGTAAATTATTCTTTTGAGGCGTTTAGCCACCGAGCAAGTGTTAGCTCGTGTTAAATTTACATTCCTGTCTGCCTAAGGGCTGTAACATTATTGATAAATCCTAGGGTTGATCATGTATGACTTTAACTCTTGCTCGTCTTCGTATTTTGTATGACGAGCTTCATGATCATCTGAATATCTAATATATGGGACGCCTTACTTTGTATGTCTGATGATCTACCATCTTGTTACATTTACTTGCTTGCTTAAGATTGAGACACTAGGCTTGTTTTTGACCATAAGTGACTGTTGGCTTATAGTTAAATCCTCATGCATCTAGACAACCGTGACCGTACATCGATGTGGGTTACACTTTAATGTACGTAGCTGGCTGTGTCTATCCCCCGCTCTCCAGTACTCTGGTTCTGGGGCGTGACAGCCGCCCCCCTCACTTTTCACTCTCTCTTGCTGAACGACCAGCTTCTCACCCCCACTCTTCTTCCTCACCCCTCTCCTGAGCTCTCTCACTCCCCTCACTTTCCTCCCTCGCTCAACTCTCCCCCTCTCCCGAGCTCTATTCTCTTACCGCCACCCTTACTACCACTTCCCCTACCCTGGCGCCTCCGGCAACTGCCATGGCCGCCCGTCACCTCCGTGAACACCACCACCTCCAGCTCTCCCTTCCCTTCTCTGTCCTATGACCGCCCAAAGCATCGCACCGCCGCAGGTCGTCGCCAGCGCCACCGACGATCTCCCTCGCCTTCTCCTTCTTCTGCTCCCTTCACCGAGTGCAGCGCCGCTGACCTCTCCCCCGCCAGTGGCCGACCCCCTGGCCGACCATCCCGGTGAGCTCCTCCACCCCTTCTTCTTTCTTTTCCCCTGTCGTTGCTGCCCTTCCTCCGGCTGCTGCTGCTGGTAAGGTGAAGCGCTGCTGCTGCTGCTGCTGTCGTTCGATCTCCACCGCCGAAACCGACCAACCCCGGTGAGCTTCCCCGATGGCTCCTCCAGCTCCTCTGCCTCCCTCTTTTCCTTCTTCCCTCTGGCCGCCGTGCTCGAAGACAGCGCCAGCCTCGAGGGCGGGACGCCCTTGGGCCCCGTGCTACTCGAACATCGAGCCCTCCTCGGCATGTGTGCCCATCGGGCAGTGTGTCCTCGTTCCCTGTGTACTTCGGGATGCGTGCACCTTGGTGTACGTATCAGTTTTAATTTTCTGTTGCCTCGGTACACGTTCTACCTTGGGCAGTGGGACGCCTCGAGCCCCGTGCTACCTCGATTACCGTGCCATTCAGTGAGACCTATTGTAGGAACAAAATCGTAAAGCAGAATACTCTAGAGGGGGGTGAATAGAGTAGACAGCGGAATATTACTAATTAAAAAAACTCGTTAGCAGTTAGATCACTAGATATAATAATAATCACAAAATAAATAACAGTAATAAAAAGGTGATCAGAAGGCAAACGCAAACACCGAGATTTATACTGGTTTCCCTCTTGTGAGGACTAGTCCAGTCGGAAGAACTCTAGCTTCCAGTTGAATCTACTATTGGAAAATCTCGTAAGTTTTCATACGAAGTCCTTGCAACTTCTACAGACGCGAGCTTTGATACGAAGAACTCGACCAACTTCAATTGTGAAGAGTTGTATCTTCAATCAAGCCTCTGATTACAATCGCTCTGAAACTTCTAGATCGTACCGTACTGGCAAATCGACTAGAGGATTGTAACTGGCTTGAGATTTGAAAATGAAAGCTTTTTAGAACTCTTTGGAAGAAATGTAAGCTTTAGAAGAGAAGAGATTGAAAGTGAATTGGTGATTTAAAATGATCGAAATCATTCTCTATTTATAGTTTTTCCAAAAGCAGAACTCTGACAGAATTCGGACAGAACTCTTTGTAACCAACCGCAACTGAAGGGAGATCAAGTTCAAAATCAAACGTTCACATAACGTTCAACTTGGCCGAACTCTGGCCGAAATCTGGCCGAGTTCTGTCAGGGTTTGGTCAGTTGATTTTGAGAAATTTTTTTTGGCTTTTTGAAAAGTCCTTTAGAAGCTTTTTTGTAAAATAGATGTTTTTCAAAAACATAGGTCATTTTAAAAAGATAGGTCAGTTTTCAAAAAACGATTTTAGGATAGCCTATTTGCCAGTACGACTTGGTGTACAATGTATTCCTAGACTCAATAAAATAAAAAATTATATTGGTTTGAAGGAAATACATTCTGAGTGGCAAACAGCTTCGGTCTTGAACAGAATAGATATCCATCGTTGAGCAGTGTCCAAAACGTCGTTGGTAAACATCTGAATTGACTTGCATTTATATCGAGACAGAGTTTGATCAATTATTAAAATCAGGTTTGACCATGACCAATGGGCCAACAATCTCTCCCATTTTGATAATTGACAAACCTTGCCGATATAACATCTTGGTTTGGATCAATTCAAAAATATATACCGCCGGTTTACAGAGAAAAATAAAATTGTTCATAACCTGTATTCAGAAAGATGTTAGATCTTATTTCTCCCCCGTTGTCACTTAGCAAAATAATTGCAAAAGAGAAAGCTCTCCCACAATAATTGCATAAGTAACAAGCAGTGAAGAAACACAAAAGAAAGATAAACAACACAACCATGGTATAAACATTATAGACAGAATAAGATAAACAGATATGGTATAAACAACACAAGCATGGTATTTGTCACAGACAGTTTATATGGAAGCATAAAGAAAGATAATGCTAGAATTAAAGCTGAAACAAATAAAGTGCTGAATAATAAACTAATACGAGTCAAATGCCAAACTGAGGCATAAAAATATATGTCTATGTAAGAGTCACAAATCATAACTAAAATAAAGAGTACTGATAATTCTTGGAATGTCGGAGCATTTCCAAGTAAACATAAGACAAAATAGACAGTCTCAAACAGTAACATCTTCGAAATCATTCTCATCATCATCGGCTGCAGCGCCAGCATGTCCAGATAGACCAGCTCCAGAAGTGCCGGCTCCAGAAGTATGAGGAGTAGCACCAGAAGTACGATACCAATAGTAAGTGTTCCCTGGCTGGAACAGAAAGTAGACCGCCTCATCATCAATGTAGTAGCCAGAAACAGAAGGGTCTCGAGGTAGAAAGCTAGCAGAGTGACCCGTCTGTGCAAATCTCAGATCGGCGAAGGAGTTGACAATAGCCTGGAACCGAGTAACGTCACGAAACTCATATTCCCTAGAAGTGTCAACATAAAATGACTGCAGATCTGATAGATGCTGATGAATACCCTCAAATGTCATAGGGTAAGACTGAGGAGGACCAGGTGCTGTGGGAGTAGGTACAGGAGGAGCAGGTGCAGTAGGTGGAGGAACAGTGGCAATGTTGTGACGAAAGAGTTTGAGGAACTTGGGCTCAGGGTCCAGAGCACAAGTGGATAAGTCAATATCGAATCTCTGAAAGATGCGTGGGATGATCATCGCATAAGAGAGGTTGCGGTCTCTTCCGCGACATCTACCCATCATCTGAATGATAGTCTTAGTAGCAGAGAAACGAATCCCCTTAAGAATGTAATATAAAGCAGAAAGCTCAAGTGCAGTAACATCATCTTTTGAAGTGGATTTTGGAAGTAAAGTGGAATAGATGATGCGATGTAATTCGTAGTTAAACAAGTTCAAGTTATTGGCCTTGAACTTTCTAGGACGAGCACGTGCGGGCGCACAAAGCTCATTCTTGAAACTAACGAGAGTCGTACCAACGGGAAAATCGAAATCAGTGATGTTATCGAGCAGGGCACCTTCGTTTGGAATACCAAAGATTTCCATTAGCGTTTCATCATTAAACTCGATATCTATCCCTCCGACATGTGTTCTCGCGTAAAAGTGTCTAACACAAAATTACAGTAAAATAGTCTAATGGCATTAGTAGCTATAGGAAATTATAAAGTAGCAAAGTGCTGTAACCCTAATGCCTCAAAGTAAGGATGATGGTCGAGAAAGACAGTCCATTTGATTGGAGATCCGGTACAAATAGTATGCATAATGAAATCGACATACCAAAGTAGGTCTTGGTCGGGAGTTTTGAAATAAAACTCGTCCGATGCACCGTCATCTGATTAGACCGAAGAAAAGATAAAATCCGTATGCGAATCAGAAAACGATGCCTCTTCACTGGCGTGTGTCTTCTTCCTCTTGAAAGGATTGAATCCCTTAGGTATTCTATTCCAAAAACTAGAAACCCTAATAATTGGAAAGTGGAGGAGAGAAGGAATTATACCTTCCGAGAATCAGGTATGCTGGAGAGAACGAGATTCTCCGCATGAATCCAAATTTTGGACGAAGATCTCTATGTGGATTGGAAGAAGGAAGGTGGAGAAGAACTAGGGTTTTCGGGGCACGGCTGCTGCTGTTTTGATGAGGTTTGGAAGAATGAAGAAGAGGAGGCCTCGGGTTCTGACTGGTACATATATATACCCAGCCGAACTCTGACCGAATTCGGACCGAACTCGGACCGAATTCACCAAGGGTTGCCTGGCTATATATGTATATTAAAAAAAAATTGTGTGGCCGCATCTTTTTCATCAATTCGTTTCAAATGTTTAATTCAGAGTTCAGTAATTTTAAATTTCAAAATAATATAATTAATATTATTTTATAAATTAATATTCTTTACTCAGCATCTGTCTCAAATTAGCTGTAGGAGTACTGTCCCAGCTAACGGAGGTTCACTGGAGAACTCTTAAATACCGCTTCGCTTCGACCGTAGTCGTGGTGACAGACATACTCTTTTTAGACTTGTCTCAAAAATAGTTTTTGAGTATTGAATAAATAATTAATAAAATAAAATTAATTAATATTATTGACATCTAAAATTCCTAATTCTCGACGTAAATAATTGAAACGATCTTTCGCTAGAGGTTTTGTGAGTATGTCAGCTAATTGATTCTGTGTGTCTATGTATACAAGGTCTATATCTCCATTTTGTTGATAATCTCTAAGAAAGTGATGTCGAATCTCGATATGTTTAGTACGAGAGTGACATACTGGATTCTTAGTCAAATTAATAGAACTAGTGTTGTCACAGAAAATGGGTATGTGTGTAAAATACAATCCATAGTCTTCTAAAGTTTGCTTCATCCACAAAATTTGTGCACAACAATGTCCTGCGGCGATATACTCAGCCTTGGTTGTTGATAATGCAACAGAATTTTGCTTCTTACTAAACCAAGAGACTAGAGCTTTTCCTAGGAAATGACATGTGCTGCTAGTGCTTTTTCTATCTACTTTGCATCCGGCAAAATTAGCATCATAATAACCGGTTAGGTCAAATAACATAGTTTTGGGATACCATAAGCCGACAGAAGAAGTGCCTTTAAGGTATCGGAAGATACGCTTAACTGCGCACAGATGTGATTCCTTAGGATTAGCTTGAAAATGTGCACATAAGCAAACACTAAACATAATGTCTGGTCGACTAGCAGTTAAATACAGTAAGCTACCGATCATACCTCGATACTTACGTATGTCGACAGGTTTGCCTTGTTCATCAATATCAAGCTCGGTTGAAGTCGCCATTGGAGTGCTAAGTGGCTTGACTGCTTCCAGGTCGAACTTCTTTAATAGATCCTTTGTGTACTTTGCTTGATTTATGAACGTCCATTGTTGGTTTGTTTGATTTGCAGTCCGAAAAAGAATTTCAGCTCTCTCATCTTGCTCATCTCAAACTCATTCTGCATACACTATGAAAATTTTTGACAAAGAGATTCATCAGTAGATCTAAAAATAATATCATCTACATAGACTTGAATCAAAATAATATTGTTATTCAAAGATTTTATAAACAATATAGTGTCAACCTTTCCCTTTGAAACCCGTTATCAAGTAGAAAAGAGCTTAGACGATCGTACCAAGCACGAGGGGCTTGTTTCAAACTGTATAAGGCTTTCTTCAACTTGAAAACATATTCAGGAAATTTGAAATCAGTAAAACCAGAAGGTTGAGCTACATAAACTTCTTCTTTTATAAAATCATTTAAAAATGCGTTTTTAACATCCATTTGAAATAACTTAAAATTATGAAAACATGCAAATGCACATAACATACGAATGGATTCTAATCTCGCAACTGGGGCATAAGTCTCATCGTAGTCGATACCTTCTTCTTAATTGTATCCTTGAGTTACGAGTCGAGCCTTATTACGAGCCACTAAACCATTCTCGTTCAGTTTGTTTCGAAATACCCATCGGGTGCCAATGACCGAATGATCAACGTGCTTGGAAACAAGTTCCCAAACTTGATTCCGTTCGAATTGGTTCAATTCCTCTTGCATAGCATCTAACCAAAAATTATCACTACATGCTTCTTCAATATTTTTGGGTTCAAACTGCGAAAGAAAAGCAACACAAGAAGCTATATCTTTATTAGGAACGAGTACTTATACCCTTGATAATCTCACCAATTACCAACTCATTTGGATGATCAACCAAGAACTCATCTCTTTTGGTGTAGTCTCAGGATTGCTAGTTCTGGTTTCTTTGCTTGAAGGTTCATCTGATGCTTGATGTGATGGTTCTGCATCTCTGTGTGAAGGTTTTGCAGTAGCTGTACTTGGTGTGATTATGTCTTCATTGTCATCATCGTCTAAGTGTTGATTTAGCTCATCAAACTTGACATTGATTGATTCTTCGATGATCATGGTTCTTTTGTTGAAGACTCTGTATCCTTTGCTCTTTGCTGCATAACCTAAAAATATACCTTCATCGACATTTTCATCAAATTTACTCAAATTATCTTTAGTATTAAGAATAAAACATTTACAACCAAAAATGTTGAAATATGAAAACATTTGGTATTCTATCAAACCATAGTTCATAGGGAGTCTTCTTCGATATAGGTCAAATTAGAACCCTATTGAGAATATAGCATGCTGTATTGACAGCTTCAGCCCAAAAGTATCAAGGTAGACTAAACTGATTTAACATTACTCTAGCCATTTCAGATAGAGTTCTGTTCTTACGTTCCACAACTCTATTTTGTTGCGGAGTCCTAGGTCAAGAGAATTCATGCAAATAATCGTGTGTGTCACAAAATTGCTTGAATTCTGCATTCTCAAATTTGCCGCCATGATCACTACGAATGCGAGTAATCATGAACCCTTTTTTCATTCTGTACGTTCTTGCAAAAGGTGATGAATTCTGATAATGCATCGTTCTTGCGTACAAGAAAATAAACCCATGTATATCTAGAGAAATCATCTACAATGACAAATGCATATAACTTACCACCTAGACTAGCAATTCTACTAGGTCTAAATAAGTCCATATGCAACAGTTGTAAAGGTCTAGTGGTACTTACAGCGTTCTTGGATTTAAATACGGATTTGGTAGCTTTGTTCTTTTCACATTCACTACATACCGTATCCTTCTTAAAAGAAATGTCTGGTAAGCCGCGTACCAACTTCTTTGTAGATAGTCTTGAAATTGTATCCATGTTTGCATGGCCGAGTCTCATATGCCATAGTTGACTCTCGATGCTTTTGGCCATCAAACATCTACCTGCTTTGTTAGCATCTTCCAACAAATAGAAAACATATATGTTGTCTTCCCTAATACCTTCAAATATAGTACTACCAATTGAACTATCAACTATAGTACATTTATCTTTGACGAAGTTAATACCATAACCGTGATCAGCTAAATGGCCTATGCTGAGCAGATTATGTTTTAACTCGATAACTAGACACACATATTTAATCACTGGATAGGGAGCCTTACCAATGTCACCGATATCGATTATGTACCCTCTTAAATTATTACCGAATGAGACGTATCGTTCTTTATTCTTCTTCGACAGTGTTACGAATAGTGAAGCGTCACCGGTCATGTACCGTGAGCAACCGCTGTCGAGGATCCATTTGCTCCTAGCATGCGAAGGGCGTCCCACCTATAAAATAATTTGCAGATGAAACTCTTGGTACCCATTTCTTGTAGGGTCCTGAATGGTTAGTTTTTGGTATCCATGCATAAACATTTAAATCAACTAACTTTCTGATTCTACATGCAGAAGATATATGACCAATGAGCCACAATAATGACATTTAGCATGTTGAGTGTTGAAAGTAGTATGAGGTGCATGATTGGTAGGTTTTGGTTTTCTAGTATAGAAGAATGCATGCCTATTAGTCTTCTTGGGCATAGTTTTGGTATGGTTTAGTCTGACAGTGTTGGGCGTGTTCCGATGATTTGGTAATTGACACGTGTTAGAATAGGAAGCAGCAACTTCAGGCCATTTTCCTAAACTAATTTTCAACTTTTTGGAAGTGTCATATAATCTAATATAGTCAGATATGAGTGATTCTAATCTGACCTGTGCACACTGGAGACTCTTTCTCTCCTTAGATAGGTCTTCCTTTAACTGGATGATAGTTTGGTCTTTTTCTTCGGATAGCTTAACAGTCTCGTGTAACAACAACTTAATAGAAGAAAGCTCACCAGACTCATTTGAAGAGTCATTATTTCTAACATGATCTAGTAGGTCGGTAAGTTTCCTAGTTTACCTTTGCACTCTTTGAGTACCTTCTTAGAGGTTTCATATTTACTACGCAGTTTTCTGTAATCATTTAGCAGGTCACTGAAAGCCTCTCCTAGTTGCTCGAAGGTGAAATCATCATAAGGATCAAATAGAGGATTAGTGATTACTTGATCGCAAGCCATCAAGCATACATTTGCAGCATCATCTGATTGTTCGTCTTCTTAGTCGCTGGCTTCACTTTCATGCCATATGCTTGTGTTGGCGTACTTCTTTGATGTAGATTTCTTCAGACAGCCTTTGTCATATTTGCTGCTTTTCTTTGATGATGATGCTGTTGGACAATCTTTCTTCATGTGTCCTTTCTTCTTGCATCCGTAGCAAATAGGATCTTCCTCGTTGTTGTTGTTGCTGTCTTTTGTTCTCCTGTTAAATCTCATGAACTTCTTGAATTTTCTTACCAGAAGAGCTTGATCTTCAGAGTCGGAGTCGCTGTCATCAGAGTCGCCTTCGACAGTTCTTCTATGTTGAACCTTGAAAGCGATCGACTTCTCTGACTTCTCCTTTGGTGTAGCATCTTCAAAGTCTTGAAGTTCTAACTCGTGAGTGAGTAGCTTATCTGTAATGCCTGTGTTCGTATTTCGTATTCTTGGAATACGTGTACGTATTTATTCTTGTATTGCATAATTTTCTTGCTTAATTTCCTTCTTAGCTTGGTTTATTCCTGATTTGGGTTGGTTGGTTCGGTCTGGGATTGCTCTTGGTTCATCATGAACCAAGGGGTGAACCTCCTACCTACCACCACCAACCCCTTTATTAATGCACTCTCTCATTTCTTTCTCTTCATTCATCATCATCTTCCTTCACCATTAAATTTCTCACCAACCTATGAGTGAGAGGGAGAGAGAGAGAGCTAGGCAAGTGCATCTTGCTTCATGGAGGAACCCAAATATTATTGTTTCATTCTCTTCCTTGTAGCATTTTAACACTCTTTAGTACTTGACATTTTTCGTTTCCATGGCTAGATTCTTGTAGATCTAAGTTTATTTTAATTTCGGATTTTCTGGGTTTTGATCTATTTAACATTGTTACTTTCAAGTTTTGTTGGTTCCATATGGTAGAGTAGCTCGTTCTACCCCATTTTGACCTAAGGAAGTCCGGATTTGGACTCCGGATGAGGGTTTTATGCATCATGGCAGCCATAGTTTCTTGGTGTGCTTCTTCTCGAAAATTTGGAGAAGAAGCACAGTCCTGAGCCGCATGGCAGCACTTGACCGCATGACAAGTTCATGCGGCAAGTATTCATTTTGAGCCGCATGGATTCGGTTTCCCGCCAGCCGCATATCTGGATCGTTGAGCCGTATAGAATTCTGCCTTTGGCAGCCGCATAGGATTCCATATCCCCTGGCCGCATGGGACTTGACTTGGATCGAGCCGCATAGCCTTGCTCAGACTGAGCCACATAAGACCCTGCCCTGTCCAGCCGCATGGGAACATTCTCCCTTGGCCGCATGAGACTTAATTTTCCTCAGCCGCATATGACTAATTCTCTGAGCCGCATGGAGCTCACTCCCCCGAGCCGCATGTGACTCATCTAAATTGGGCCGCATGGGATTTCGTCCAACCTGACCGCATGAACCCATATCAGTTGAGCCGCATGGGAAGTTATTCCCAGCCGCATAAGAATTGTTATCCCTGGCCGCATAAGACCCTGTTGTCTCAGCCGCATAGAATTCTGCCTGGACCCAGCCGCATGGACTTCCCTGTCGTGCCCTGTTACATTACTATTGCTACTATTGTTACTATTGTTCTTGAAAATCATGAATTCATTTGTATGTTTGGAATTGATAATTGAACACGACGTGATAGTGACCCGTAGTGGTGCACTCCTAACATGATAACCTGGCATGACCTGATAGTGGCCCGTCGTGGCGCACTCCTGACAAAGTACACCTGACATGATAACCTGACATGATTTTTCGAATAGCTGTTGCGACGGCTACCTGACATGACATGACCTGTATAATTGATCCTGACACCGTGGGCGATTGTGCTTGTACAAATAATCCAGTCCTATCTTGCATCATGTCTAGGAGGGGACTCCTGAGTACCACGGTCAGGAGTACCTACTGAAATGGACTAAGGTTAATGACTAGTATAATTCACTAGACATGAAGAGATGTTCCCCAGTTATAGGCGATCCCGTTATCCCGGCCGCAAATGTTTGGACTTGTAGCCTGCCGACGAGTATGGCACATTTCCAGCCCACTGTCATGTGGGGCACTCTTCATTGTCACTTAAATAATTGAACTCTATTGTCACTCTAATGCATTGTACTCTTTGAATTGTCACTATAATGATTGCCTGGATAACCTGGATAGCTGCAGGGCCTATGACTACTTGGAGCATCTCATTGCATCTTGCTAGTAACTAGGATTGTGATAACCCTAGTTAGTTAATGTAGAAAGCCGTAGGCAATGATTGTCGTGATTGCTTGGATGGAGTCTAGTCCAGTATAGTATTGTCTAGAATTGATTAATTGTAAGATTGTACCAGAATGATTGAATGATTGTCACTCCAGATTGTCACTATAATGATTGTCACTCCAGATTGTCACTATAATGATTGTCGCTCCAGATTGTCACTATAATGATTGTCGCTCCAGATTGTCACTATAATGATTGTCACTCCAGAATGTCACTTGACCTGATTTTTTATATTTATCTTGCCGATAAATGGTGAGAGAAACCAAGTTCCGTTCAGACGAAGGGTTACAACCCCGGTCCTTGTTTGGTTTACGGGTTGTAACCTGGCTATCTGAATAGTCCCATGGTTATCTCATCGTATATCATCCTGTCATGCTTTCTTTCCATATGTCCTGCCTTTTAGTGATTCTATACAAGATTGTCTTTTATAATTACCCATCATGCTTTTCTTAACTACTGCCTTTTATTATGTAATTTTACTCTTGTGCTAATTGCTGGTTTTAGTTCTTAAGTGAAGCCTCCTTTGTGGCACTTGCTCTTTCTGGGGTCTGACCCAGCTGGTTTTGTTTGGCCAGATACCGGAGCAGCACCAAAGGATCTCCCTGTATTTCAGCCCGATGGTGGTCACCAGGCGTAACCAGGGCAACGAGTGGGTTATTTTTGCTCTTCCACTCTATTGTAAAATTATTCTTTTGAGGCGTTTAGCCGACGAGCAAGTGTTAGCTCGATTGTACTTACTTACTGTCTGCCTACGGGCTGTAACATGATTGACAAGCCCCGGGAGTTGATCATGTATGACTGAACTCTTGCTAGTCCTCACATTTTGTAACGACTAGCTTCATGATCATCTGGATATGTAATGTTTGGGACGCCTTACAATTGTATATTTGGAGATCTGATATCTTGTGATTATTATTAGTTGGTTGAGATTGAGACAATAGGCTATTTTATGACCTTAAGAGACTGATGGATTGTAGTGAAACCCTCACATATCTAGACAGCCGTGACCGTATAGCGGTGTGGATTCCATTCCGTTATACGTAGCTGGCTATGTCTGCCCCCGCTCTCCAGTATTCTGGTTCTGGGGCGTGACATTATCCATGAGTGTTTCCAGAGACATTGTTGAGAGGTCGTTCCCTTCAAAGATTGATGTAGCCTTTGGAATCCAGTTCTTTGTAAGGGCTCATAGAAGTTTGTGAATCTTCTCATGGTTACTGTAATCCTTGCCTAGTGAAGACAAAGGATTTACAATATCCAAGAATCTTGTAAATATCTGAGTGACTGATTTACTTGGCTTCATTTTGAACGCCTCGTACTCCTGAGTAAGTCTGCTGATCTTTGACTCCTTGACTTGTGTTGTTCCGTCGTGGGTTACTTCGAGAAGTTTCCACACTTCGTTTGATGTTGTGCAGGTAGACACCCTGTTGAATTCAGTTCTGTCTAAAGCACAAAATAGAGCGTTAATAGCACGTGCGTCAAGACTGGCCTTTTTCTTTTCATCCTCTGTATATTTGTCATGGGGTTTTTCAACTAAAACTCCATCAACATTAATACGAGGGGGCTTTTTATAGCCATCAATAACTACAGACCATAAGTCAAAATCAAGAGATTTCAGAAAGAAACTCATACGTGTTTTCCAATAAGTATAATTTGTGCCGTCAAACAGTGGAGGTCTGTTTGTGACTTGGCCTTCACTTGTGAATTTTACAGTTGCCATGTGTAATACTGTGATCTATATAACAATTGAATATAACTGTAATTTTACCTTGCTTTTCCTATATAACCCGCTCTGATACCAATTGTAGGAACGAAATCGTAAAGCAGAATACTCTAGAGGGGGGTGATAGAGTAGGAAGCGAAATATTGCTAATTAAAAAACTCGTTAGCAGTTAGATCACAGATATAATAATAATCACAAAATAAATAACAGTAATAAAAAGATAATCAGAAGGCAAATGCAAACACCAAGATTTATACTGGTTTTCCTCTTGTGAGGACTAGTCCAGTCGGAAGAACTCTAGCTTCCAGTTGAATCCGCTATTGGAAAATTCTGCAAGTTTTCATACGAAGTCATTGCAACTTCTACAGACGCGAGCTTTGATACGAAGAACTCGACCAACTTCAATTGTGAAGAGTTGTATCTTCAATCAAGCCTCTGATTAAAATCGCTCTGAAACTTCAAGACCATACCGTACTGGCAAATCGACTAAAGGATTGTAACTGGCTTGGGATTTGAAAATAGAAGCTTTTTAGAACTCTTTGGAAGAAATGTAAGCTTTAGAAGAGAAGAGATTGAAAGTGAATTGGTAATTTGAAATGATCGAAATCCTTCTCTATTTATAGTTTTTCCAAAGGAAGAACTCTGACAGAATTCGGGCAGAATTCGGACAGAACTCTTTGTAACAAACCGCAACTGAAGGGAGACCAAGTTTAAAATCAAACGTTCACATAACGTTCAACTTGGCCGAACTCTGGCCGAACTCTGGCCAAAATCTGGCCAAGTTCTGTCAGGGTTTGGTCAGTTGATTTTGAGAAAAATAATTTTGGCTTTTTGAAAAGTCCTTCAGAAGCTTTTTTGTAAAATAGATGTTTTCAAAAACATAGGTCATTTTAAAAAGATAGGTCAGTTTTCAAAAAACGATTTTAGGATAGCCTATTTGCCAGTACGACTTGGTGTACAATGTATTTCTAGACTCAATAAAATGAAAAATTACATTGCTTTGAAGGAAATACATTCTGAGTGGCAAACAGCTTCGGTCTTGAACATAGTAGATATCCATCATTGAGCATTGTCCAAAACATCGTTGATAAACATCTGAATTGACTTGCATTTATATCGAGACAGAGTTTGATCTATTATTAAAATCAGGTTTGACCAATGGGCCAACAACCTTAACTACCCAAATGTCCATTTAAATTAGGGACTCCTGGTCCTAACCATTCTTTTAAAATTGTTTTACTCCTAGTTGTGAATGAGCATTTCCTAGTCGCAGGCTCGCAGTAGTACGACTAATATGGTACTACCATGAGTTCACATGATTTGCAAAGACTGACCTGCTTGGGCCACCACAAAAATTTGTCATGACCCGCACCCGTTTTTCGGATACGAGACGTGTCCAAGCTAGCCTATGCCGTAGAGTCGGCGGTAGAACGCTGTCACGGCCATGATGCTCAAAATCACAAAATAATAACTTTATTGTTCATTCACATTTCTAAGATTTATTACAACTGTTACCAGATTTATATTGGAAAGAAAATACAATGTTCTTACACATTTAATGAAAATAATACCACTGCTATCTATTTCTAGGTTTATGTCTGCAAGTACACCCGTATCTCCCAAAACTAAGTGAAGCCACAGCTAAACCTGAAATATGTTGGTTTTCAGTCAGGAATGGAGCAAGCACACAAACCGACGACAAATCGAAAACACAACAAAATTCGCAAGACATGAAAATAACATATGAGAGATAAAAACTAGAAAGTAACTGATGACATGGCAATTGGTGAAGAAGATAAGGAAAACAAATAAAATACAACTACCTATGTGATGTAAAATATCTGTTTCGACATGTGAACGGCTAGGGGATAAATCCGGCACCCTGCACGTGTCATGTGCAGCTGCTATTCTTCATGAAAGACACGGAGGATAGTTCTGGGTAGTCCACATGTCTACTAAGATATTTTTCCTCCCGACTACTCCGTGTGACGAGCGTGTCAACAAGCAGCAAGACATATGTATAAACATGAAATGTATAGACTACTATTAATCGAAAAGCAATCAGAAAGTGTACTTGCCTGATGTCCTTAGCTGGTGAAACCGATAATCCCGTTGGGTCTAGAATGGTCTGTTTGGTTTAGGTCGATGTGGGAGATTTCAGATTTTGCAAGAAAAAGGAGAGCATGATTAGTCCTGCTCAATAATAATTTAGGAAAAATTTAATCTGAGAAAAGTTATTCCTTTATCCCCATATGTACAGTATATATGCATATATACTAGGAAAATTATTTTCAAAAATAGTATATACGCTATTTGGAAACTATGTATAATAGTTGGTAAATATATTTTATTAATCAAAATAATTTTCTTTGCTAAAACTTGAAAAGGTAGAAAATCAATTTAAGGCAAAAATCTAATTTGTCAATTATATTATTTTATGTCAAACTATATTTACTAGTAAAAAATATTTTTCAACCAATTACTTGTAAATCAAGAAAATTATCAAACTCTAATTAGTTAGCTAGATAGATAATATCACATAATATCTCTTGGTCAAAACCATAAATATAATAATATGTATTATAATTATCTTAACATTTAGATTAATAACAAATAACAAAGGGTAATAATAATAATAATGATAGTGATACTAGTAGTGGCAGTAAAGTATTGACTAACTAGTCACTAATTCAAATGATACTAATTAATCAGAATAATTAATCAAATAACTAAAATAATTAAAAGTTAATAGCTAATAATTAAATAATCAAACTGCTCACATGCCCATGAACCCAAGACTAATAATTATAAGTCCTCACTGACCTCTTTGTCTATTCTAAACAATCAACATACCAAAACAAATATAAATATAACTAATAAAATAAGAAAGAGTACTACTTTCCTCTCTCTCTCTCTCTCGATTTCTGTACAGAAATCAAACACCAACAAGAAAGAGGAAAGGGAATTGAAGAAGCAGGGAAAGGGAAAAGAGGGGAAGCGCTTACCACGGCTCGATGTCGGTCCAGAGGTGCGGGGCGCTGTGCCAGAGCTCGGCGCTCGTCGGCTAACCGGCATGGAGGCGGCCGGCACAAGAATCGGTGTGCGGTCCAGCGCTGGGGCCTCAGCGTGGTGGCGAACCGAAAAAGAGGAGCCAGTGCTCGCCAAACGCGAGGTCACTGGAGGCGATGGCTCGACGCGCCTGCCAGAGACGCGCATGGTGGTCCGGTCGGAGGCGAAGGGACGGCACGGTCTCGACACGTTGGCGCAGATCCGGGGCGGATTTGAAGACTTCGACAAAGGTCGTCGGACTTCGGGGTTGCCGGAGCACTGGAGAGGACGTGGTCGCACGGTGAGGTAGTGCTAGGTGTCGCACGCGAGGTGCTCTCTCCAGCGAGGTGGCAACTCGACTGTCACAGCGTCCCATGCGGCGGTGGTCGGTGCTCGAGGGGAATCGACATGGAAGAGGTGTACAGGTCGGGGTCCGGTGATGCGATGAACGCCAGCGAGGCGGTGGCGTACGGGCAGCGGGGCGGTGCGGCCGAGCGAGGTGAGTGGTGTTGGCTGTTTTGCGACAGCGGTGATCACCGAAAAATTGGTCGGTGACAGGAGATGGTTGGACAGGGAATGGCGTGTGCGGGGATGCATGGTGCGACGTGGTTTGGTTTTGTGGCGTGCCAAAACAGTCGGAGAAGCGGTAACAGGGGTTCTGGACTCTGGCGACTATGCTTGCCGGGGAGGCGCTGATGATGGTGATGTTTCTACTTGGTGGCTCGGAGATGGGGGCCGGATATAGGCAGGAGTGGATATGCCTGGGTGAAGGTCTGCGGCTAAGCTATGGAGGGATATGTATAGAAGGCGAGAGAAAATTAGATGTTTAGATAGTCTAAAAGGGAGGGGGTTGATATACCGAGATGGAGGTTGGCCCCTGTATAGATAGAACTAAATTTCGTAGGATTTAAACGCGGAAAGTATTGAGATGAGGGAGAGAGGCATGTAGCATATATGATAAAATGACTCAGGGAGATTCTTATCTGGATTTGGAACAAAACTTAACGATAAATTAAAATATTTGTTTATATAATCCTCTAGTATCCTATAGGACATTTTTCTTTTATAATCATATTCTATACCTCGATTATGAAAATTAAAATCTTTTAATTAGCCAAAGATTAATCAATAAATCATTAATTAGATCAACCAAATTTAAATAAATAATTATCGAAATCAGTAAATTCCAAAGTACTCAAAATTCAATCGAAATGAACAAAAACTTAATATTAGAGGTTACTAATGATATTTTTAAAATACATTTACTCAAAACTAAATATAATACTATGCAACCAACAATAATTACCTTAAAATAATTCCTTGAAATAATATTCCATATGAATAAGGTTTGAAACATATATACTTTTAAAATAATTTCTATTACTTATCAAAATGATATAAATCACATATTATCAAATTAAACAATCATTGATCAATAATATTCGACGTCTTCGAATATTCTTAAAACATGTTTTTTTATTCACCCAAAAATTCTATAAAATACTTATAACAATTTAAATCAATTTTCCAAATTAATATTTAATAAAATACAAAGTAGTAAATCCTTTACAATTCTAACAATATCATCTAATAAAATATTTTTGTTAGCACAAATTAGCACTCTTAAAATGTTTAATTTAGAACTAGTTTTCGATAAGAGAATCAATCAAAATCATTCACAAAATCTCGACAAAAATTATCTTTAAGCGCAATAAATAAAATAAAAATAAATTTTAGAAAAAAAAAATCGGAAGGGGAGCTACATTGATTTAGGCTCCTTTCATCATCAACCTTAACACACATGTGTAGCAGTTTGCAATAGCCCTCATGATCGAGGGATGGAGTGGTAAATAAGGGGGGATGCTTCCAGTCTCAGGGAGACCCAAGACACATGATCATATGTCAGATTACACATGAAGTATCATTTAACCCACATTAATGTGGTGACTTAGCCATATCAGAGACATATATGATTCATTGGGATTTCCTGAATGTGAGTTGGGTTTCAAAGTTAGGTAGGTATCAGACTTAAGGATACGAATCAGGTATAGGAGGCCAGGTACTCATGTGATACTGTGCAAGAGCCAGGAAGCCTGTCAAGATATGTCAGTATAATTGGAGAGTGGGTGATCCTAGCCTAAGGACATTAGAGTGTATGTAGCTTTGTAGGTAATGTCTAGTACTAGAACTCTAAGTACCTAGCACCCAGAGCCAATAGGACTGCAAGGTCAGTAGGGTTGTCTTGTATAAGCTAAGGGGTACTTTCCTAGCTTGCCTGTGATGATCTAGGAACCTTCCCCTGTTATCTATTAGAGATTGATACATGAACTTTTCCTTGTACCCAATAGATACCAAAGTAGGATTTTCCCTTTAGCAATCATTTTGTGCCGACCCCTGTAGCCTTTAGACACTAGCAGATGAGACCCTCCCTGGTATTCAAGTGCTACTGAGGCTAGGAGTACCCCTTCTACATTCAAACATCAGAACCTGGGCTGTGGCTTGTTCCCTTGAATTTCGAATGTAACTTTTTAAATGTGGAATGGGTATTGGCCTCTAGTTGGCCTAGGCATGGCAGGATCAGGAGGTATACCCTCATGTACCACCTGTTCGAACACTGGCTTTGTACCAGACACCACTTGACCAAGTATCTGTTGATACAGGTGAATATATCCACCAAATTAATATGAATGGCCATTTACTCAAGAGGACATGTTAGTAAATTATCTACATGTGCTAGTACACAGAAAGATCAGTCAGGAGATTTGAGTAAGAAACAAGTCAAGTGTTCAGGGAAACAAGATTGAGTCATGTGAGCAGAATAGTAGCTTTAGCTATGATGGCAAGTTGGATTAGGACTGTTGACAAAGATAGATAGCAGGCCTAGGCTAGGTAAAATATTAGTTCTGACTGTTCATAGATGAAATAACAAGGGGGTGTGGAGTAGTGTTTTAGCCCTTGGTTAAGTAGAATGGGACTAATAAGAAGTGTATCCTAGGGTACTCACTAGTGCATATAGGAAAATATCATGTAAAGGACAATGGGAAATAAGTGCAACTGGTGAAGACTGTAGGGTCATATGTTACAGTATAGTGGCACACCTGTGGGATATAGCAATAGAATATGGTATATGAGTACCAAGTACATGACTATAAGCAACCCATGGGTAGGTGTAAATAACTACTGAAATAGTGTGTAGGGCAGTGAAACCAAACTTTAGTCTATAAAATCTAAACCAGATAGTTAGACAAGGGACCAAGAAGTCTAATATTTAAGTAGCTTGCTATCTTTGTATCCAATTGCTTATTGACATTATATATATGGTATAAAACAGGTTACCTGGACATCGATATGGATTAAAACCGTACCAACAGCTTAGGACCCCTGGCAAGTATACCTTGCCTCCCTCTACAGCTTTATTTTTATGCATTTCCTTTCATTATCCAGTCTTTAATTTGATTGTGGACATGTGCTTTCATATGGTATACTAGTTGAGTTGATTCATTGACATGTAGACCTTGTTCACGTTTGGCCTTGTAGTTCACACTTGGAGTTGTTCTCACCCATGCTTGATTGAGTCATGTCATAAAATAAGTACGCTAAACTGAACTGTTATTTCCCTGTATCATTTTCTCAACCAGAGAGTCCACACTCGGGACGGGGGTTGACCATTTGAACCCGTGAGTCCACACTCGGGACGAGGGTGTTTGTCTTGACTGTTGAACCCGTGAGGCCACACTCGGGACGAGGGTTGACCATTTGCACCAGAGAGTCCACACTCGGGACAAGGGTGTTTGCCTTGAACTAACTCGCGAGTCCTCACTCGGGGCGAGGGTTAGTGATTAGTTCAAACCCGTGAATCTACACTCGGGACGAGGGTTTGGTATTCCATTGATCCCTTGTTTACTTGTTCTTCCAGCAGTTCACTTATGCGTAGTTTGCTCCAGTATCAATGTTCATTGTCATTTGTCAGTAGTCTGTCACTTTTCCTGTTTATATCCCACAATATTTTCATGCATGATAAACTGTTAGAAAGGCATATTTTTATGTATCTTGTTAGTCCTCTGAGGACCTGATGATCTCTTCAGGTTTAGCCGAGTTTGAGTCAGGAGCAGACGAGTAGGTTTGAGTTAGCATCAAACGACGGTGCCCTTGCAGTTGAGGTCATCTTTGATTAACAGTTTGTACTCAGTTAGTTATTTCATGTATTTATATTATTTTCGTCTATTGGTAGTGGATTTGTGTCCACCGGACGAGACTTTGATTTTGGGAAACAATCAGTCTATATTCTCTATTGTTCAGTTTCATTAAAATTCATTGGTCTCAGTTGATATTTTATTATTCTGTGGATGAGAGATAGACTGCCATGACTTGTGTATAATAGACAACGTTCTACCGCCGATACTGCGGCGTAGGTTGGGCTTGGACACGTCCTGTATCCGAAAAGCGGGTGCGGGTCGTGATAAGTTTTTTTGGTGGCCCATACAATTCTACGTTAATCACTTCGGTTACGTCACTGTACCGACGTGAGCCTGCGAATATGATTAGACACTTAGGATCTCATCCATATGTCTTGGCTCATTATTGATACCTAATCGTTCATTTCATTGAATCCTTGGCTTGTATCCTGCTTGAAATCCTTCAGCGGCTAAAATATTTTCTTTTGTTGTAGTAAATGGATTCTCAAGACATGAACAACGCTTCCCTGAACACCCCACCGACTTCAGGAGGATTCTTTACGTATATGATCACACCGACGCAGGGAGGCCAGCTCACTCATATGGACAATCCGCCACAGCCGCAGCTTTTGAGATTCCGTAGAGACGACATTACACCACCGTCGCGGTTTCCTTCGCAGACTCCACCACCAGCACCCATTTTTCCCCCAGCATCTGTCCCACCACCAGCACAAGTTCCATATCCAGCACGTGTTCCACATCCAGTACCAGCCATGCACCCAGCGCCAGCGATGTATCCAGCTTTTCCCATGCATCCAACATCGGCGATGTATCCAGCTCCTATGATGCATCCGACACCTACGATGTATCCAGCACCTATTCTGCCTTCGCCACCAGCACTGGACAATGTTACACTACTGGGGATCTTCCAGCAGTAAGCCAACATGTTTCGCGACACTTTGAGAGAGGCTCTTCAGATTAGAGATGCTCCGCAACAGCGTCCTGGAACTTCTAAGAACTTCATGGACCTCAGGCCCAGGGAATTCCATGGGACAGAGGGGATCCTCTATGCTGATGAGTGGTTAGAGAACATGGAACGATACCTGAAGATGGCCGGTGTCTCAAAAGATCTGATGGTTGAGTCAGCTAGTGGGCAGCTTTTCGCCATCGTGCGGATGTGGTACCAAGGTGAGCCCCGATTTTCTGCTCCAGACGTAACTTGGGAGGAATTCAAGAAACTGTTCAAGAAGAAATTCTATCCATACGTAGCATGAGAGGCGTTAGTGAGTCAGTTCGAGCACCTAGAGCAAGGCAACCACACCATCGACGAGTACACATCAGAGTTTTCTCACCTCAGCCACTTCGTAGAGAGCTTGGTTAGCACCCCTGAAGACAAGTCACGGCGATTCAGGAAGGGACTATCTCAAGAGATTCGTCTAGCCATCGCCACCAGTCGAGCCACCACTTACAAGGAGATACTGGAGGTCGCACAAGCGGTAGAAGAAGAGCTGAGCCACTAGCCAAAGAGGAATCGAGATGCATTCGGAGAAGGCAACGACCAATCAGCACCAGCGAAGCATCCCAATGTCCCAAAGAAGACCTCAGCACAGCAGTATCCTCAAGATGTTCCCACCTACCAGTATTGTAAGAAGAGGGGCTACGTCCAAGAAGATTGCTGTAAATGGTTAGGGTTGTGTTATACTTGTGGATCCAACCAACATTTGTCTCAAGATTGCCCGAAGAGAAATGCGACTGCCCCACCACTACCAGCCGCACAGGGAGGACAAGCTTATGCCATGATCATGGAGGATGCGACAACTCCACAAGGAGCAGCTGGCGGAAATTTCCAGTAGATATCGGCAGTAGTATAGATAGGCCTACACTAGACTTTGATTTAAGAGAAATTGAACTACTTTTGTAGCAATATAAGTTAGACTATTCATTCTAGCAAACATAACTATATAAATTTACATCCTCGTTTTTATTTAAATTTCGAGGACAAAATTTGTTTAAGGGAGGTAGATTTGTGGCCCTTGCTCCGAATATTGGTGCTAGATTTTTTTCTTCTTCTTTTATAATATTGTTACTACTACTGTCAATTCTTAGTTTGTGCATTTATAAATGTATCAAGTGTTACTAGGCCAATGACCACTAACAGGTAAAAGATGATTCATGTAAATACTATTTTAGGAGGGGCCTTAGTGTAATTCCAAGATTTTAAATCCCTTTTGGCCGGCCTCAAGTGGATAGAATCCTGAAATCAACTTCAAAAATTCGGATAGGAGGATTCTTCAATAGGGCAATCCAAATCTCAGTCCAAATCAGAGTACTTCATCTAAACCCCTCCATGATCTAATCTAAACCCTAGTATATATAAGGAGGCAAGTAAGCAATCCCTGACCCTTACGAACCCTGGAAATCCTACCTTCTCCCCTACCGCAGGAAGCAGCGCAAAGGAGCCAGGATCAATCGAAGTTCTAGCAGCCAACAGAGGTAAATCACCTCCTTTTTGACTTACTTAAATTTGTGTCATCTATCAAGTAATAGAGAGTGGCCAGTAGATGTTTAGTTTAATATTAAGGAGGAAATAACATGGTCCATAGAACAAGTTATGATTGATGGCTCACCCTTGCAAGTAGTCAACTCATGTATTTGTCAAGATGGGAGTATCAAGGATATGTAGGTTCGAGAAAAACGTAGATATTGATACTGACATGATCTATTAGAGAAACATGTTAGGTATGGGCACTTACCTACAGAGTGGATGTAGTGGGAACCATGTTCCTGTGCAGGACAGCATAAGCACAATTAATGCCTATATACAATGCAATGCAAGGACTGAGTTCGTACTCTAGATTAGTGTCCATCTAAAACAGACGGTCCTGCCACTAGTGTATTATTGATTTAGGCTCCTTTCATCATCAATCTTAACGTATATGTGTAGCAGTTAGCAATAGCCCTCATGATCGAGGGATGCAGTGGTAAATAAGGGAGGATGCTTCCAGTATCAGGGAGACCCATGACACATGATCATGTGTCAGATTACACATGAAGTATTATTTAACCCATGTTAATGTGGTGACTTAGCCATATCAGCGACATATATGATTAATTGGAATTTCCTGAATGTGAGTTGGGTTTCAAAGTTAGGTAGGTATCAGACTTAAGGATAAGAATCAGGTATAGGAGGCCAGGTACTCATGTGATACTGTGCAAGAGCCAGAAAGCCTATCAAGATATGTCAGTATAATTGGAGAGTGGGTGATCCTAGCCTATGGACATTAGAGTGTATGTAGCTTTGTAGGTAATGTCTAGTACTAGAACTCTGAGTACCTAGCACCCAGAGCCAATAGGACTACAAGGTCAGTAGGGTTGTCTTGTATAAGCTAAGGGGTACTTTCCTAGCTTGCCTGTGATGATCTAGGAACCTTCCCCTGTTATCTATTAGAGATTGATACATGAACTTTTCCTTGTACCCATTAGATACCAAGTAGGATTTTCCCTTTCGCAATCAGTTTGTGCTGACCCCTGAGCCTTTAGACACTAGCAGATGAGACCCTCCCTAGTATTCAAGTGCTACTAAGGCTAGGAGTACCCCTTCTATGTTCAAACATCAGAACTTGGGCTGTAGCTTGTTTCCTTGAATTTCGAATGTAACTTTTTAAATGTGGAATGGGTATTGGCCTCTAGTTGGCCTAGGCATGGCAGGATCAGGAGGTATACCCTCTTGTACCATATGTTCGAATACTGGCTTTGTACCAGACACCACTTGACCAAGTATCTGTTGATACAGGTGAGTATATCCACCAAATTAATAGGAATAGCCATTTACTCAAGAGGACATGTTAGTAAATTATCTATATGTGCTAGTACACAGGAAGATCAGTTAGGAGATTTGAGGAAGAAACAAGTCAAGTGTTCAGGGAAACAGGATTGAGTCATGTGAGCAGAATAGTAGCTTTAGCTATGATGGCAAGTTGGATTAGGACTGTTGACAAGGATAGATATCAGGCCTAGGCTAGGTAAAATACTAGTTCTGACTGTTCATAGATGAAATAACAACGGGGGCATGTGGAGTAGTGTTTTATCCCTTGGTCAAGTAGAATGGGACTGATAAGAAGTGTATCCTAGGATACTCACTAGTGCATATAGGAAAATATCCTGTAAAGGATAATAGGAAATAAGTGCAACTGATGAAGACTGTAGGGTCACATGTTACAGTATAGTAGCACACCTGTGGGATATAGCAATAGAATATGGTATATGAGTACCAAGTACATGACCATAAGCAACCCATGGGTAGGTGTAAATAACCACTGAAATAGTGTGTAGGGCAGTGAAACCAAACCTTAGTCTATAGAATCTAAACCAGATAGTTAGACAAGGGACCTGGTGTAGGCCTCAAAAATGACAGTCACGCTGAGTTGATCAGAACAAGTCACGCAGAGTGATCCAAGAAGCAGCACAAAAGATACGCTAAGTTCTGCCTGGCCATCTCCTTTAGAAGTCACGCAGAGACAGCTCAGCCATATGTCAGAATCATAATGACTGACAACACAACAGTCGAGAAACGTCTTCTCGTATGCCACGTATGCACAAAACTCGAGAGATCATCGCCGTCTATTGCGTGATTTTCGAAATCTTCTTCAGCAAGACTCAGCCTTCGTCAAGTTGGCGTACCAAAAGGGTTTCTTGTCATTTAATGCGACTGACAAAGCAATCACTGTCAGAAATTTTGTGTCAGTCGAGACACGCCGAATCAAGACAGCTGGCAGTTCTATCTCAAGTCTGCGTGTATTTGTGATCTTCATCTCAAGTTTGCGTGGATTCTGAAGTTTTTCTTCCTCAAGTTTGCGTGGATTTTTGAGTTCTTTGCCTCGAAGTCTGTGTGGATCCTGAAGCTTCCTGCCCCAAGTTTGCGTGGATTTTGAAGCTTTCTACACCGAGTTCGTGTGGATTTCGTCTTCAACAAGTCTGCGTGGATTTCATCAAATTGGAGTACGTGGCAGCCATGCCACTGATCTCTCGCCTGCGTGTCCTGTAACTTGCATACGACTCATGCATGATTGCCATGTGTCCAACAGTTACAGGTCACGTCCAGTAACTGCTCACAGCCTTGCGTATGTTAAATCCTGCATGATTTTCAACTAAGCACAGGCTGTGAAGACAGTTATCTTTTCGATTATTATTTTTGACTCTATAAATAGAGTTCTTTTTCTCATTCATTGTACAGATACATTGATATCTACTGTCAAAATTTTGAGAGCTTTTCTTCTTCGCATAGTCCAAGGGATAAAGCGATCGTCTTCTAGATCGGATTCCTACAGTTGTAATTTTCCCAGAAACACAACAAATAAAGAGAATTTCTTTATGGAAAACCATCTCCTCTTCTGAGATGGTAACAACTCAATGCGATACTTCGTCAATCGGCTCGACGAAGAAGGTGATGACGATCAAATTCGATCAACTCGCCTATGAAGAAATGCAGCGGGCTAAGGGTGGCAAGCCCACTCCAGCCTCCATCATCACTGCCAAGTCGAAGGGACACTCTGTCTATGTCCCTAAGAATCAATTGGCAGTCAATGGTGAAGTCTCTGCCACAGTGTCTGCTCCTAACACTGGCAAGAGCTCTACTGCAAGCACGTACACTCTTGTGCACTCGAAGATGACAGCAATCAAAGATCACGCTAACAGTACTGGCTCCTTAGCCAAATCTGTTCCAGTATGTATCTCCAAAGTTGAAAGTCACGCTGACAGTACTGGCTCCTTAGCCGAATTTGTTCCAGCGTACAAATTCAACTCTAAAAGTCACGCTGACAGTACTGGCTCCTTAGCCAAATCTGTTCTAGCATGCAAATTCAACTCTAAAAGTCACGCTAATAGTACTGGCTCCTTAGCCAAATCTATTCCAGTGTGCAATCCTACATTCAACAATCACGCTGACAGTACTGGTTCCTTAGCCAAATCTGTTCCAGCATGTAATTCTAAAATCAAAAGTCACGCTAACAGCTCTGGTTCTTTAACCAAGTCTGTTTCAGCGTGTATTTCATCAGAGAAGAATAGCTCCTTAGTTATCTCTTCTTCTTTACCGAGTTCTACTAGAACTGGGGGTGGTCTTCCACACAAAGTCCCTTCGAAAAGGAATAACTCTTTAGTTGTTTCTTCTGCTCCTGTAGTTTTTACTTCAGGAACAGCTTTGACTGATACTTTTGTTAGTCAAAGGAAAGGAGATGGTCTTTTGACTACTCTTCCTTCTGGACATTCTATGTCTCAAAACTTGAATGAGTCTAAGAAGAAATATTCCTTAATATCTTCTCCTATGACTTCTTCAAATTGGGCACAGAATCTGTCCATTAAAGAGGGTCTGTTACCAACTCCTAATCAAAGGAGTGGTTCAACTCTTCCTTCTCTGCAAATATCCAGATCAATAGAAGGAAAACTCCATGTTTCCAAAATTAATGTGTTACCTTCCACTGATTTAAGAACAAAACTCAGCACTTCTGGTGTTAAGAAACCATACCAATTGGATATGAAGATAAAAGATCCAGATGCAGAGTATGCAAGAAATTATGTAGCTCATATTAATCACTCTTTGTATAATCAAGAGCCATCAAGACCCAAGAACAGGAAGTATACTCCTCAATCTTCACAAACAGATTTACGGGAATATCTTCAACAGAAGAGAAGGAGTAATTCTATATCAAAGGAACATGCTGAATGTGACTTCTATCCAAGAGTCATAATTCGGTGCAGATGTCAATCAACAGTTCAAGACCATGGTGATCATGAATGTGACTTCCAGCCAAGAGTCACAATGCAATGCAGATGTCAAAATAAACGACAGTCTGTCTTCAATAGGATTCAGTATGAACCTATGCCTGATGAAGATGAGCCTTTGTTTGCCTCTGTCAACATGACTTTTCGGGACACCGGGGGTAGAGTTGATAGTCCAGATGGAGTATATAGAAACACCAGAGCAAGAGTCCTGGCTTCTAGTCAAAGAAATTTGATCCCTGAAATTGATTCTGAATTTCTTGGAGAATCTAACTTCCCACCTCTTCCTACTGGGGGTAATTCTCCTATAGTTGACTTTGATACACAAAACAATGATTCAGAGCATACAACATCTACTAGTTTATCAATAATCCCTCATACAGTCACGATTTACATGGTTGATGGGAATACTGATGAACCTTCTTCTTCCTTGACTCCTCAAGATCAAAGAATTGCTTCTTTGGAACAGCAAATGAAGTCTATGACTGACACAATGAAGTCGATGTATGAACTCATGACAGCTCAGTTGCAAAATCGACAGACTGTATCAGATGCCATACCAGTTGATACTGATATAAGTCCAGTACAAGTTCCTCCAGCAGTACAATCCAATACTCCTGGACCAGCTCAACCAAATCCTAGTCTCTCTGGAGCTGGGGGTAGTGCTTACAATGCTGTTCCTCCTTCCAACTATTCTCTACAAGCCACAACTCCACAATCTTCGGGAGTTGTCTCTGAAGAATTGAAGAATCTTAAAACTCAATTCGAGGCATTCAAACAAAAAGATGGTTTACAAAGGTTAGGCATCAAACAGCCTTATCCGATAAAATGGAAGCAAGTATCATATCCTCCTAAATACAAGCCTCCTACTATCTCATTCTATGATGGAACCACTTCTCCAAGTCAGTTTATCAATCACTTTGAAGTGATGACTGATCAACTGCAACCAAGTGATGCCCTTCTTACTAGGGTATTTATTGGATGTCTCAAGGGAACGGCTTATGAATGGTATAGGAGTCTCCCAGATGGGAGTATTACCTCATTTGCTGGGTTCAAACAGATGTTTCTTGAAAGGTTCTATGAAGGGCTTAATGACATGACTATGTCTGCTCTTATTAGAATCAAGCAAAAAAATAATGAATCTACAGAGGAATACATTGAACGGTTTCGAAGAGAAGCTCTGAAGATGCCTCTTGGAACTCCTGATGCTGTCACCATTGACACGTGCAAATCAAACTTGTTGCCAATCATCAGTATGTGGACAGGGTCCAGTCAATTTCAAGATTGGCCTTCCTTCATAGTCAGTGCCAAAGCTGCAGAAATCAGTGCTGAAACCTTCAAAGGTTTAGGAGTGCAGATGACTCCTAAAGAAACAGGACAAGGTGCTAACAATAAAAATAATGCTCGCAAAGGAAAAGAAACTCTTGAAGTTAATCTTCAGAGCAAAGATGCATCAAATGTTCAAACTCCTGCCTCTACAACTCAACAATCAAGAACACCTCGCCCCAATGAAGAATATTCTTTTGACGACGACGATGTCCTTGGTATCTTTGAATGTCTGCTGAAAGGTAATAAAATACAATTACCAGAGATCAAGAAACCTGATGAATCTGGTAAGACAGATCATCCTAAATACTGTCCATATCACAGAATGCTGGGTCACACAATTCGTACATGTTATGTATTGAAAGGAAAGATCCAAGAAATGATTAAATCTGGAGCTATCTCTCTTACTCCAAAAGAGAAGACCGTCACCTCCAACGTCGTCTCTATGCAATTTGGAGATTTCCCTCCTCAACTCCTTGAAAGTGGGATTGTTCCTATTCCCAAAGCAACTTTTGACATAGTGAATCTTCCTCCTCCACAGTCTGAAGGATTAGTGCCAATCACTTTGGAAACAGGGGAAATCATGTGGATCCATCCTGATCTAGTGGCAGATTTTGAATCGCCTTCTCCTCAAAAGATTTCTTCTCAAAAATTCAAGAAGGCTGGAAAGATCAAGTCATGTCATATGACTTCTCTTGGGTCTACCTCTGACACAGAGCTAAAAGACAAAGAAGAAGCACTTGTTAGTGCTACTCGAACGGGGAAACCTTACCTAAAGGATTATTCTAAAAATCCTGAAGATCCTACTGATATCCCTTCAGAGCTAAAGATGCTCCTAATGTTCCTCCTGAAGAAGAATCATCCACTGAACCTGTTCCTCCCAAGCCTACGGCTCTGGAGAAAGGCAAACAACAGGCTCGATTTGATAAGCCAATCAAGAAGTCTTCTCCTCTTGGACTTCAAAAGCTTTACAACTTCGACATTTTGGCTCAACTTGCTAATACTCCAGCTAGAATGTCCCTTTTTGAACTTCTACGTCTTTCTAAAGAAACTCGGGAGACTTTAAGTAAAGCACTTCTACAAGCTGACTCTTGTCTTGCACAATTGAAGAAGCCAGATGCGGAACCTGCCACTTGCTTACATTGCAACAGTGTACTGGAGATTATCCCAAATATCACCTTTACACAAGACGACATGCTACTGGAGGATAATCGACATGACCGACCTCTCTACTACACTGGTTATATTGATACGATGAAGATAGATCGTATCCTCATTGACCCAGGGTCTGCTATAAGCATAATGCCAAAGAGTTTGTTAGATGAACTAAAAATCCCTCTTCACAAGCTCTCCAAGACGGTTACTACTATCTTGGGATTCAATCAAAGCCGAAGTGAGCCTTTGGGAAAGATTCATCTGAAGCTTCAGATAGGCAATTTCAGATCTAAAGTCACTTTCTATGTGATCGAGATCGTGGGATCCTATAATCTTCTTCTGGGGAGGCCCTTTCTTCATGAAAATAATGTGGTTCCCTCTACTCTTCATCAATGTTTTAAATACATTGATAGCAATGGAAGAGTACAAAAAGAAGTTGCTGATATAAATCCCTTCCATGGGGTTGAAGCTTATTTCAACGATTCCCGAATGTATAAAGAAGAGTATACAAGGATCATACAAGCTATGGAGAAAGAAGATGCACAAAGTGAGACTTTAATGTTGGCCCAATGATTATATTGTGTATTTGAATATGGCTAATCAGTTAAGTTTAACATAATGATGTCACTAATATTCATATACTCACTATCATGTTGCTACTTAAACTTAGCATTATCCTAATTGTCCTATATTATATTGCTATGCTTGTATCGTACTGCAACATATTTTGTTGGCCTAACATGCTATCATGTTGTTACTTAAACTTAGCAATGTCCTAATTGTCCTGTATTATATTGCTATGCTTGTATCGTACTGCAACATATTTTGCTGGCCTAACATGTATTTGTAGACATGCAGTAAGCATGATCAAACATGATCAAACAGGACATAGGCAATGAAGAATTAATGATGGAGCGAAGACGGCGTCATACAAAAAGATTTCTCCGAACCTCCTAGCGACCTATCCGGGGCCTCGCATCGGGGGTTCCGCTGTCCGGTCAGCGGACAGGGGTCGAGGGGGCAGCGCCCCCCGTCGGGGGTTCGGGGGCGAAGCCTCCGAAAGGTATTCAGATTTTCAGATCTGCTTATCTTTTGGACGACTGCTGTCAAGGAAAAAGACGTCTTCAGGGCTGCTCAAATATCAGAAGAAAGGCATCATCAAAGGGCTCTTGGTTTTCCTACTTGTTCCAAGTCTGTAATCTTCAATTTATTGAGTCTAGGAGAATGTGTACGTTGAGTCGCACTGAGTCATCTCAACCCCTAGCATATCTCTCCAAAGCTCTACCATACAACAGACCAATTCCTGAACCAAGCCCAAGCTCCACAAAGTCCAAAAGCCCAATGGACCAATTCTGTCTGCTGGAGACAGAGTTCGGGCCGAACTCTGCCTCCACACAGAGTTCGGGCCGAACTCTGTCCCCTGATTTCCAGCACCCTGATTTTTAGGGCCTGCTTGCTACAAGCTGTCCAACGGCCAAAAATTTGAATTATCCATACCGAATTCTGGCTGAATTCTGCTTGTCCCGAACCCTATAAATAGGCCTTGGTTTCTCTCATTTGAAACCATCCACTCTTCTATTCTTCTTCTCTTACATAGCCTATATAGTCAAGAGCCTTACTCTTCCAATCTACTAGCCACAAAACTTTCTAAGCCCCAAGGTGCTCAAGTGCGATTCAGCTAGAAGTTTTTGTGCAAGAGTTGAAAAGAAAAGTCACTTGGACAATTCCAAGTCGCTTGGAAAAATCCAAGCAAATCGCCACTGCGATCCTCTGTAAGAAGTTGACGTGCTCTTCTGAAGAAAAGGCACGGATTGTAAACTACTATTTCACAAATAGTAGATTTGAATCCTGAGCTAGAGTTCTCAGGCCTGGACTAGTCCTCCACGAGGAAAACCAGGTTAAAACTGATGTGTTTGCGTATGCTCTTCTGATCTTTATTTACTTCCGCATTTCTTTCTGATTTATTTACTATCTTGATAGTTATTTTGTGGAGGTGATATAGAGTTAATTTTTATTTGGTGATTATCGACACAAACTCTGTTCACCCCCCTCTAGAGTTGCCTACACCTGTGTTTTCATTTAATAATCCCTGTTAAAGGTCGAACTACTCAGCAACAATCTCTTAAACCCTCTGGAGAAGATTCTTTCATCATCCCAGTGAGTGGACGGATCTCTCCGTTACCTCAGTTATCTACTCAAAATACACTGATCATTCCTGTCAGTAGGCGTACTACAATTCCTGTATCTTCACAAGATACTCTGCTAATTCCAGTTGGAGGGCGGACTACTCTTCCTACTCAAACTTCAAGGGAGCTCACCTCTTCTGAGCCATTTATTATCGATCTTAATCGAAACAAAGCTTCTTCTTCTTCTCCCCCTTTAGTCATTGACTTGGCTAAAATCTCTAAGGCTCAGCCTTCTTCCAATGTAAATATTGCTGCTTTTATATTTAATGAAAAGTCTCCACCTTTGCAGTACGTTGATGTGTGTAATTATGTTCATAGTTATTTACATCTGTTAGATGACTTGAACACAATAACCATAGGAGTTGTACAGACTGTTCATACAGATGTATCTCTAGAACCTGTACAATCTTCATACTTTCTAGTTCCCAGCAAAAAGCCAGGAGACATTCCAATATTCTTCTACAAAGGGCCTCAAAATCCTTCTGATCTTGAAGATGATGACAAAAATGATGATACTGGAAGATTACAACTACGTCGTTATAGTCAGCAATCTAGAGACATCATCAAAAATATGGGCTATGATTTCAGGACTGGCCTCAATGATGGAAAAGGAAGAAAAATACCTGTCCGGATTCCTCCTTTGAAATATGGAAGGACGAAATGCGGATTGGGTTATACTGCTCATACTCCTTTCATCAATATTATCCATGAAGATCCCGAATCTGACGAAGATAAGAGATATGATTCTTCTAGTACCACTTCTTGGGATTCCGATACGAGTATCGGTGACTTCTATTGCAACCTTCTGTCTTCCAATATGGTTTCCATTGACCATTCTGAAGAAAGTGATGAAGACGAAGAAGAGTTTGAAACCTCACCTGAATCAGAACAGTGGGCCCAAAGATTAGATAATCAATGGAAGTTCCGTTTCGAGCAAAAAGAACCTCCGACTGAAGATAAACTTGTTCAAATAGATGTTGGTGAAGAGGGATCTCCCAAACCAATATTCATCAGTGAAAGTCTTTCAGAAACTGATAAGAAAGACATGATCAAACTCATTCGTGATTACATCGATGTCTTTGCTTGGAGTTATGAAGATATGCCAGGTCTTGATCCACAGATTGTAACTCACAAACTCAACATCCTGCCGAATGCTAAACCGGTCAAACAACAACAGCGACGATTTCGTCCAGACATCATGGATGCAATTGAAGCTGAAGTCAATAAACTCATGGCCTCTGGGTTTATCAGAGAGGAACAACATCCTGATTGGGTGGCTAACATAGTTCCTGTTCTCAAGAAGACTGGCAAAATCAGAGTCTGTATAGACTTCCGCGATCTCAATGCGGCATGTCCTAAAGACGAATTCCCTCTACCAATCACTGATGTCATGGTTGATAATACCTGTGGATTTGAACGAATGTCATTCATGGACGGGTATTCTGGGTACAATCAGATCAAAATGTTTCCAGAGGACGAGAAGCACACTTCTTTCAGAACGCCGATTGGTACATACTGTTATACAGTTATGCCATTCGGTCTCAAGAATGCAGGAGCAACTTATCAACGAGCTATGAGCACTATATTCCGTGAACATTTGCGGAAAATAGTCGAATGCTATATTGATGATATTGCTGTCAAAAGTCGACAAAAGGAGGATCATATCCAAGATTTGAAGGCTATATTTGATCTAATGCGTAAGCATCAATTAAAGATGAACCCTACTAAGTCCTTCTTAGGCGTCTCTAGTGGTAAATTTTTTGGCTTCGTCATTACCTCTAAAGGTATACACGTGGATCCCGAGAAGATCAAAGCCATCCAAGAGATGCGTCCTCCACGCACCTTAAAAGAGCTACGAGGATTTCAAAGAAGAATCGCTTATATCAGGAGATTCATCTCTAATTTATCAGGACGCTGCAGACCATTCAACAAACTTATGAAGAAAGGTGTCTCTTTTGTCTAGAATGATGAATGTTAAAAAGCATTCGATGATATAAAACAATATCTGATGAGCCCTCCAGTATTGGTACCTTCCGTCTCAGGAATACCGTTCCTCCTCTATACTCGAGCAATGAGTCATTCATTGGGTGCATTACTCGCTCAAAAGAATCAAAATGGCCATGAACAAGCCATTTATTATCTCAGCCGCACTATGACTGGAGCTGAACCTCGATATTCACCGGTTGAAAAAGAATGTCTAGTCTTGATGTTTGCTGTCCAAAAGACACGTCATTATATCATTGGCCAGACTATTCATGTCATTTCCAGGATCAATCCTATACGGATCATGATGAAGAAACCCAGTGTTTTGAATTCTCGATTGGCTAACTGGGGAATCCTACTTGCTCAGTATGACATGCACTATATTCCTCAGAAATCAGTTAAAGGACAAGCATTAGCTGATTTTCTGGCGGCTCACTCAATTCCAGAAAATTCAAAACTCTATGATGAAATCCCAGATGAAGTCCTAGATTCAAATCAAATTGCAGAAGAAGATCCTACTTGGCGTCTATTCTTTGATGGAGCATCAAGAATTGGTCCTAATGGCGATATTGTCGCTGGAGTTGGAATTGTTCTTGTATCGCCAGAAGGTCTTGCCATCCAAAGAGCTTATTCTCTCGATCAGCCGTGTTCAAACAATGTAGCTGAGTACAACGCATTACTTATTGGTCTTCAACTCGCTAAACATCTGAATATTCAACATTTGGAGGCGTATGGAGACTCTAAACTCATTGTCAATCAGATCAGGGGTACTTATGAAGTCCGCCATCAAGATCTGGTTCCTTATCATAAAACAGCTATATCTATGGCTTCTTCGTTTGAAGAATTCTTCATTGAACATGTTAGGCGAGCATGTAACACAGAAGCCGATGCCCTTGCTAATCTTGCAGCGGTGCTGGCTATCCCAATCAGACGGCAACAAATGATTGTTGTTCGTAATCGAGAATTATTTCATCTTGAAAATAACCTGACTCTAGGACTTCCAGTTGATATTGAAGAATCAACATCTCATGACGTCAACACAACAAGAGGATTTGGATTCAGTCGTAAATCGATATCATCTTCATCCGATTCCAGCATGGAATTCATCTTCAGTAACTCGACTGAGAATCAGAATACGGATAAAGATTGGAGACTTCCTTTCTTAGATCTCGTATTATATGATATTCTTCCGAATGATCCGAGTGAGGCAGCATCTATCAGACGACGATCACTCAGATTCTATTACAATCATACAACAAAGACCTTATATCGTCGAGCTTATGATGGTTTACTCCTTCGATGTGTTGCCGGTGACGAGGCTCAACAAATCATTCGTGAAGCACATAATGGAATTTGTGGAGCATATCAGCCAGGACCAAAACTTCAAGACCGTATTCGACGTATGGGTTATTATTGGCCCACCATGGTATCTGATGCTATCGAATACGCAAAGAAGTGTAAAGCTTGTCAAATTCATACGAATTTTATTCATCAACCCTCGGAATTTCTACATCCGACGGCAGCATCATGGCCCTTCGAAGCTTGGGACATGGACATTGTCGGCCCGATCAATCCACCGTCATCTAAAGGTCATCAGTTCATTCTCGCAATAACCGATTACTTCTCTAAATGGGCCGAAGCCATTCCTTTATCTGAAGTTAAGACGTCCAATGTTATCAGCTTTATCAAATACTATGTCATCTATAGATTTGGTGTCCCTCGGCGCATTATTCATAATAATGGACCACAATTCGTCAGCCAGAGATTTACTCGATTCTGCGACGATCATCGGATTGATAATGTGGCTTCTACCGCATATAATCCTGCCGCTAATGGATTAGTAGAAGCTTTCAACAAAACCATCATCAAACTCTTGAAGAAGTTTGTTTCTTCCAACAAACGAAATTGGAGTGAGAAGCTTGGTGAATGCTTGTGGGCTTATCGCACTACAGTCCGTAATGCTACTAAGTGTACACCTTTCTCTCTGGTGTACGGATCTGAGGCTGTTCTTCCATTAGAGATTCAAATTCCTTCTTTAAGGATAGCAATCGCTAATGAACTTACCTCAAAAAATAATGATCGTCTTCGACTTCAGGAATTAGAAGCTCTGGATGAAAAGCGATTATCTGCTCAACAGAATATTGAATTCTATCAAGCTAGAATTTCAAGAGCTTTTAATAAAAAAGTCAGAGTTCGATCATATCAAAAAGGAGAACTTGTTCTAACAGTCAGACGTCCTATGACTATGACTCATATGAGTAAAGGCAAATTTGACGCAAAGTGGGAAGGTCCCTATATTGTGAGCAAAGTTTTCTCAAATGGAGCTTATCAACTCTCAGAATTGGATGGTCGAAAAGTTTTGATGCATATTAATGGCAAATTCCTCAAAAAGTACTATGTATAAATGTAAATACTTGTAATCATCAGACAAATTCATGTTTAAAAATAAAATTTTTATTTTATTTTCATGAATGATGATACATGATATTAAGGAAGATCACTATCATCCTTCTCTACTTTTGGACGTGGGCCACTATTGTCCTTCTCGAAGACGTGATCAGCAAAAGAGCCGAGAACCTCCTTGCTAGAACCCACGAGGAATTTGCAAGCGGCCATCCTCATGGCTTCCTCTTCTTCAGTCCTTCCTGGTTCGAGCAGAAAATCCAGAATGTCCCTTGGTGGCTTGGGTGCAGACGAACCTTCGCCTGTTTCCGTCTTCTTCGTTTTGGCTGGACCAGCAGGGCGTTCTTCAGTGCCTTTCTGAACCTTTGAGGCTATCTCAGTCTTCTTGGATGCTTCTCCAGATGACATTTTTATGTTGAGGAGTAGAAGTATTCGTTCTCGCCAAATTTCTGCTATATTTATAGGCAGAAGTTCCTCATTCGTCCGACGTTTCACATATTCATTCATCCATTCATTTCTCACATTCATCCGACATTTCACATATTCATTAATACTTGACGGTTCATCTGTTCATTTATTACATCCACTCGACAGTTCATCTGTTCATCATTTCCTAACGGTTCATCCGTTCATAATCTTCTATCAATTTATTAAAGTGGGGATTCGTTATTGATCATGTTTTCATAACCTCTGAATCAATTCCGAATCTGCTTACTCATTTGTCATGTTTTGACCTCTGCATAGAAATCAATCTATTTTCTTTTGAGTTCCTATATATTATCACGTCCATAATACCTCTGATAATATCATATACTCTAAAACAGAAAAGATGATTTTATTATCTATCATGTCCACAATTCATCCACAAATACAAATCATTGAGCATAGAAGAATTATCATTTCCATTCTCATTTCACCACAAAAAGTCTATTACATTTTCTTAGACTTTCCTACAAATCATAATGGAAATCTATTACAAATCTTGGATTTTCATTCTACACCACAACGATAACCTAATAGAGATCTATCTTCTTCTTTGGATCTTCTCCGTCGGACCTTCTCCGTCAGGTTCGTTGTTGGTGGCAATTCCTGACTGTCTGGGTCTCAGTCACGACCAGATCAGCAGGAATCAAACTCTGGTCTTCTCTCTCAGACGAGAGGAGAACCACAGAGTATGGCAGCCCGAAGTCGTGGTGCTGCCAATACAACTGGTGGATTAGGAGCGACCTTTCAGAGGAGACAGGAATGTATCCAACCTTGGGATACAATTCCTAGTTCTCCCGTAAAAGGAACTCTACTACCCGATTTCTCGGTAGTAGAGTTGACTCCACCATCCAACTCTCGTGTATAAAGGCTCTTCCTACCATCTAAGGAAGACCCTTCTATCCCACGAAGAGTTCTGAGTTGTCTGATGTACGCATCAAAAGCGTATGAGCTCCCTGATGTTGGTGTCAGCAGGATATTCTCCACAGCATCCACATCACCAATGCCAGTTCTGAAGAAGGTTTTCAGCCAAAATTCTGTAAGAAACAGTAAGGAAAAATCAGCCAACAGAAATTGGCCAAGCAAAGACAGATGCATTCTGTTCATTTCAGGAAGAAGATGAATTTGTTTTTAGTAAACAAAAAATTCGATGCGTGTATATTGAACTTACCACTGAGTTTGCTGCTAAGGATTGACAGACCCATGTCTGGTAGCATGCACAGAGATCTGACATCAGACAACATGGCTTTCCTATTTTTCTTCTCACAGAAAATTCATTCTCAGAAGAGAGGAAGAAGAATGGGAAGATGAGTTTGTGTGGAGTTCATCCATCTATTTAAAGGGTCAAGTGCAGGTCTATTCTTGGAAAAGATCCGCGTGAGTAGCGCTCGTAAAACGTGGAATGAGTGTCACGTGTACTTCGGGAGACAGTGCAACATTAAAAACAGTCAAAGTGTGCTAATTAATATTCTTTATTAAAAGGCACGCAGATCAAACACAAAAGTTGTACTTCATTCTTTAAACAGGCACTGATGGCCTTACAAAAAGACAAAACAGAAAAGTGCAACAAAAGCGTAGAAAGTTACGCTCTATTTTCCAGAGCGGCTAAGTTTGATGCCTAACTCTTCTACGCTCTTAACTCCCAGGCGATGCAACAGAGTCTCGAGCATTTCACGCTTCTCCATAAGGCTCCGCCCATCAGAAGAAGACGAGCCATCCAATCCAAAGTAGCTCAAGAGATTCTTGGCTAACTGCGTGGAGTCGTCCTTGAGCTCGATGACGACAGGTTCGGGTTCTTTACCCCCAAAAGTGGGGTCACCATGGGAACAAAAGCCCAACTTGCGTGCTTCTTCCTCGGCTGCTTCCTTTGGGGTCATATTTTCGAGAGATGAATGTCAAAACTGAGAATCTCTTCCTGTTTATATAACAGATCTCGTCGACAGTTCATATTCCATCATAAATTGGACGCAATCAGTCTTGGAGAACGAAGAGTCATTATGATATTTAATAGGTTCATTCGGGTGTTTTCGAAGAACTTCAAAGTCTTTTCGACTTTCGAAAAATCATTTAAGTCATCTCAGCGTGACTTTAACTCATTTCATCATCTCTATTTCAAAGTATTTCGAAAATATTTTATCATTTTTCGAAAACTTTGAAGGGGGTTTTGTAGGCCTCAAAAATGACAGTCACGCTGAGTTGATCAGAACAAGTCACGCAGAGTGATCCAAGAAGCAGCACAAAAGATACGCTAAGTTCTGCCTGGCCATCTCCTTTAGAAGTCACGCAGAGACAGCTCAGCCATACGTCAGAATCATAATGACTGACAATACAACAGTCGAGAAACGTCTCCTCGTATGCCACGTATGCACAGAACTCGAGAGATCATCGCCGTCTATTGCGTGATTTTTGAAATCTTCTTCAGCAAGACTCAGCCTTCGTCAAGTTGGCGTACCAAAAGGGTTTCTTGTCATTTAATGCGACTAACAAAGCAATCACTGTCAGAGATTTTGTGTCAGTCTAGACACGCCGAATCAAGACAGCTGGCAGTTCTATCTCAAGTCTGCGTGTATTTGTGATCTTCATCTCAAGTTTGCGTGGATTCTGAAGTTTTTCTTCCTCAAGTTTGCGTGGATTTTTGAGTTCTTTGCCTCGAAGTCTGCGTGGATCCTGAAGCTTCCTGCCCCAAGTTTGCGTGGATTTTGAAGCTTTCTACACCGAGTTCGTGTGGATTTCGTCTTCAACAAGTCTGCGTGGATTTCATCAAATTGGAGTACGTGGCAGCCATGCCAATCTCTCGCCTGCGTGTCCTGTAACTTGCACACGACTCATGCATGATTGCCATGTGTCCAACAGTTACAGGTCACGTCCAGTAACTGCTCACAGCCTTGCGTATGTTAAATTCTGCGTGATTTTCAACTAAGCACAGGCTGTGAAGACAGTTATCTTTTCGGTTATTATTTTTGACTCTATAAATAGAGTTCTTTTTCTCATTTATTGTACAGATACATTGATATCTACTGTCAAAATTTTGAGAGCTTTTTTTTTTCGCATAGTCCAAGGGATAAAGCGATCGTCTTCTAGATCGGATTCCTACAGTTGTAATTTTCCCAGAAACACAACAAATAAAGAGAATTTCTTTATGGAAAACACCTGGAAGTCTAATATTTAAGTAGCTTGTTATCTTTGTATCCAATTGCTTATTGACATTATATATGGTATAAAACAGGTTACCTGGACACCGATATGGATTAAAATCGTACTAGCAGCTTAGGGCCCCATGCAAGTACACCTTGCCTCCCTCTACAGCTTTATTTTTATGCATTTCCTTTCATTATTCAGTCTTTGATTTGATTGTGGACATGTGCTTTCATATGGTATACTAGTTGAGTTGATTCATTGACAAGTAGACCTTGTTCACGTTTGGCTTTGTAGTTCACACTTGGAGTTGTTCTCACCCGTGCTTGATTGAGTCGTGTCATAAAATAAGTACGCTAAACTGAACTGCTATTTCCCTATATCATTTTCTCAACCAGAGAGTCCACACTCGGGACGAGGGTTGACCGTTTGAACTCGTGAGTCCACACTCGGGACGAGGGTTGACCATTTGCACCAGAGAGTCCACACTCGGGACAAGGGTGTTTGCCTTGAACTAACTCGCGAGTCCACACTCGGGGCGAGGGTTAGTGATTAGTTCAAACTCGTGAGTCCATACTCGGGACGAGGGTTTGGTATTCTATTGATCTCTTGTTTACTTGTTCTTCTAGCAGTTCACTTATGCGTAGTTTGCTCTAGTATCCATGTCCATTGTTATTTGTCAGTAGTATGTCACTTTTCTTGTTAATATCCTACAATATTTTCATGCAAGATAAACTATTAGAAAAACATATTTTTATGTATCTTGCTAGTCCTCTGAGGACCTGATGATCTCTTCAGGTTTAGCCGAGTTTGAGTCAGGAGCAGACGAGTGGGTTTTAGTCAGCATCAGGCCACGGTGCCCTTGCAGTTGAGGTCGCCTTTGATTAGCAGTTTGTACTCAGTTAGTTATTTTATGTATTTATATTATTTTCGTCTATTAGTAGTGGATTTGTGTCCACCAGACGAGACTTTGATTCTGAGAAACATTCAGTCTATATTCTCTATTATTCAGTTTCATTGACATTCATTGGTCTCAGTTGATTCTTTATTATTCTGTGGATGAGAGATAGACTGCCATGACTTGTGTATAATATAGAGCGTTCTAACACCTACACTACGGTGTAGGCTGGGCTTGGACACATCTTGTATCCGAAAAGCGGGTGCGGGTCGTGACAGGTGCTTCTGTCCAGAATATAAAGGAGACTCTGCCGAATTTTTCTAGAATTCTCGGTCGAGAATTTGGTTCGAAGATTTGGACAGAACCGTTCCTTTGGTTGCTGAACCAGACTCATGCACGTCTATTATAGTATAGTATTACCTAATCTCGGTACCTGTTAGGTAGACTCATGACTAGATTAGTCGCCTAGTTACTTGACATGTCTTGTCCGTTGGATAGCGTAAGGAGCGCGGATCCACTCGGGAGACGGTCTGCAACCCTGGTCCTTGTTTGGTTTAAGGGTTTTGGATCTGCTTCAGAGCGGTTCATGCAATCCTTACCATTTTTTGGCGGCATAATTAATAGACTCTTGTCCCCCGACCATTCTTTCTAGGAGTTATCCTAGTCTAGCCAGCTAGGACTGAAAGTTGTCCTATGTATCGGGATTTGTGATTTTTGGATATATATGAGGATTGAGTATTATGGAGAGTATGATCTCGAAATATTAATTAATAGACTCACGTGGATTTTTGGATAGCGTTCTTTTGATGATGTTCTAATTTGATCAGATATGACTATATAGATTCCTGGATTTTGATGATTTTGTGAATATTTCACGGAACGAGAAGAATATCGAGGGTATGATTATATAATTTTTTACTCGACTTCCCAAGCGCCCAGAACCTGGTTTGATTGCTATATCTTGGTATTTGAGAGACTTATTTTCTGATAGCTTGTGATCATTGATTCAGAGGATTCTTGTGAGCCAGAGGGCCTAGCATTGATTCTAGTAATTGGCGTAGTATCTGGTGATTGTCTTTCGTGGCATGATATTTCTTCCATCGTGGATGTGAAGACTATTGATTGATTGATCCGGTGGATGGACCGACTTGATGATTAGAGCTGTAGGCTCCTATGTGAACTTGAAATGATTGTCCTTCTTAGCATGATATTTCTTCCATCGTGGATGTAAAGACTATTGATTGATTGATCCGGTGGATAGACCAACTTGATAATTAGAGCTGTAGGCTCCTATGTGTGCTTGAGATGCTATTCTAGTCGAGATCTCGACCATGTACTTGACCTGATATCCATGTCACGATGTGGGCAGATGATTTTATGTGACTGACAGATTTGACCTTGTCCCCGACATGACTACTTGTATTCGTGCTATAAGTCCAGTTTAGCCCTTGAGGTACTGGCCCTGACTTTGCACTGAGGTGCTACTTGGCATTGGCACTTTTGAGGTGCTATTCCCTTGATTACATGGCACTGAGGTGCTCCTTGGCAGCGGCACTTTGAGGTGCTATCCCCTTGATTATATCTATGATTACCTGTATGGGTATCTAGTAGTTGGCCTATAGTCTTAGCGTGGTCAGGATTTCTTGCTTGTTTGTTGCATAACACTAAGGATGGATCACAATTGGGACTATAGGTGCCGAGATTGATTCTTACTTAGCATTCTCGTACTGTGGTACGACATCTAGGAGGATGATCATGTGACCACGACATGTGATTTCTGATAAACGTATGGATAATCTGGGTAACTTAAACTGGTAGAAGCATTGGGAGGGAACGGAACCCCAAGATCGTGTAATACTAGCCTTAATACAGACATTAGTTATGATTTGCAGGCTAGCCGCCGTGGATATTGTTACCCTTCGTACTAGTAGATGGCAATATCCGGCTACTTTATGTACTATACATTATATATATGGCATGCTCAGCACAGTGGCCTTACGAGGGACCGGTGATGACATTCATAGCCCGGTGGTCTTACGAGGGACCAGTGTTTATCCAGTACCAGTTATACATGGCCCCGCTAGCCCTGCTGGGACGACACGATCTGAGGATTTCCTATACTTGCATTATTGCGGTAACCCAACCTCCATCAAGACAGTCGTAGACATTTGAGTGACCGCTTATTCATATAAATTATATGGCTTGTTGCTTGCTAACCTGGCTGGCCCGCAATGATGCCCCGGCACGGTAATTCATTTCTTTGTTCTTGTTTGATTTAGGGGTGGATTACTGTTCCGATGACAGACTACGAGTTTCGGTTGGCGATACAGGTATTATAGGATGTTAGGGAGAGTGTGATGATTATTGGTTATTTAGCTATATTAGTTGTGGATTGTTATCGTGCATTGGTACCGTACGATTCTTACCCTCATTTACTGTTCACATATGTTCTTCCACTTTATATTTTATCCTACTGTCTTTTCTTCGTCCCTCCTTGAGCCTTCCTTTCTGGTACTTGTTACGGTTGGCCTGACCAACCCTGGATTGTTTCCAGATTGCCTGTGACCCACCCTGTGGATCTTTCATACTTGACTTGGTGGATGTGCTTCAGTTCTCGACCATTCTAGAAACTGTGGGAAGGTATACTCATCTACATTATTATCCGGTACTGTAGATTTTCTGATTATCATATGAGTATTTCTGCTTTCCATATGATTCTCTCTCTTGTAGTTATTTCACTGTTATTGCCTGTGGATATGAGATCGAATTTAGGCCATAGAATAATTGTATGCTAGGATACCCAGCAAGATTGACAGTCGTCATCGCCGTATAACATCTTCTTACCTTATACGGTGTAGCTGGCCGACGTCCGTCCTCGTATTTCGGTACTGGGGCGTGACACCAACCTCTGACAAGGGCTCCTATATCCGCCAGTCCTGACCCAGGAGCCAATGGAGAATCGAATGTACCGCCTCAGCGGGTACCTTCGGGGATGGATCATTACACGCTGCCTCAATCGTCCGCTCCCTTGGGAGCCGATCATCATACCTTGCCTCAGTCATCTTCTCATGCCTCTACCAAGGAACCGTTCGAGCCGGTGAGAGAGTTGCACGCTCGCGTAGAGGCTAAGGACAAACAAGAGGAGTGACAGAAGCTCGGGATCTGGCAGCCTTACCCACTTGAGTGGAACAACGTGGTTTATCCCACCAAGTATAAAAACACAGTCGTTGATACCATTTGGTGGGAAGGAGTCGTCTCGTCGGTATCTAACCTATTTTTACTCCATGAGAGGGCATTTGCCAAAAGATGACGCCTTGGTCACAAGTCTGTTCATCGGGGTATTGAAGGGGGTGGCTTATGAATGGTTATGCAGGCTCTTTGATAATTACATATCTACCTTCGAGGATTTGAAGTATCTCTTCCTTTTTCGATTCTATGACGGTGAAATAGATATGACAATGTCTTCCCTCATGGAAATCACCCATAAGGAAAAAGAGACAGTTCAGGCTTATATCGAGCGCTTCCGTCAAGCATGTCTAAGGCTACCTCATGGTATCCCTGAACCAGTGCTAATGGATTCCTGCCGCAAGAACATGACGCTGACAGTCAATCTTTGGGTCGACTCCACCCAATACATAGACTGGACCACACTCATTATCGGTGCTGAAAGTGCCGTGATAAAAGCTCGCGATGTTCATCTTCTGGGAGTCAGCTTACCTGCATTCAACGATAAGGGAAAATGCCCTGCCAACAGCAATAACTGTGGACATGAGTCCAAGGGAAAGCAGGCGTTGACTGCTACATACTGAAGAATTACATACAACGCATGATCAATGCGAATGTCCTCTCTCTCGAATATAAGGACAAGATAGTCTTTGCAAACGTGGTGTCCCTTTAGTTTGGCACCCTACTGTCAATTGAGGCTCAAGATGGCATCGTCCCCATCCCAAAGACGATAATGGAGGTTACCAACCTTTCTCCGACTCATGACAACGTGAGTGGGCTGGTGCCACTCACTATGTCCAGGGACGAGATCATATGGGTTCACCCAGATCTAGCCCCAGATTGACTCAATCGGTAGTACGCCTTACCACCAAAAGCAAAGACAAAAAGACCAAATCCTGTCGAATGATCACTACTGTAGAAGCATGAAAAAGCACAGCCGAAACAAAAGTGCAGGTGATAAGAAGTTGCTGCATACAAACTTCACAAAAGCGTAGGTGTCCAAAAGCGCAGACAATAATAAAAAGTCACAACAGACAAAGATGGTGCATAAAAAGTTCTTTATTAAAATCATGTTTACAAAGATCTATTACTGATTCTTCTTGATTACATATAAAGTCTAAAACACCTAAAGTCTACAAGTGGGCAATCTTCAGAAAGTGCGCAACCCCTCAGATATATAGCTCGTCAGAGCAAAGCACTTCCTCGTCTATTGGTTATCTTCATTGATGGAATGCACAAAAAGGGGCTCATTCAAAAAAAAATTCCATCTTTTCATACATCATTGGTATAATTATTTGGTACTCATAGGTCATTATACATAAGAAAACTTTTGTAGGGCTTCTTCATAACCTTAAATCACAAGGTCTAACTTTTAAATGCCAAATCTATAAAGCTCTTCGACCAAGAAGAGCTTAAGAAGAAAGTATGAATCTGGAAAGAGAGAACACTATATTGCTAAATATATTTTTTATGTTTCTACTATAGTTATTACTGGATCTCGATCCTAATCTTATCAGGTTGATTCAAAAATTATGTTTTGGTATTGGTAGACATAAAAGTTACTATACAAATATCTTACTGCCAATAATGTGTATACAAGGATTAGATATTTCAGTCCTATCAGTTTGCTCAATTCCCTTTTTGAGTTCTTTTTAAGATCTTATAAGTGAATGAATAATATTATGAATTTTTTTTTTAAAACAACTCAGAAATTTGTTTAAAAATAACTTAGAAATTTGAGTAGACATTATATCATTTGTTTTTGCAATAGACTAATTGTTCTATCCCTAGCCGATCCAACGTGACACAATATACTCAATATATTGTTCATTATGCAAGGTGGTAGTCACTAAGGGTGAGCGTTTAGTTTATTCGATTTCATCCGAATCGAAATAGTCAAAACCGAATAAAGCAAAAAAAATAAAACAAAGATTAGCCAAAACCGAAATCGAATTAAATCGAACCTAACCGAATAATCAATTCGATTTATTAGGTTGAAATATTTATATTGTTTATAGGTCGGGTCAAATGTTGGGATGTTGGTTAAATTATATTAAATTTTTTAATTTTTATACACATATTTGTTGTATTTCAAAGTTGCGCCCAAAGTTGGATTAGTTGTTAAATTATCAAAGTTGGAATTTAAAACGTATACATAGAATTATTATTTTTAAAATATACACATTTTTATTCGCAAAATATGCATAAAATTGAGGGTATATTTAATTGTATAAGTCTTATTCGACTTTCGTGTTGGACCTAAACCGAAATCTAAAAATCTAATCCGAAATCGAATAAAAAATTTCATATTTTCAAACCAAAAATGAATTGAATTTTTTTGTCCATGGATGTATAGTCCGTTGGGTAAACCGGGAGGTCTCGTGAGGGGATGGGCACGGTTCGTATTCCCCAAGACTTTGCTCGCTAGTCCGGAGAAAATGACATATATTTTTTTTAACTGAATTAGAATCTTAATTCGCATCCATAATGAATCACAACTGGCCCTAAACTCGTGTGACCCGTGAGAAAAAAAATGATAACACCCCCGCAGGCTCCTTCCAAATTCGAGATAACCCCTGTAATCCCCCGGTTCCGTCCGCCCTCCCCAAAAAATTTCATCCCGCCTCCCTCTCTCACGCAGATCCCCTCTCCCCCTAAAATTTTTCGTCCCGCACGGTTTTTCGCCCGCACGTCGTTTATCCCCTCTTACAATTTTTTATTTTCCTCTTTGTTTTTAAGTTTTCATCTCCCTAATTATTATGGCCTTCATTTCCCCTATCCCCTCTCCTCTCCTTCCCCTTCCCCTTCCCCCACAGCCGTTTCTCCTCCCCGCAGGACATCCCACGTCAATCACGGCAAGACCACTCTCATGTAATGCCTCCTCCGTTAGTGCGACGCCGACATCCCCCATGAACGCACCCTCGACTCCATCAGCCTCGAGCGCGAGCGCAGCATCACCACCGCTTCCAAAGTAACCATCTAAAGCTTAAAGAATTATGCGTTTTGGAAACAAAAGGAATCTATTGATGCTTCTGATTGTTTTTTCTTAGGTTACATCCATTTCGTGGGAAGACATGGAGCTGAACATGGTCGACACTCCCAGACATGCCAATTTCGGGGGCGAGGTATGAAAACTAATGCCTTTCGGACCATGGAATCAACTGCTTTTATATTGCAAATTGAAGATGGGAGGAAAGATGCTTCTGATTGTTTTTTCTTAGGTTACATCCATTTCGTGGGAAGACATGGAGCTGAACATGGTCGACACTCCCAGACATGCCAATTTCGGGGGCGAGGTATGAAAACTAATGCCTTTCGGACCATGGAATCAACTGCTTTTATATTGCAAATTGAAGATGGGAGGAAAGTAGTACTTGAAAAGTTATTCAGTTCATCGATTCCAACTTAGAAAACCATGGCCTTAGTTGATGGAGTTTCTAGAAGCCTAGAACTAGGGTTAAAACATAAATGAACTTGATATTTGAGGCTGTGAAAATTGATATGGCATTTGGTAATGTTACGATGACTCTTAAATGACCATAATGGAAGCAGAGGATTCACGTATCATTGCCAAAATATTTCGAGTAAAAAGCTTTTGTACAATAGCTAGAGAGTAAGAGCATTGGTAAGAGTATCCATTTTTGTTCCGATTTCTTATACAGGCGAAGAATGTTGGTAAGTTGTAGCCATCCATTTGTCTTGAGGTCTTTTGAACCTGCATCATGTGTACTATGTGTAATACATGTAATTATCATTTGGTTGGGAATTATCAGAGATCGTGTTCTTTTAATTCTACATGGGACAGTTGATTTCTTATGTAAACCTCAAAGTATTTTGTGATAAAGATTTTTTTTTTCACATACGGGTTTTACATTAAGCTTGTGTTATATGGTTCAGCTTACTGTATACCCTCTTTGAATCCATTATAGGAAATAGCTTATAGAAATTTTCTCTCAGGAAGCTATAAAGAAGCTACCACCTTTACGGCCATTGTGTTTGATTTTGAATTTTTTTACAGCAGAGTGAACTGAACGAGGTGTAGTTTGTAGTGCTTTCAAAAAATACGCAGAAGCATGCCAAGGTAAGCAGTCGAAAACCCAGTCTAAGTCAGTCGTCTTTCCTTCTTAACTCACGCCTTCGCTCAGTGAATGAAGGATAGGGAGAGAAGAGGAACAGTCTTATAGTTACATTTCATGGTAAAGGAGACCATGCTAGAGTTGGGATATCATTATTCTTTTTCTTATTTTTTTTCCTTTCCTTGACTAGTAGAGGATGTCTACATGTAATGTAGATTGTAGAGTTGTCCATATATATGTCGATTATGTGGACCTCATGGATTTTTTCGTGCCCTTGCTCTTTTAGTGAAGGAATGCCGTAGATGATACATCTTTCTTCTTTGCTTGGGACGCTTATCGTTGACATTTGCAGCCAAGTCCGTTGGTTGAACTCTGTAGGTGTCTTCCCTCGTGCCATGAAGGAAAGTGAGATGACATTAAGGTCCTCTTGTTGCTATACAAGTCCTGCTATTCTCTATGAAGATGAGGGAGAGAAGGGCCATTGCTGATCTTATATTAACATTTTCCAGGAAACTCACTAAGTTGAAGGGTGCTCTTGATTGTGGAGCAAGGATTTTAGAAGATTCTCTAAATGATAATATTTTTTGTTTCTTTGGCCAAGTACCAATAACCAAGTGAAGCTGTTGTCATAGTTTTTTTTTGTTTGAGAATTTTGTTGTTATTTTTATCTTAAAAAGTGTGCATGTTTTGTTTTTTTTTAAAGTTTGCATATGGGATATGTTGATTTGTATTGGTAATATTGAAGTATCTAGTTTTCATTGGGATGTTTGATCATCCACCTTTTTTCCTTTTCCTTCCTGACGCACAAGTGCGAAATCTCCAAAATTAGGAGAAGTGTCTAGTTTTGCTTATTATTTGAAATTGTATGGTGATTGTTTGGGGTTTTGACATTATTCTCTAAATTGTGAAGGTATAACTTTGGCTTTGGATTCATATCCATGTGAAGCTGTAAGCATAGTTACCATTAATTTGTATTTCTTTCTTGGGGTTGCTTTTGTATGAGAATTTTTTCTACGAGTTGCCTTTTTCTTGGTGTTATTTTTTTTTTCATGCTAGTTGTAAAGCCTTGGTGGATCCAGTTTTTAATTGTTTTTGTTTCTTGATGCATAGTTGGTTCTAAATCTATTTGTAGCAATCGATCGATGTGTATTTGCTTCTAGACAACAAAAATCTTTACTTGTGTGAAGTTTTTAATTTAATATCACCTAATATAAATGGAATCCTTAGTTGTCCTGGCAATATTAGTTCCATATTGATTTTTTAGGTTTGTTTTTGGTGCAACACAAAATTTTATGAGCATCAATGCTTAATTGTTTGATATTGTTGTCATTATTTTGATTGGCAGCGATATTGAGATTACTGAAGCATTGCTGCAACCTCAGATGGAACTTCAGAAAAGGCTTAATGAATAACTTGAGGTACATGTGTAGAAGAACTCTTAATTTTGGCTTTGGTTGCTGCATTTTTCAAATTTGTCTTTGAAACCCATAATCTTATTTTTAATAAAATTCATAAGGTAATTATATTCCCGTTCAATAGAAATTTAGCTTGTTTCATTTCTTACCAAAAAAATACATGTACACCAGTGCTATTTTTGTTTCTCGGTTTTGTTTGCATCTGGTAAGGGCTGGATCCAGAATTACATGAATCAAAATTGAGCCTAGCTTTGAGACCCAAACCCTACTTAGAAATAAGTTTGATCCTATAATATGGTCAACTATCGATCCTAGGTCTAGATAGGGATGGATCCACATTCAGAGGAGTGGAGGCTCAAATTCCTACTAGATCAAATTCCTACTAGATTTCTTGTAAAATAGTTTCTAGATATTTGTCAAACTATCTTTAGAACTTGTGGATATATTTGGAGCATTAGATCCTAATTATAGTCTAGGTCATTTGATAAAATATTTTCTTGTAGCTGACCCTAATTATGGTCTAGGTCAAACTATTAATTTCTATAAGAAATGAGTTTTTGAAATATTTTTGGAGAACCTGAGGTAAAATCATGTACATTCTTGGAAGTTTAAACTGTTTGGATAGGAGTTCTTTATATTCAATTTTCCTTGGGAGTTCTCTTCACCTTTCATATCATTACGTGTAATTTTTTCAGGTCATTTCTCGAGCATCAACAAGAGAAACAGCAACATTGGCAGCAACAGCATCAACAACAATAATGGGAGCAGGAACGGAAGCGGAAATTAGATGAGTTTATTTGTATTTGTATTTATGTATTATAATTGCAATCAATATATATTTATTTATAGATAGGAGCGGAAGCGGGAATTAGAAAACGTATTTGTATTTGTATTTGTATTATAATTACAATCAATATATATATATTTATAATTGTATATTTTTTTAGAGTAGAAATACAATCAACAACGTTTAAAAACTGTTGTAAGATAGCATTTTAATAACTTTTCTAAACATTGTAAACTTCATTTATAATACTTTTAAATCGTTGTGGATATTACAATTACAATATATAATATTATTTATTGGTAAACATGATTGAATAATATTTATAATACTTTTCATTAGTTGTATACTCTTTTTACAATGTTCTTGTACTGTTGTATAAAATTTAGGCACAACGTTATTAAATGTGGTAGATATTGTTTTTACAACAGGTACAGAATGTTATTGAAACTATATTTACAATACTTGTATACATTGTAAAAAGAATTTTTATAATACATGAAAAACGTTGCAAAAAGATTTTTGTCAGATTTTACAAATTTTAACAATGTTTGTAAATTGTCGTAGGAAGAACTTTTACAACATCTTCACAATGTTCAAAGGAACATTATGGAAGATACCCTCCTTTTTTACAACCTCTGATATAGCCACCTTATATTAAACGTTGTAAAAGTCTTTCTACAACGTTTTTCCAACGTTGTAAAATAGGTTTTTTCTTGTAGTGACGCTGTCAACTACCCGATAAAAAACTACAACATTTATGATCCACAATAAAAACGTGTACTCAAATCACATATAGCTAAGGAAGATATGAACTAGAAAAGATAGTTCTAAGACTAAAATCAACCATAGTCTACAATGATTATACATATCAATAATGTATCGGAGACAAAATTCGATAACAAAACACAAATCTAAATAAGAAATAATGGCCTAGAGCTTCAAGAAGTCAACTCACGGTCAATGGAACATCGAGATCTATCTCAGCTAGCATTATCATGTAGCCAAGAATGTAGGGCATAACAACTCCTAAAAATATGGTTATCCAGTCAGGATTGGAGCGGAGTACATAAACTAACAACAGTTTCAAATAATTGACAAAAACTATAAATCAGTAATAAAGAAGATGCTATATTCAAAGAGGAAACATAACTGATAGGATAAAGGTAATGAAAAAGACATGCAATATAATCACTAGGATGTAATCAGTGCGAGCAAGAAATGTAAGTAGAACTACAATATCAGGGATAGAGTAATGTAACCGATGAACTGAATATGAACACTACAATAAACAATGTGTTTTGAAATACCAAATAGATATATGATTGGCTTGGAAGATTCAATGATTTACACTAAGAAAAGCTAGCTCAACCATACGTGAAGTGCATGATTAGCTAGTAGTCGATGATTTATACTACTTACCTATAATTCTTGATCACATACCTAACTAGTATTTCTTTCGCCCCGACTGATAAGATGGATCCAACCATGACACGTTACTAGCCAATGTATCCAATTTTATCCAATATTCCAGTATTATCCAATATTATCTAATGTTATCCAATACCAACGAGGAACAGTTTTCGATACCATTGTGATAAGTTAAGGTAACATCTCATGACTGAAGATCCAATAATAATACCAATCCGTATACCATTGTGCCAAGAATCATAAGTGACATTTCTAAATACTTGAATTATAGTAGTAATCAAATAATGAAAACTATCAGAGAATGTACTCGTCTCAATTTGCTAGAGTCGACATGCACTATACGAACGTATCGATACAGAATAGGTACGATGCTATACTCCACAAGATGGTTCCAAACGACGCATAGGTCGTTCCATTGAGTTCAGAATAGTCCAAATAGCCAAGTTTGGTATATATGAGTCTAAAATCAGAGTTGGCACAATTATCGAATCAAAAAATAGGAAACAAATATAATAGTCGCAATTTATGATTTAAGGAGAAAAACACAACTAATTACATATAACTATTTCCTGAAAATTATTTATATTATTTTGAAACTATATCTCATTAATCGAACTATTTTTAGATAATATTTTGAAAAACCCAAAAAATTATTGTAGTACAAAACACCAAAATATAAATTAGGTCAAACTGATAATAAAATTTAGAAATATTATTATATATTACTATATAATTCCAAATAAGTACTACAATTAATAAAAATAATTGTAATGATAATAATGAAATCAATAAAAATGCATATACATTTATATACGTATTATATATTTAAAAGTAACACCCAATATATATATATATATATATATATATATATATATATATATATATATATATATATATATGAGGAGGGATCCATATCCCCTCACTTTTGCATCCACCATGCATCCTCTCTTTCACATCCGTTGGATCTTGTTTAAGTCATCTAATCTTAACCATTGAAAAATCAACGGTTAAGATTAGATGACTTAAACAAGATCCAACGGATGCTATCATGGGAATGCATGGGGGATACAAAAGTGAGGGGATGTGGATCCTTCCTATATATATATATATATATATATATATATATATATATATATATATATATATATATATATGAGGAGGGAACCGCATCCCCTCAATTTTGCATCCCCTTGTTAACACCCGTTGGATCTTTGTTTAAGTCATCTAATCTTAACCGTTGAAAAATCAACGGTTAAGATTAGATGACTTAAACAAGATCCAGTGGATGTGAAAGAGTGGATGCATGAGGGATACAAAATTGATGGGATGTGGATCCCTCATATATATATATATATATATATATATATATATATATATATATATATATAGTATGATTTGGAGCCAACAAACCAGCATAATACACCGCGTGGAGCAAGGCATTAAAAGTTGCTCGTACAAAAAATAATATATGATAATGTTAAAAATTTGGATAAAAAATTAAATTATATTAAAATATTAAGTATGATATGATTGTATTTTAATTACGATTTGTTACAAATATGTTTTTAGAATTTTGGATGTGTTTAGTTAGATAATATCATATACTTGAATATAATTTGAATTTGAATATTGAATATATTTTATGATTTTTTATATATTCAGGTACTTAGAAGGATTTTTTTTATTTGTGTTTTCCTTAATTACGTGAGGAAATACATACACGGTAGTTATTTTTTTGGAATTTTTATTTTTTTAGACATTTCTAAGTCGTATTATAATTGTTTTTGGTGTGTATGGTTATAAAAAAAGCTCTTAAACAGGTTTAAAATGATATAAAGAAATTAAAAAAATGAGATTGTTGTGATTTGGATAAACTCAAATATGGATGTCCTTATCCACACCTGCAACAGCCTCTATCAAATTTTCTCTTGTATATGTTATTAATGAGAAAAGCTACGCACAGATTTCTGGCTACCGATATTTTTCTCTATCTCATTTTTACAATACCGATATTTCTTTCTATCTCATTTTTACAATACGTTATCAGCACGATTGCTCAAGAAGATTCAGAAAAGTTTCAGGCCGTCGGAACGACAATATGAAAAATGTGATATGATAACATGTGAAAAAAGTCAGATCAGAATATAAGAACAACTTTTTTTGGTTGTTGATTTTATCTTCGTTTATGTCCCGATAGTTAGATCAAATCTTTTATTTATTTATTATGTAGCAAATGTTATTTAAGAAAAAAATATCACAGAATCACTACTTATATTTGGTTATGCTAAATCATAAGGAATAGAAAGAAAGAAAAAAGTATATAGTGGCAGTAGTATGTATATATTATTAGAAATAGAAACAGAAAAAGGTACTGTTCATGTGAATGTATTTTAGGAAGAATAGGTGTCAATATATTTCTGGCAAATGGCATGCACATGATTTGTAGTTCAATGTTTGTGTGTTGGAAGTAATATTCTTGTGGTGTAAGCATATATAGAACAAGTCTGGACTTTGAGATTTCTAATATTCCATTTGATAGTTTCCTCATCTCGTTGTACAACTACAAATTTGACCACAGGCTTTAGTTAATGAACAAATTTCTTGTTCCAAGATCTTTGTTAGTTGAGAAAAAAAATCAAAAATCATATTTACCTTCATATTAGATTAAATTAGTTTTGAAATATTTTACGAAAAGGCTATTTGGCCCTCCCGTGGGACCGGCCCGTGCTGGCCCGAGCCCACGTGGCGGGCAGCCATTGGCCCCCTGCTAACCTGGGCCCACCCTAGGTGGGGGAGCCAATGGTAGCCTGCCACGTGGAGGCGGGCCAGCATGAGCCAGCCTTCCGGGCGGGCAACGTAGCAGCTCTCTATATTTTAATATTGGCATCTATGTTTTGTGAATTATAATTTTAATATTTATCTCCTTAGATTATTATATCTTCTAGACATAAGATTTTTTGATCTATCACTTTAATAAGACATAATTTTCGCCGTTATGAGAGATAGGAAGAAGATGTACTATCGTTCTAGAAGAACATAGTAAAGCATCATTCTAGAATAATGTCTTGAATCATCGTTCTAGAAGAATATTCTAAAGCATTATTTCAGAAGAACGTATCATGGCATACTTCTACTTTATCTAATCTTGACTAAATTAGTGTTGGGAAAGAAACGCGAAAACCTTTCCCCAAACTAGAGAGTGCCTGTGAGAGAACCGAGCAAACAACGCACGAACCAAAAAACACCAAAAACAAACCACGCAGACACAGAAAATTTTTGACGTAGAAAACCCATACGGGAAAAACCACGGGACGATCGGAGTCCAACCCTGAGAAGCCTTCACTAATGAAATAGAAGAATTACACCCTCTACAAACTTCTCCCGATCCAAATCGGATCCCCACAACACTTGGAAGGAAGAACAATGATTACAAGGCTACGAAGAACAAGAACGACGAGTAGAGATTACCCGAATCCGATTCTCCTCCGAAAAAGACCTTCAATCCTCCGTCTTCTCTCCCAAAGTTGCAATGGCACTCTTGCCTCCTTTCTCTCTCTTTTCTTTTGTTGTCTACAATGATGTTACAATTGATTAGGGTTTGGAAATCCCAACTTAACTCTCTAATCCCGCAACAAACCTGGACCGTTTGATTAGATCCACTGGTGAAAAATCATCCCAGATTTCCGCTCAGTCCCGACGACACAGAGTTCGGCCAGAACTCTGTGTCGGGCAACCAGCACTGTCCAGCAACATTCTGGAACAGCCAGACCGAGTTCGGCCAGAACTCGGCCTGGGACCGAGTTCGGCCCGAACTCGGTAGCTCCAGTCCAGAAACTCCCCTTTGTTAGCAGCAGCAGCAGCAACTCCTCGTTGCCTACTTTTCGAGCTTCTTCGACATCGAACGACGCTCGTCGCACCCCGAGATCTTCTCCACATAGGTTGGGAACCCCACCCACTCCAACAAATCTTCCCCTTCACAACTATGGGGAGGATGTCGTCATCCCGGCGATCTGCCTGCAGTACTCAAACTTTCCCCTTGGGAGAACCTTCGTGAGCATGTCCGCTCCATTGTCATCAGTATGAACCTTCTCAAGCGTCGCGTCCTTCTTCTCAACCACATCCCGTATCCAATGATACCGAGTCTCGATGTGCTTGGACCGACTATGAAATGTCTGGTTCTTCACAAGGTGAATAGCACTCTGACTGTCGCAAAGTAAAGTATACAGCTCTTGCTTCAGCCCCATTTCCTGCAACAGCTTCTTCATCCACAACAGCTCCTTACAAGCCTCCGTCGCCGCAATGTATTCTGCCTCCGTCGTCGACAAGGCAACACACTTCTGCAACCGCGACTGCCACGATACCGTTCCTCCGGCAAACATCATCACATAGCCCGAAGTCGATCGCCTCGTATCTACATCTCCAGCCATATCAGCGTCGGTATACCCAACCAGCTTCGGCTCGTCACCACCAAAAGAAAGTCTCCAATCAGCGGTGCCCTGAAGATATCGTAGAATCCACTTGACCGCACTCCAATGTACCCTTCCAGGATTTGAAAGAAACCTGCTAACAGTGCCAACTGCATGAGCGATGTCTGGCCTCGTACACACCATAGCATACATAAGGCTCCCCACAGCTGAAGCATATGGAACCCGCTCTATATCTTCCTTTTCGTCCTCGGTTGATGGACACTGCTCCTCAGTGAACTTAAAATGAGCCGCAAGGGGGCAACTCGCTTTCTTCGACCCGTCCATACCGAAACGCTGAAGTACCCGGTGAATGTACTTCTTTTAGGACAAATGTAGCAGCTTGGACTCTCTCTCTCGGCTGATCTCCATCCCAAGAATAGTCTTTGCTGCGCCTAAATCCTTCATAGAGAAGGCCGCGCCCAGTTGGCGCTTCAACTTCGCTATCCTAGTGGCATTCCGACCCACTAATAGCATATCATCTACAAAGAGCAATAAAATAATAAAATCATCATCGGCAAAATACCTCACAAATACATAGTGATCCGACGTCGTCCGAGCATAGCCAGGCTCCCCCATAAACGACTCGAACTTTCTGTACCTCTGCCTCGGAGCCTGCTTCAGACCATACAAGCTCTTCCTCAACCGGCAGACCAAATGTGACTTGCCCTTCTCACAGAATCCCTCTGGCTGCTCCATGTATAACTCCTCCTCAAGATCACTGTGGAGAAATGTCGTCTTCACGTCCATCTACTCGACCTCCAAGTCGAGACTGGCTGCTAATGCTAGCACCACCCGAATAGACGAATGCTTGACGACAGGCGAAAAGATCTCATCATAATCCATGCCTTTCTGCTGACCGTAGCCTTTGACTACCAGCCTCGCTTTGTATCGAGGGCGAGTAGCATCATCCGTCTGCTTCACTCTAAACACCCATCGATTCTTCAAAGCCTTCTTGCCCTTTGGCAACCGCACCAGCTCATAAGTGGAATTGGCGTGTAAGGAACTCATCTCCTCCTGCATAGCCTCCATCCACTCCTGCCTGTGTTCGTCTTCCATAGCCTCTGCAAAACTTTTGGGCTCTCCCCCGTCAGTCAATAGCACATACTCACCCGGTGAGTATCTCGTAGATGGTCGACGCTCTCTGTCGCTCCTTCTCAATGGAGCCACTGGTGCTGGCTGTATACCAACAACCTTCTCCCCTTCAGGAACTGCCTCCCCGGCATGCTCATCCTCCTGAGGGACACCCTGACCACCATCAGCAGGCTGATGATCAAGGTTGGGAGCAACTCCATGTACTGGCTCCCCCATAATGGGATCCTCTGCGATGTCCTCTGAAAACTGCTCGAAGCGAAATGACTCTAACTCAGGTAATTTCTCAGCCTCAGAAGGCGTCTTGGAATCCTGGGTGTTGGTCATGGTCTGATCCTCGACGAATACCACGTCCCTGCTTCTGTAGAGCTTTCTTCCCACCGGGTCGTAGAGTCTATAGCCAAACTCATCCCGACCGTAGCCGACAAAGACGCATCGCCTCGTCTTCGGCTCAAGTTTGGTCCTTTTGTCCTTCGGTACATGCACGAAGGCCTTACAGCCAAACACTCACAGGTGATTGTATGACGACACTTTGCCGTACCATACTTTGTCAGGCACATCACCCTGCAAAGGAGCACTAGGAGACAAATTAATAACATAAGCAGCTGTGAGAAGAGCCTCACCCCAATAACTGCCCGGCAAGTTTGCTTCTGACAACAAACACCGCACCCTCTCCATCAGTGTCCTGTTCATGCGCTCCGCTACACCATTGAGCTGAGGTGTCTTTGGCGGAGTCTTCTGGTGTCGTATCCCCTGCTCTCTGCAATAAGCATCAAAGGGACCGATGTATTCGCCGCCATTATCGGACCGAACACACAATAACTTCTTGTCCGTCTCTCTTTTAACAGAGGCCTGAAACTCTTTGAAAGTAGGCAACACCTGATCCTTGGTCTTTAAGGCATAGACCCAAACCTTCCTGGAACAGTCATCAATAAAAGTTACAAAGCAAGAAGCACCACCAATAGATTTTACCTTCATAGGACCACAGACATCCGAGTGAATCAACTCGAGCAACGCCGGCTTCCTTGAACTTGGGTGACTTTGGAAAGACACCCTATTTTGCTTCCCAGCTAAACAGTGCATGCACTTCTCCAACTTTGTAGACTTGAGCCCTGGAATCACTTTCCAGTTCACCAAGTAGCTCATCCCCTTCTCGCTGATATGGCCGAGCCGCCTGTGCCACAACTCGGTAGACGCATCACTGACTGCGTTTACCTCCTGTGCCCCCTGTGCACTCCCCTCCATATAGTAGAGATCGGACTTCTTGCTTCCTCTGGCAATCACCATCGAACCTCTGGAAAGCTTCCACTGACTGTTCCCGAAGAGACTGAAGAATCCCTCGTCATCCAACCTTCCAACCGACACCAGGTTGAAATGGATATCAGGGACATGACGAACATCTTTGAGAACAAGAACCGCACCCGTCTTCATTCTCAAATGCACATCTCCAACGGCAACCGCCTTTGACACATCTCCATTGTCCATCTTTAACACTCCACAGTCGCATGTTGTGTAAGTGGCAAATAGTACCGTGTTGTGAGATACATGCGCTGAAGCCCCTGAGTCCACCAGCCAAGAATTGTCATCACAGGCGATGTTTGTAATGACCTCATCACCTACGACGATCACATCGCCTCCATGCATCGAGGCCGCCGCTGTAGTGTTCTCTTCTTGCTTCCCCTTGTCGCCCTTCTTCTCTCTCTTCCAAGCGAAATAGTTTCGCTTGATGTTGTCCTTCTTGCCACAGAGGTAACACTCTGAGTCCTCATACCGACCTTTGGACTTTTCCCTGCTCTTGTCTCTGCCACCACCTAGACCCCTGCTTTTGCCCCTTCCGTGGCTTTCTGAAACCAATGCCTCTGAGTGGTGGGATGTGGATGAAGTGCCCTGAGAACGTCTCCGCATCTCTTCATTCAGCACCCCGCTCTTGGCAAACTCCAGACTCACCACGCCCTCTGGAGCAGAAGCGATCATAGATACTCGTACGGTCTCCCCACGAGTCTGGCAATGTACACAGCAACCATAGTCCCTGAACTTCGTCGTCGAACTTGACTCCCATTGAAGACAGCTGGTCGACCACGCCCTGGAAATCACTCAAGTGATCCGTAATAGACGCCCTATCTTTGTACCGCAGACCCATCATCGTCCGGATCAGGAACAACTTGTTTACCCCGGTCTTCTTCGCGTACAAAGACTCCAGCTTATCCCATAACGTTTTTGCGTGCTCAATATTGGCAACGTGGTTGTACACGTTCTCGTCAACGAACTGCCTGATATATCCACACACCTGTATATGCTCGAATTTCCAGTCCTCCGCGGATTTATCACTGGGCTTCTCGGATGCAAAATATGGGCAGATGCAGCTTCTTGACGAACAACAAATCTTTCATCTTGCTCCGCCAATAGTGATAGTTGGTGCCGTTCAGGTTCACCATGCGCACCGGCTTCGCGTCCATCTCTCCTCTCTAGTTTATGTCAACTCCTGACACCCTTATGAATTCCAAAACTTGGCTCTGATACCACTTTGTTGGGAAAGAAACGCGGAAACATTTTCCCAAACTAGAGAGTGCCTGCGAGAGAATCGAGCAAACAACGCACGAACCAAAAAACACCAAAAACAAACCACGCAGACACAGAGAATTTTTGACGTGGAAAACCCTTGCGAGAAAAACCACGGGACGATCGGAGTCCAACCCTGAGAAGCCTCCACTAATGAAATAGAAGAATTACACCCTCTACAAACTTCTCCCGATCCAAATCGGATCCCCACACACTTGGAAGTAAGAACAATGATTACAAGGCTACGAAGAACAAGAATGACGAGTAGAGATTACCCGAATCCGATTCTCCTCCAAAAAGACCTTCAATCCTCCGTCTTCTCTCCCAAAGTTGCAATGGCACTCTTGCCTCCTTCCTCTTTCTTTCTTTTGTTGTCTACAATGATGTTATAATTGATTAGGGTTTGGAAATCCCAACTTAACTCCCTAATCCCGCAACAAACCTGGACCGTTTGATTAGATCCACTGGTGAAAAATCACCCCAGATTTCCGCTCAGCCCCGACGACACAGAGTTCGGCCAGAACTCTGTGTCGGGCAACCAGCACTGTCCAGCAACATTCTGGAACAGCCAGACCGAGTTCGCCAGAACTCGGCCTGGGACCGAGTTCGGCCCGAACTCGGTGGCTCCAGTCCAGAAACTTCCCTTTTTTAGCAGCAGTAGCAACAACTCCTCGTTGCCTACTTCCCGAGCTTCTTCGACATCGAACGGCGCTCGTCGCACTCCGGGATCTTCTCCACATAGGTTGGGAACCCCACCCACTCCAACAATTAGGAGAAATCATTTCTTGTATTTTATTACAAATAAATTATTAGATTCTTACTTGATATGCTGTATAAATAGTTATACCAACTATGAATCTATTTTCTAATAGAAGTATCAAAAGAACCAAATAAAAATAGCAAATGAATAAGTTCTATAGTAAGAACGCATAAGACCTAAAGATTTTATATTCAGCTCTCCAGAAGAACAGGCATAATAATACTAAAGATTCTAAAGATTCAACTCTCTAAAAGAAGAGGCCGAATAATATAACACACCCTAATGCTCTTGAAGCAGCAGCCCCCGAAGAAGCATCTCATGTAGAGAAAAAATTCATGACGGTCTGGAAGATGTCATGAACCAAAGATCAAAAATTTTAAAGTATATCGCTCTGGTAGATGATAAACCTCAGATTCCAAAAGAGACTGAGAAAGAGGTACCGTACCCATGACATCTATATTATGCATAATTAGGAAATTTTAGAATCAAGAAGCCTGTCATAAATGACATTAACAAATAAGAATAAAAACATGATAAAATAAAAGGATAACACTAAACCACGAATAATCTAATAGAAATATGCGATATCTCTCACAAAATGTGGAGTGTTCGATCCTATAGTTCAAAACCCAAAAAAAAACCCGATAGGTTTAGAATGGGTGTTTGTAACAAATAAAATATCCAAATGTATTGAGCAATGTTAGCTTAAGAAATCTTGAAATTATCATGAATAGAATATGAAGAAATATATTTCTCAGTCATGATATATAACATAGGCGATAAGATTTACATGAAATCTCCGAAGGATTTAAATTTCAGGTATATCCTTGAAGGATTTAAAAATATCATGCTATCCTCGAAGGATTTGCAAATGAGTTATATATGGACTAAAACCATCTGGAAGAATGTGATATGCTCATTGATTATATGTCTAGAAAAATGTCTAATAATAAATGTACAGTCATATTTATGAAGAAATTCCTAAACGGGTTCGTCAAAACGATCGTCTATTTACATGAAAGTACCTCCCAAAGAGAAGATCTTTTGAAGAGATAGAAAATATGATAATATCTCTTGAAGAGATATGAAATATCTTCCGAAGAGATAAGGAATCTTCCGAAGAGATAAGAAATTTTTTGAAGTGTCATGACCCGCACCCGCTTTCCGGATACGAGTTCGTTGCCAAGTCCAGCCTACGCCGCAGCATCGACGGTAGTACGTTGTCTGGGTCTCAATGTCAAACTCAAATACAATAAAATCATATCTAATTGCTCATTCACAATAACTATTTTATTTACAAATTAATACTACATAAAAATAACATTTAGGAATAAACCCGCTAAATATTAAATACAGAATTCTAATCTATCTAGAATCTAAGATCGCCTCCAAGATCTGTCTCTCTCCGTATGGTCCATAGCGCAAAAGTAGGAAGCACGACAAGTCACCTGCAACGATCCAGTCAGGAAAGGAGCAAAGTACAATCCTATTATATTTATGTAACTTAATACAAAACCCTAATATGGGGCGTCATGTCAGCTTTATAAAACTTCAAACGGATCGAGAATCGTAATTCGAGATCTCCCGGAATCTCGAAAACCTTACGACGTGTCAAGTTTTGGACAAGCGACACTTAAATAATTCTCCAAAAATTCACAAGCAAAATATATAATATATATATATATATATATATATATATATATATTATATATATATATATTTTTTGAGAACCCCTCCTTTTATTAATCAAGGCTCAAAATGCCGAAGCCCGAAGACGTATACAAGGCACAAAAAGAAAGCCTATACAAGTATACCGCAAAAAGGATCTAAGGGGGAGGGAACTCGACATCCCGAAACTAGGAAGGGATCGAGGACCAGAAAGCTTGCGTGCTGTTGGAGCACAGGGTGCTTCGTTTACGACATTGCCGGAAGATTTCCTTCATTATCTGGTCAGCTGAGTATTGATAGCCCTCGTATCTCGCCTTGTTGTGATTCTTCCAGATCGCCCACGTAGCGGCCGCTGCTACGATCTGGTGGCCGTGGGAGGCTGCACTCCAGTTGTCCACCAGATCATGGAAGCGTCCGCCACCTGGAGCTATATTGAAGAGCTGGTTAAGGGTCCTCAAATCCCGCCTGGCAGACTCCCCTCCCAGAATATGTGGTCGATGGTCTCCGGCTGACGCTCGGTGCAGCAGTTGTACGCTGACGCTAAACTAATCCCGATGGAGTTAAGGATCTTGTCCGTCGGCAGTTTCTTCTTAATGACTCTCCAAATGAGGAATGACCATTTCTTGGGTATGCAGGAATGCCAATATCGTGCAATGGTGGGGTTCGGTTGTCCGCTCCCTTGGATAGCAACTCTCGCCGACCTCACTGAGAATGTCCCGGAAGCTTCAAGCGACCATCTCAGTACGTCTGCATCGCGACCCATGCAAATACTGTGCAGGCGAATGCTGTCAACCGTTTCGTTACCGGACCATTCGCGGATCTTGTCCCAGTTCCAATCGTTATTAGTGTAGTTCTACAGATCTCGGATCCTACTGCTTCTGGGGGTCGCCACAATACTCGGGATTAAGCTGTCTCCAACCCATCTCTCTAGGAAGGGATTCGCTTCGCCGCCACCCAGTTGGAGTCTAATTTCCGGCTCGGCGAGGTCGCATCTGTAGCACTTGTCTCCCTAAAATTATTTAATTATTTTAGAGAGCATTTTTTATTATTATTAGTTATATATGGTTTGAGTCGTAGGTAAATAGAGATTTGATTTGGGATCACAAGGGTGCGTACCTAAGCCTATAGCTTAAGTATAGTAAAACTAGGACATATGTGGTCCCCAGGGTCCCCAGACAGCCTCTAGGGTATTATTTATTATTTTAGAATTTCTTGAATTTTTAGGACATTTTTAGATAATTTTATATATGGTTTTATTAATTTTCTAAGCTTCTAGGATTTACTGTGAGATCACCCGAGGGTGTTTTTGAGGTCAAATATTTTATTTGGGCTCTAGAACCCGTAAAATATTTTCTAGATTTTTCTAGGAATTTTTAGGAATTTTTTGGATTTATTTGGAATTTTTATGATTTTTCTTGATTTTTATTTAATTTTTTGAAATTTAAAATCTATTTTCTATTATATAATACCAGTCAGCCGCGGGGGGGGGGGGCCCACCCGTCAGCCACTGAAAGCGGGAGGGCGGGCCCACGTGACAGTGATGGGGGCGGGGAGCTCGGTCTCCGAGCCAGATTAGAATCCGAGTTAAACTCGGAGCCGCCCAGCCTAGCCGGCTCCAATCTGGGTCGTTGGATTTTGGGCGGGGCGCGCAGGATGCTGACACGTGTCCCCCTGCAGCCGACTTAGCCGCAGTCCACCGACTCCCAAATCCCTATATATATTAGTTATTATTTTCCGAAAACCCTAGAATTCAGCAGTTTTTTTGTGGGAGAGTTCAATAGGGATTCTTCGACTTCGCGGAGGGTTTGCCGTCGATCTAGACATCCTTTTTGCGTGCCGTTTTTTTTGTTAGAAGCTTATTGAGGTTAGGTTTCTGAATATATGTTTTATTTTCTGTAATTTTGATCTCGAATTTCTGAATAATTATTTGAGTGTCGGTTGTCCAAAAATCAACACGTCGCACGGTTTTCGAGATTTTGAATGATCCGAACTCCGTTTTGCGATCCGTTTGAAGTTTTGGAAAGCTGACACCAAGCTCTACAACATACAATTTTTCCAGAAATTCAGAGTTTCATCTAGTATTTTATTTTATTCATAGAAGTCAGATTTGGTCAACGGTTCATCGATTTGGTCATGGTTAGCCATATTGGCGATAACTTTTGACCAAATCGTGATTTTGCGGCACGGTCGATTCCAGTACACTCATGGCGCTGAAATCTACCATATTGCACACTCAAACTTTGAATTCATAATGTTTGACTAGTTAGTCAACAGTATGTCTCGGTTTGCGTGCCACGAGTCCCGAATTTGGAACCGTGAATTTCTTTGGCCAATATTTGTGTGTAGATTGTTATTTCAGAATTAAATAGGTTAAAATAGGATTTTGGATGATTTATTCCAGAATTAGAATAGTATTAATTGATTTAACCCATTAGCCACTTTCTAGGATTTTAGAGTGGGAATCGTTGATCTAACTTACGATTGTTTTTGTGTCGGGATAGATCGGGCTACGACGTCTTGACTTGTGACTTTATTATCTATCGGAGCAGGAAAGTATTACTATGACCTATGTTTCCTTTATTTTATACTGCATGTATCTCGTGTCGTCTTTTTACTATTACTCCATTATGGTTCATGATTGTCATTGTTCATGATTACTATTGTGCACGAGAGTTAGAATCGGTTGGATATACATACATGTTCATGCCTTACTCATTGTTTTCTATTGATTACAGTTTATCGTATTGCTAATGTTTATCGTAGTGGACATGTATTGTGAGTGAGTCGGACGGGGAATACAACAAGTAAGCATGTGGTCAACGAATTGAATACAGACCCCATATACATTGATTGCATAATATCAGTCATGCACCACACGTATGACTGACGGATATCCCAAGCCGTCGCATGCTGAAAGTTGGTATTCTAAAACACACAGTACACGTGACTTAATTATTGTTGCCCTGTCGTCTATTGTTCTTCTTTCGTCAAGTCTACCTTCTTATTGTCATAATGTCTTAGTGGTATGTCAAAGTCTACCTTCATATTGTTATCACGTCTCAAAGGTACTTTCTTATCATTCAATGTCATGCCTATACTTATCTTCAGTTGAATTCCTTTTATCTTTCCTTCATACTTGTATACTATATTGTGTAATATAGTGTTATGGTGATCTTGCTCCAATCCTGACTGGATAACTATTTTTCAGCTTTAGACGAAGAGATTTGCCCCGAGGTCTACGGTGAGTATGTTGGCGACCCTGACGTCACTGGCGTACCCGGTTCCAGCACTGATGCGAATTAGCATATTTTTTTCCTTATGGATTCGCATTAGTTAGTAGTTATAGTTATGGAGTTAGTTGTCTATTTTATTTTCTGTTATCCGGATTTATTCCCGAGACTTTCGGAGTTGTAGTAGATTTTTCATATTTATAATATTGAGACTATTGGATATTTTAGTAATTTTTGCTGGCTTAGTTGTGGATGATATATATGCGTGTTGTGCTTGTTGTGGACCATTGTTATCATAGACAGCGTACTACCGATGCTGCGGCGTAGGCTGGACTTGGCCACGTACTCGTATTCCAAAATTGGGAGCGGTCGTGACAAGTTTTTATGGTGGCCCATGCAGGTCCAATTTCGCAAAAGACTGCGAACTCGTGGTAGTGCTTAAGTTAGTTGTACTACTGCGAGCCTGCGAATAGATTTGAAGTTAGGAGGTTATATCATCCACAAAATAGGACTTCTAACCTTATGAGTCTATTTTATCTTAGGATCTTATTGTCTCCTAATTTGCATCTTGCTTGATTCCGTCCATGATTTCTTCGATATGTTTACATCTACCGTTCTAACCATATCCTTTCTTTCCTTTTAGTTTGCAATGGTTGAGACAAGGCGCAGTGCGATCCGTAAGGGGAAAAGGGTAGCTAACCCTTTTGCTACTCCCGAACCCGAGGGATCGACAGCAGAGAGTATCGAGTTCGTAGAGCCTTCTTTAGTTTTGGTTGTTATGCAAGCTTAGTGAGTTGTAGTAAGAAATTATTGCTTGTAAGAGTTAGGCATTATACTATGCTATTTGTGATGTTTTGATTTTTGAGGACAAAAATCTTTTAAGGGGGATAGTTTGTAGCACTTGTCTCCCTAAAATTATTTAATTATTTTAGAGAGCATTTTTTTTATTATTAGTTATATGATGGTTTGAGTCGTAGGTAAATAGAGATTTGATTTGGGATCACAAGGGTGCGTACCTAAGCCTATAGCTTAAGTATAGTAAAACTAGGACATATGTGGTCCCCAGGGTCCCCAGACAGCCTCTAGGGTATTATTTTATTATTTTAGAATTTCTTAGATTTTTAGGACATTTTTAGATAATTTTTATATATGGTTTTATTAATTTTCTAAGCTTCTAGGATTTACTGTGAGAGCACCCGAGGGTGTTTTTGAGGTCAAATATTTTATTTGGGCTCTAGAACCCGTAAAATGTTTTCTAGATTTTTCTAGGAATTTTTAGGAATTTTCTGGATTTATTTGGAATTTTTATGATTTTTCTTTTATTTATTTAATTTTCTGTAATTTAAAATCTATTTTCTATTATATAATACCCAGTCAGCCGCGGGGGGGCCCACCCGTCAGCCACTGAAAGCGGGAGGGCGGGCCCACGTGACAGTGATAGGGGGGCGGGGAGCTCGGTCTCCGAGCCAGATTAGAATCCGAGTTAAACTCGGAGCCGCCCAGCATAGCCGGCTCCAATCTGGGCCGTTGGATTTTGGGCGGGGCACGCAGGATGCTGACACGTGTCCCCCTGCAGCCGACTTAGCCGCAGTCCACCGACTCCCAAATCCCTATAGATATTAGTTATTTTTCCGAAAACCCTAGAATTTAGCAGTTTTTTTTGTGGGAGAGTTCAATAGGGATTCTTCGACTTCGCGGAGGGTTTGCCGTCGATCTAGACATCCTTTTTGCGCGCGTTTTTTTTGTTAGAAGCTTATTGAGGTTAGGTTTCTGAATATATGTTTTATTTTCTGTAATTTTGATCTCGAATTTCTGAATAATTATTTGAGTGTCGGTTGTCCAAAAATCAACACGTCGCACGGTTTTCGAGATTTCGAACGATTTCGAACTCCGTTTTGCGATCCGTTTGAAGTTTTGGAAAGCTGACACCAAGCTCTACAACATACAATTTTTCCAGAAATTCAGAGTTTCATCTAGTATTTTATTTTATTCATAGAAGTCAGATTTGGTCAACGGTTCATCGATTTGGTCATGGTTAGCCATAATGGCGATAACTTTTGACCAAATCGTGATTTTGCGGCACGGTCGATTCCAGTGCACTCATGGCGCTGAAATCTACCATATTGCACACTCAAACTTTGAATTCATAATGTTTGACTAGTTAGTCAACAGTATGTCTCGATTTGCGTGCCACGAGTCCCGAATTTGGAACCGTGAATTTCTTTGGCCAAATATTTGTGTGTAGATTGTTATTTCAGAATTAAATAGGTTAAAATAGGATTTTAGATGATTTATTCCAGAATTAGAATAGTATTAATTGATTTAACCCATTAGCCACTTTCTAGGATTTTAGAGTGGGAATCGTTGATCTAACTTGCGATTGTTTTTTGTCGGGATAGATCGGGCTACGACGTCTTGACTTGTGACTTTATCATCTATCGGAGCAGGCAAGTATCACTATGATCTATGTTTCCTTTATTTTATACTGCATGTATCCTCGTGTCATCTTTTCACTATTATTCCATTATGGTTCATGATTGTCATTGTTCATGATTACTATTGTGCACGAGAGTTAGAATCGGTTGGATATACATACATGTTCATGCCTTACTCATTGTTTTCTATTGATTACAGTTTATCGTATTGCTAATGTTTATCGTAGTGGACATGTATTGTGAGTGAGTCGGGCGGGGGAATACAACAAGTAAGCATGTGGTCAACGAATTGAATACAGACCCCCTATACATTGATTGCATAATATCAGTCATGCACCACACGTATGACTGACGGATATCCCAAGCCGTCCGCATGCTGAAAGTTGGTATTCTAAAACACACAGTACACGTGACTTAATTATTGTTGCCCTGTCGTCTATTGTTTTCTTTCGTCAAGTCTACCTTCTTATTGTCATAATGTCTTAGTGGTATGTTAAAGTCTACCTTCATATTGTTATCACGTCTCAAAGGTACTTTCTTATCATCCAATGTCATGCCTATACTTATCTTCAGTTGAATCCCTTTTATCTTTCCTTCATGTTTGTATACTATATTGTGTAATGTAGTGTTATGGTGATCTTGCTCCAATCCTGACTGGATAACTATTTTTCAGCTTTAGACGAAGAGATTTGCTCCGAGGTCTACGGTGAAATGTTGGCGACCCTGACGTCACTGGCGTACCCGGTTCCAGTACTGATGCGAATTAGCATATTTTCTTCCTTATGGATTCGCATTAGTTAGTAGTTATAGTTATGGAGTTAGTTGTCTATTTTATTTTCTGTTATCCGGGTTTATTCCCGAGACTTTCGGAGTTGTAGTAGATTTTTCATATTTATAATATTGAGACTATTGGATATTTTAGTGATTTTTGCTGGCTTAGTTGTGGATGATATATATGCGTGTTGTGCTTGTTGTGGACCATTGTTATCATAGACAGCGTACTACCGCCGATGCTGCGGCGTAGGCTGGACTTGGCCACGTACTCGTATTCCAAAATTGGGAGCGGGTCGTGACAGCGTCCGATGAGGATACGACGCCAAGCCGCCGAGGATCTGCTGTTGGATGTGGCCACAGATGGGTGTATGTGTTTAAAGTACCTGGCTTTCATAAACCTGGTCCATAAGTTCTCGATTGTGCGAATTTTCTACCATAATTTCATGGAAAAAGCTTGAACAATGTGAGTGAGTTTGGTGAACCCCAGACCCCCTTCCTCTGTGGGGTGAGCCATGGCTTCCCATCTTGCACAGTGGTGTTTATCTTGACCTTTGTTGTGTCCCCAAAAGAAGTTACAAAAGATCTGCTCGATCGAGGAGAGAACCTTCAAGGGTGGGGAATACGCCGCCAGAGTATAGATGGGAATGGAAGTAAGCACGTGTTTGATGAGGATCATTTTGCCAGCTGGGGATAAGGTGGCATTATGCCACCCCTCCAGTTTGTTCCTAATCCTCGAGACCAAATTCTCAAAAATGCCCACGTTGGGTTTTCCATACACAAGGGGACAACCGAAGTAGTTGAACGGAGGTGTTTGCAAAAAAAAGTCTTTATTTCACAAACTTTGTAAGAAATTACAATTGAATTTGGGAAAGTACAACTATAGGAATCCGATCTAAAGACGATCGCTTTATCCCTTGGACGATGTGAACTTTGAAGACGATAGCCTCTAAAGAATGCAGCAGCACTTGGACAAGAACTCCTGATCTCTGATGATAATAATGATCTGATCCCCTTAATGAAGGACTTAAAACTCTATTTATAGAGTTCTAGAAATAACTAATTTGTAGTTATTCTGAATTGCGCATGATGAACTACGCTGGCGACAGACTGCGCAGACTACAAACTGCGCTGGCCTATTGGGCAGTTGCTCGATCGTGGGCTAACTGTATTCAGATGCATGGCATTATTTGATTGAAATGCGCTTGGTCGTGTACAGGTGGTTGCCACGTGGCGAGCAATTGATGGCATGTAAGCCACGTAATAAATGTCAGTTATTCGATGAATTGTGCTAACCGAATAGCGCTAGCTTCAGACTGCGCTTCCTTCTAGTCACTGGAAAGCGCTGGGATTCAGGCTTGGTCAAACTGCGCTGAGGTTGGACTGGCAGATTGCGCTAAAGTTGTACAGCTGTTCTCGAGCGCTGTGCTGCATAAGAAACGAACGGACTCCTCATTTTTCAGGCTGTCAGGCTGTCAGAAGATTCGATCTTTGTCAGGTAATGATGGCATTGCCACGTCAGCGTAGCGTGCTCTGGTGGTAGCGCAGTTCAATTCATGCGTTCGATTTGTAGCGCAATCTGTTTCCTGCACAGTCCATTTGAAGGGTACGCAGTTGAGAATTCTCTGCCTATTTGATAGATGCTACTTGATTTTTAGGACATACAAGACCCCCTTCAAAGTTTTCGAAATTTGAATATATTCAAAGTTTCGAAATACTTTGAATTTCAAATTTAAAATCAAGTTGCGCAAGTTGCACTTTGATTGCGTTTGGAGGAATCAGCTCCGTCTTTTGTGGCACAATTGGAGGAGACTGTTACACTTCTGAAACTATAAATAGTTTATTTTTCATTCTTTCAACCTTTACTTGCTTTCGAATTCTCCAGAAACAGAAGCTCCTCCCCCTCCGACTTCTTCTTCTTCCTCTCGTCGACGACAGAAATGGCGCCCAAGCGATCAGCTGCCGAGAAGGGAAAGGCCCCCGCCGAACCCTCGACTCGTGTTGCACCTCGAGTGTCTCGTCACGAGATGGGTCATCCAGCGCTTCAAGGTAAATGACGAAATATGATCGAAACCCTTTTTAGGGTTTTTGATGTTTTCAGACCTTTATACCTCTCTCTTTTTAGAGATTGATGGTATTTGCGCCGCCCTGTTTAGGGTTTCGGCTGCATATACAATAGTTTTCATTTTTATGAAAATTATACTCTTGCGCAATCGGTTGGAAAGCGCTGATAAAATGTTCGGCGCAATCCATCGATTTGCGCAAGTCGGTTGTGCCAGCGCAAACTGATGTCTTGCGCAAGTATGTTAGCGCAACCTGACGTCTTGTGCACGTTGGCTGTGCTGGCACAATCTGATAACTTGCGCATATTGACTGTGCTGGCACAATCTGATAACTTGCGCAAGCTGACTGTGCTGGCGCAATCTGATAGCTTGTTTCACACAGCACAAATTGATGATCTTTTGAAGAAACTTTTTGATTTTACATATACTGATCTTTGCCTTCTTTTTGATGCAGTTAACCTCAGGGAAGATCCCAACTATGAAGTTTTTGCAGGATCCCTGTCTGAACCTGAATACAAGGAAGATCTCTCGCATGTGTCATTTTCTCAGTACGCCTTACCTTCCTCTCGGCAGGCCATCCTGACTGCACAAGATCATGACACTTTACTGTGTCTGATGAACGGGCAGCCTCTTCAGACTGCTGACGCATCACCCATAAGAAACCTCTGTTCTTGTTTGGTGAGGCTCTTGATAAGAATTCTCAGCCGAGATCTCGCATGGAAGAATTTTCCAGAGGGGTGAGAAGACGATACTTCTGCCAGAGATCTCCAGATGCCTTCCTTTGTCCCGATATGCTTTTGCGGGCTATCCCAGAAGAATGGAATGGGACATAACTCCGCTTCAGCAAGCCCGAACGGGAAATATCTGTGTTAAGAAGGGACCAGACCACAATGATATGTTCTACAGTTCCTCTGAGCGTCATAGCTCCTTACTCAGAGGACTAAAACCCGGTTGCATCCCGCCGAAAGATTCTTCCCTACAGCTTCCAGTGAGAACTCCGATATTCGCAAATGAGTTTGCGAAGGTGGAAGGGAGGTATCCGGACCAAGATCTGCGGCTGACAGGTCTTGTGAATCCGGATAATAAGAGATGGATCTGTATAACCAATTGGATATTGGTCCAATTTAAAGCTCGACTCAAGGAGATTGATCTGTACCAAGCAGTGTACGCCACTGTTTATGGCTTCCCCCCAAATCCGCATCTATTCCTTGCGTTGGCGGAGAGATACAACTACAGGACTGGGACTTTCATGACGCCACGCGGAGAGATTGGATTAGCTTTGCACGAGATGAAGTATATCTCTCACCTGCCAATGGGGGATATCTCCTATGAAGAGTTTGTCCTGACAAACGATGAGTTGGACAGACTGCGCCAGGAGAATGCTGACATGGTGGCTGTTTTTAAAGAATTACTATTTCACTACAAGATCTGTTCTTTATACTACAAGAGTGGCACAGCCGACCTGCTACTCCACCAAATGGTTACCGTATCTTTTCCTCAACCATATCATTGAGAAGAAGACCAAAGAGCATAAAAACTGCAATCCCAACTTCTTCAGACCACTTAGCAATAGTGAAGTGATAGAGCTGATGGAGACGCATGGTGATATGGATATCAAGATTGAGGATGATCTTCAATACCCTCATTTTAAGAACGACATCATTGAAAGCTACTTGAGGATGGGCTACAGGCCCATGTCGAAGGAAGCCCAGCTGGCGGGTTTCCTCACTTACTGGCTTCGACGATATGTCGTTCCTGGGGCCAGTGCAGTTGACCGCTTCCATCGCGGTGTACTATTTGCTGCTGTCCGTCTGGTTTTCGGCTACCGGATGGATCTGCTGTCAGCAATGACATGCAGGGTGAATGCCGGCCTCCCCTCTTCGTTGATTCGATGATTCGATGAAAAGGCGAGAAGGAAAGTTTTCCTCGGCTGGAACTACCATACACCTATCTGTTTGGATGGCTGCTTTTACACCAACCTTCTTTGATGAATCCTAACATGGGGGCAGTGGGCGGCAGCTTTTAAGAAGATTTTCGGGATGTAAGTGGATCTACACCACTTTGAGAGACTGCCGGCGAACTCTGAATCTCGGCAAGGGATGGAATTTATTGTGTTCCCCTCCAGTTGTTATGAGCATATGTCAACAAACCTCGTCGACTCTATGAGGATGCAGCCGTTGGGCCATACAGCTTTCGACTGGCTGAGGACAATTCGGCCA
>JANAVB010001800.1:23662025-23816373 GCA_029216955.1 Iris pallida
CTTGTTTAAATCGAGTCTCGTATTCACTAAACTCCAATACCACTATGTCACACAAATTTATTCTTTTTTTATAATCACCTTCATATTTTCTCAACGTTCACCTTCAAATATTTTTTTTTGTATTCTACAATTTTCTTCCATCATCTAAAAAATTTCTATAACGTAAAATCCTTGTGTTCTCTCTGTCTCTAGTCACCATCTTACAATATCTAGTTCAATTCGCATATCATTTTATTCGATTAAATTCTCCTTTCCCTCTCTAAATTTCTACAAAGGCTTGTAATAGTTCCAAATATCAATAACAAATTTTTAAGTTCTCAAAACTAGGTTGACCTTAAACTCCTTCATTAGTTTTGAATACATCCATGAATTATTCATAACCCACTTTCTGTGATTGTTTCTAAATTGATAACATTTATCCCTCGATTTCATTTAAACCTTTACCACATCTCCATTTCAAATTTTCATATTTGACATCCACACTCTGATTCTACAAAATTATCATATGATAACCATTACATCATTTTCGAACTAGATGATTTACGTCACTTCCTCAACATTTCTCAGATAAAAACGATAAAAGATTCAAGAGTTTTCAGGTATAGCTGACAGAAGTATATATGAGACAGGAATTGATATAATGAGGACAGTATATAAGACAAAAATGATGGTAGTAAAAATATTGGCAGGAAAAGAATGATAATAGAATCTGTTCTGCTTATCTATTTAAAAGAGGGACCCATTTTTTTTTGAAACAAGAATTATAATACCAAATCCAAAATAAGACCTAGCAAAATCATTGGTTATTGTATTAAGAAGAAATAAATTTTTGTAAAAAGTTACACAAGGTTTATAAAATAGCTAAAGCTACATCCTAAGTAAACAATGAGAAACAAAACAAAACAAAACAACAATAATTCTTTCTCTTTTTTTTGAATGACTGAAACAAAAGTAGCAAAAACATGTTCAAAAACATTTAAGGTACAATCTGATAATCATATGCGTCTATCCAAAATCATGGTACTCTAAATCCTCGTCATACTAGTGAGCAAGGCTACGATAATCACAGAGTCCTTGACTTATGCACATACCTCTAGAATCATGGTATTTAACATTTTCGCGGTGCCGCTAGCTTGGCTGCGAAAACCTTAAATTCCCACACCCGAAAATATATCCAAAGTCAGACTATATGTCCTCACCATGCTGGCTAATGTGACTATAGAAGACTAGATTCCATAACATAGGTGACCTAGCCCATATAATTTCATCTTGCCAAAAATTAAATTAATCAACAATGAATTCCCAAAAATCAAATCAAATTTATCAACGAGCATCAAAATTCAAAAATGAACAAATCCTTCAAATCATATAACCACAAACTCGGATGCTACAGCTAACATCAAGATTCAAAATTCCACAACCTTCATCAAATTCAATAAATACAAACTCAAATTCAATAATAATACATCAAATCAAATTCAACAACAGAAAGTAAAGATAAATCAAATCAAGGAAAAAGAGTTTTCAAATCGGAGTTAAACAAGATTCTCAAGGGTCGTCCCAGGTATCACTCAAGGGATCCTAATTGTGATTGAGTATCTTCAAGATATATCCTATTCCTACTGCAGGCTGTAGTGGTACTCAAGTTCGAATACCACTACATAAACTCGACCTGCATGGGCCACCACTAAAAACGTGTCACGACCCGCACCTACTATTAGGGTACGAGAACGTAACAACGCCCAGCCTACGCCGCAGTGTCGGCGGTAGAACGCTGTCCTAGGTCACATCATCTAACAATATAATGCTAAGCAGATACAGTCTCAATCACATTTAAGGTAGAGCATGATAAGGTTAGATAAAACATAAAATCCAAAGAGATACGGGAGATAGAAGTCTAAGTGTCTAAGATACAAAATCCAGAAATACATCTCAAACTCAAATAAAGTAATCCACAAAGTAAATACAACTCCAGACAAATGAAATAACTATCTAAACAACCTCTAAGGTGTCTCCTCTAGGCTAGCAGGCAACCTCCAAGCTATCTGTAAAATTTATCAACAGGTCCAGTCAGGACAGGAACGAGCACAATACATCTCACGCAGATCATAACAGGTTAGAAAATATAAACATGCAAGAGAGTACGATACATGAAACTGAAAGAAAGTACATGATGTAAACAGAGAGAGAACTGTAATAGAAATATCTACTATAAGTAGAGAGCTACCAGTGACTAGTGATTTAGAGTACAAAGTCGACATGTGAACGGCTGGATTTGCACATGACTATACTAAAGAGGCGCACATGGCTATACTACTTTGGAATTGTTCACATGACTATTTATACTCCCCCATACCCCAATCAATACACAAGGATCCAAACAAGTTATGTTACGTACATGGTTTTCACATGAAGCCCATAAAGGGTGCACATGAAGTATACATGAGAGCTCATACATGAGTGCACATGAAGTTCACAGGGGGGGCCCATTAATGGGTGCACATGAAATTCACATGAAGGCTCATAAATGAGTGCACATGCAATATAGGTTATACATGAGATACATAGGAAACATGTCCGATTCATGAGAGCACATGAGAGTACACGAGCATGCATGAACGAGCATGAAGCACATGAGAAACATGAATAACATGAAAGCGAGGAATACATGATGTACACGAAACACATGACATAATGTATCCGATGCTCCCGAGGGGGATAACATCTCAATGTAGGGATCCATATAGTACCAATCCGTGATAATATTGTGACAACATCAAATAAGGCAAACTAGAGCAGGAATATAATTTTAAGCAAGTTATGAAATGATCAGAGAATGTACTCGCCTGATATCTGAATGTCCAAGGTAAAGATACTGTCCGAGGAGAGGTGTCTGGCTCCTAATTGGAATAGCACAAGTCACAACATGTCCAGAAGGGTAATATAAAGCACTACAATGTATTCTACATGAATCTAGGTCAAACTAGGCCAAAGTCAACCCTTGGTCAACTCTGGTCAACTGCACTAGTCAAACTAGGTCAAACTAGGTCATGTCCTAACCCAGCAAGTCTTACTAGGCCTAACCAAGACTATCCTAGCAAGCACACATCAATACAAGGCTATACAAGCCAACATACACCCAACTCTATATAGCATGCAATTATTCAATACTCAAATATGCAAGAATTCACATTGGATATACACTAGGTAATCTATTACTTTAAACTATATATGTCTACACATATATACACATGCATATATTGGTATTCAACATTAGGTCTATAATCATGGCATTTCAAATGGTTATATAAACTTATATATTACAACACAATATGCTAACATATATATAATATACATACATAGCTAAGTTAACTGTATTCATAAATACTTATTTAAGAGGCTATGTGTGTGTATGTGAACATGACAAAGGGGCAAGTGAGGGTTAAATGGGCATACATAGTGTATACATATCAAAGAGTGTCAAAGTGTAAGTGAACAAAGTGTGATAGTGTCTACATAGTGTAAGGGGTACATGAGGTAATATAGGATTTGTGTTAACATAGAATATTACATCTCATTAACTTGTATATTGCATACATTATATCTATTATTACATTACATTCATGCTTGCATTCATTCATCATTCATTTATTCTCTTGCACCACTATATGCACCATACATTACATACTATGGAACCTACATATTCATTACAAGCCATACTTATACATGCTTACATTAGATAGGATACTTACACCTCATACATCATTTATTTAACCATTTACTCATGCTTGCATTCTCTATTTAATTACAGTGTATATACATTAACATGGGTTAAAATCAAATAGAACATTATATTACACACAAGGGTGCACAAAATGCATATGCCGAATAGTAACTCCTACTAATAATGAATATTGTACCATCTCAGCATGAATTAAACTCTATGATTAAAGTATGTTATAGATCTATGTGTTAGCTTTCCGAAACTTTAAACGGATCACGTTTTCGTTTCCGGAAACTCCCGGAATCGCGAAAACACCGAGAACGCGTTTGTTTTTCGTACAGCTGACACTCAAATAATTCTCCAGAAAGTTACAGAAAGAATTAGGCCTATTAATACATGTTTTTGGAAAGCTAACTTCAATACGCTTCTTTTAAAAAAAACGGGAGATTAAATCGAGCTTTGAGCTAGAAGTTATGACATTTCGAAGTTAGGGCTGAAATAAAAAACGTGGATAAAAATCATGACGGATTTAGATAGTTTGAGCCAAAAGAATACACAATATATATCCTAATTATCCACAACAATAATAGCAATAATAATATGAGGAACCACACTCACAAACTTGATTATATAATCATCATGAACCATTTATTACATATATAAATATAGATACACTCTCATTACAATATATATATATATATATATATATATATATATATATATATGTAACATGAACACATCCACAACACAAAGAACACTCCTATGACCTCCAAATGGACACAAAATAGACACAAATGGAGATACAACCATGGGGGTCATTCCTATGGATTCAAAATAGACCTATATGCATGAGAAAATGAAAAGGATAAGGGATTTATACCTCCCGGTAGATCGAATCGAAGAAAAACCTTCCCGGAGCGACACCGACACGTAGAGATTCCAAAAGGACACGAACGAGCTCCGAATCCTCCCAAACTTGGGTAGCTTCCTCCTTGGCTAGAATGGAGAAGGAAAGAAGAAGATTTGGTGGTGAAATGGAAGGATTTGGTGGAGAAATTGCTAGGGATTGCTCTCTAGGAATTTGGGGAAGAACAAGAGAGAGAAAAATAGATGGATAATGACAAATGGGAGGCTCAACCCTATCCATATTGTGGCTGGCCATAAAGGTGGTTTTGTCCTATTAGGAAAAGTTCAAAAGCCCCTACTAACCTATTCTATGAGTATTAGGAAAGGGCTAATTGGTTGGGGCTAAATTAGTCATTCTAAAGTCTCTAATCACACTAACGTTATCCATAATAATTAGCTCTAACTAAAATATTTCTATCATGTGGACTAAAATTAATATCATGTGGGCCATGCCTAACTAGTGTGTGGGTCCCACTAGAGTCAAACTACCCCCGGGTCCCCGTTTCAAGTCGGATTGAGTTGAAATTTGAACCCGACTCAAATAATCCCAAAACAATATCACAAATAATAAAATAATATCAAAATAATTCAAAGAGGTCAAATGCAAAAATATCCTTAGGCCAAAAATGACATTAAAATATCATAATCACATGGTTAGGCTCTAGGTCAAACAATCTCTAGGATTTCACTAGCAAAACGTCAAAACCACAAGTCGTTGATTTAAATAATTTTAAAATAATTTAAAATCACCAAAAATTATATCATGAATTAAATATCATTATTAAAATAATTATAAACACGAAATTTCAAAATTATCCTCAATCAAAAAATTAAAATAAAATGAAAAAAAATCAACCCGAAATTTAGGGTGCTCACAACCTCCCCGGACGGTACCTGATATTCAAGCATACTCGATAATTTCGAGCCCGTCTTGATCTCCACAAAGATCCTGGCATACATCAGTCTGGTACGGAAAGCAGTGGCCTCGTCTGCCTTGATCGGTTTTCCCACAAGGCTGGCGAGTCTCATGAGGAGCGGGATGCTCCAATACTTCACTGGGAACTCTGGGAATCGGATCCAGATGGGAATAGCATTCAGCACCTCCTTCTCACATCTCAGCTCCGGCGTCCACTCCTTCAATATGATGAGCCTCCCATCGAAAGACCAAGGCCCTCCCTGCAAAATCCTGGTCACATCCTCCGCTAGCCCAAATTTGACATAGTAAAACCCATTCTCCTGGGAGAAAATTTTCATGCTGCCTTTGGGTCTCCAGACTCTCTCCGCATAACCCCGAATTTGGCCATAGAACGGCTTGTTCCCTAACACATATAGTACCAATGTGTTCTTCCAGAAGTCTGAAACCTCCGTAATTTTTTCTGCGGGAAAATACGTTCGGAGTCCTCCAACCGACATCGGTGTAACAAATTCCATCGACAACGGGCTTTTCGTCTCCACTGGCGTGCATACCTCCTTCCATGACCGAGGCCTCTGCTCCTCAGTGTGAGTCCTGGTTGGAGGTCTCGCAGATCCCGGGCCTTGCCTACCGGCATCAACAGCAACTCCCTTAGCCTTCTCCGCCGCCGTCGCCTTTGGCCGCCATCCCGACACAGTGCGCACCGTACCTCCCCCTCGACGCCGGGGATCAACTGTGCCTATCGATGGACGATTCCCATAATTCCCAGGTCCCCGCCCGACCCGAGGCTTGGGTCTGAGCCTCTCGTCGCCCTCCAGTCCGTCGTCTCACCACCGTCTGCCAGCCTGCCTCTCCAGACATGTCCACCTCTGGCGTAGATATCTCGACCCGAACTCGAATACTTGTTCCGTAGCCCCCGACCCTCCCCCTCCTTGGTCGGTCCCACCACCGCCGTCGGCGCCCTCCCCCCCCCTCCAAGCGGAGCCCCATCTCCGGTGCCCGGCCCCGCGCCCAACCCCAACCCGCCTGTGGGGGCGCCTCCACCCGCGCCTGACCCCCCCCCCCCCCCCCCGCCGGTGGGGGTCCCACCAGATCCGTCCGACCCCCCCCCCCCCCCCCCCCCCCGCCGTGGAGGGTCCCCCCCGACCCCCCCCCCCCCGCCTGGGGAGGTCTCTTTGCTGCCGCCGTCCGACCCCTCCCCGCCTGGGGGGGTCCCCTTGCTGCTGCCGCCGCCGGTTAGGAGGGGCCGCCCGCCCTCCCCCCCCTTCCCTCCGGGCCGCCATAACCCCCCCCCCTCTCCCCCCCCCCCCCCCCCCCCCGCGAGAGGATCGGGGGGGCGGGGGGGAGGCGTAGTAGCCGCCATAAGGAAAACCCTAGCAGAGCTCTTTATCTTTTGTATATTTATATTATATATTGTTTGCCCAGTATATATATATATATATATATATATATATATATATATATATATATATATATATTTGCCCAGTATGTATATTATATATTGTTTGCCCAGTATATATATATATATATATATATATATATATATATATATATATATATATATATATATATATATATTTTTTTTTTTTTTTTTTTTTTGCCCAGTATGTATATTATATATTGTTTGCCCAGTATATATATATATATATATATATATATATATATATATGTGTGTGTGTGTCAGCAACGCCACCAGAGAGGCTCTCCACATCAAGAAAAGGCACATAATGAACATTTATTCTATTGTGTGTGTGTGTGTGTGTGTGTGTGTGTGTGTATCAGCAACGCCACCAGAGAGGCTCTCCACATCAAGAAAAGGCACATAATGAACATTTATTCTATTTCATATATATATATATATATATATATATATATATATATATATATATATATATTTTCATATATATATATATATATATATATATATATATATATATATATATATATATATATGACCTCTAGCCTAGTGGTTAAGAGAGATGCATGCGGCCCAAGTGGTCGGGAGTTCGAGCCCCAGTGGAGGCGAGTTCACCACAATTAACCATTGCTTCAATATATATATATATATATATATATATATACACTCAAGATCATATCACATCAAAGGATCAAAAAATTAATTAGCTACAAAGTATGCCCTATGTCTCTTGGTTAATAACTTCAACCATTCTTATAATTTGTCAAAAAAAAGAGAACTTACTAAATCCAGTTCATGTATAGCAGAAAAGTCTGTAGAAGCCCCATTCTGAAGACTTATTCTATTGAGAAGTTATTGATAATATTGCACTGATTGGTGGTGCAAGGTTATATGGGTATATCAGTTTTGATTTCTATTCAAATTATATGGTGAATGACAGGACGTTATTAAAGAATGGACGAGGTGCAAGTATGACATGCCTTACATGTACGATGTTCCAAGCACTGTAAAGTATCATTGCAATCTAACTAGTGGAGGATACCGAGCTCTAGTATACAGGTTTATATCATACCATTTGCATGTTCTTCTCATTATACTTAAAACTGTAGCTCTCTCAAACTCGGATATACTTGTTCACAGTGGAGACCAAGATTTGTACGTACCGCATGTGGGCACACAAGCATGGATAAGGTCTCTCAATTTCAGCATTGTCGAAGATTGGCGATCATGGCGTGTAGATGGCCAAGTTGCTGGGTGAGAGTTGTCATAGCAAACACGATATTTTTGCTCAACGAATGCATTATGCAATTTAGTTGCGCTGTTCTGAAATCACAAACTGAAAATTAGTCCGTGTTAATTGGTTCACTAGGTACACGAGAAAGTACATCAATGATCTGACCTTCGCCACAGTGAAGGTAAAGTTTTCCGATTTACCTCGAAAGAAACTGTACCTACAGTCATGTGCTAAGCTAGGTTGCAGAACAATGAATTGTTCTTGCATTGAACTTTCTTCTTTGTTGTCCCCTTTGAATCTGCAGAATGCTGGTCACACTGCTGCAGAATATCAGCCTAGAAATTGCTTGGTTATGCTTCAGAGGTGGATTTTAGGCCAGAGTCTGTGATATACTACTACTATCTTCTCAGCTAGGAGCTCAAAGTTTGAATAAGGCGTATGCATATAAGGCACGCTGGTGCTTTTTTAATATATTTTTTGTCCGGCATATATTCGGGACTTGGTATAACTCTCTCAACCGCTACCCGGAAGGTCTGACCTAAGACAATTCGGCCCCAATAGTTACCCCGAAGGGCTCAACTAAGACAATTCGGCCCCAATAGTTCTCAACTCGGCCCGAAAGACTTATAACTTAATCAAGGTGTATAACTGGTACATATGCCCTACAATTCCGCCCGTTGGTCTGCTGCACTGCTTTCACCATGGGGCCCACTGTCCCCACTTTCAAAAATTATTATTATTAATTGAAGGAAATAATATGCCTCCACTTTCACAATTTGGTACTGATTTCTTTTGATTTGTACCAAGGTTGCATTTGGTTTACTGTAATCGTAATGAATTGAATTTGTAAGGTAATTGAGTTTGTAAAGTAATAAAATTACAATTACATATTTGGTTGGAACATGTAATTAAACCATGCAATATAATGCCAATTACATTCAAGTGTTTGATTTAACATGTAGTGTAATAGATTAATAATTATTATTTGTATTATTTTGATATGTGTGTGTTTGTGTGTGTGTGTGTGTGTGTGGCTAAAAATGTCTCTCCAACTCAGACTCAGATGACATCAATCCTATTGTCGCAGCTAGAAAATTGTCAGTTCTTTTAAAGCTGTCACGTCCAAAATTTTGTGTCCCACCAAGACGGACTTGTATAACTCTCCACGGACCGGGATTATGCTGGAAGCTTTCAGAATTCTCTAGAAGATGGTGGAATCCTCTGGAACATCCAGAATCTTTCTAGAAGATGGTGGAATCATCTTGAAGACTCAAGATCTTTCTAGATGACTAAGATCTATCTAGATATACTAGAAGCATCCTTATAAATATCTAGGTTCTAGGATAATTTCTGGAATATGTCGATTTCAAAAGCTTCATGTAAGCCCTTTGAGCTTTATAAATAAGTGAGAGGCTCGTTTGTTCTTCACCACCCAAAAGTTGTAATCTCTAGTATAATAAAGTTTTCAAGCTTCCAATCTCTCTCTCTTTTGCTCCACAAATTTTTCATTATCGTCTTAGATCAAGCTAAGATTTTGGCGAAGGCTGGCACGGGTCTTCTAGTAGGAAGCTTATGTGTCGTACAGATCGAAGTGTAGCCTAAAACATCAAGTCCGTGACCAGTGGTATCAGAGCGAAGGTCGGTTGGTGTCATGTCGATATCCAAGAATGTCTAGGAAGGATCTACTTCGCCTAAGGAGGGGCATGCCAAGACTCACAGGAGGGACAAGAGCAAGAAATCTACAACGGAGAATAGTTTTGTCGATCTTGTGTAGCGCCTCTATCACTACCCGCACCCGCTTTATAGGATACGAGTGCGTGTCCAAGCCAGCCTATGCCGCAGTGTCGGCGGAAGAACGCTGTCTAGACTGCAATAAACAAATGCTCAAAAATAAATTTTACTGCTCATTCACAATAACTAAATTAAACTTACAATATTCACAAGTTTTACATTTGAAGAAAATATAAACTCTTACAAATACTGAAAACTGCCAACACATCTAACTAGTCTTCTATGGTTGACCTCAGTATATACCCATGTCATCCCAAATGGTCCAAGCACAATGTAGCAGGCAATTATCTAAAAAATATTGGTTTCCAGTCAGGAATGGAACGAGTACAAATTATTGAATTCAGTTCCAAGTATATGTTAACGACTATAAGACAATGGTTAGCCGTAAAATACATGATAAGAATATTCAGGAAAAGTAACAAGAAACATGAAGAATACCAGACAAAAAAAATATATGACAACATGTAACGAGTAGAACAGGTGAATAAAACTATTTATGTGTTTTGAAGTACTCTTTCGATATGTGATCGGTCTGGGAACAGTTATACCACAAGGTCTAAGTTAATTACAAGGTCTACTTTATTTATCAAGGTCTACTGTGCAGGAAATAAAACATGGTCTAAGGTCTGGTCACATATCTATTAGTATTTTTCCGTCCCGACATAATATACGAGAAAAGAAGCATGTCATGTACAAGAAATATGAGGTGCCTTCGTGTGACAAGCTTGTCAAGAATCAAGTATGATATAACTGAATAGTATGATATAACTGAACAGTGTGGTATATGAATTAACAATATTGAAAACAAACAATAAATGTACTCGCCTGAGGTCCTTAACTGGTGAAACAGATAGTACCATTGAGTCCCGGATAGTTCATTTGACTAGAATCGATATGCAGAAGTTCGAAACTGGCAAAGAAAATAAGAATTATCAATTAGTCCCGACCATGATTAATTTAAGAGGAAATTTGATATAAGAAAAGTTATCTCTTTAATCCCAATATATTTCTAAGAAAACTATTTATTTATAAACTATTTTAGAAATTACTCGCAACCTAAAATTATATTTATTTTTTTTTCAAAATATTTATAAGTAAGCACTTTGAAAATCTAGAGATCGTTTTTAGGCTAAAATACAATTTTTTAATAATAGAAGTAAGGCTTGATAGTAATCATAGCAATAATACTAGTAATAATGCAAATTCTAAGCCAATATGTTACTAATTTTATATATTACTACCCTAATGTATAAACCCAACAAATAAGTCTTAAATAACAAAATATCTAATGATTAATACTAACAATCATAATTGTAATACATATATAATACTGTAATTGGCATAATACTTATAATATAATGTACACTATTAATATGTGTATTGACAGTAGTATAACAGTAATAGAGGAAAAACTCAACTGTTACTCTTCACATATTTCAAAATATATAAATAAACACTAATAATTCCTAAATATATGTATACTGAAACTTTAGCTTATAAAGATATAATTAAATTTAAAATGAGACAGATGTCTCTCTTCTCCTCTGGTTTCACGAGGGGGGAGATAAAAGACAAAGGAAAACGAAAAGAGCGGAAGCTCAGGAGAAGGGAATTAATAGAGAACGTAAGAGAGAGAGAAATTGAGAGGGGACGATTTAAGGAATTGAGAGAGAGGGAGAGAACTTACCAAAGGATGCGCGTCGGCGTCAAAACAGATGCGGAGGAGCGCTGCATGGCCAAGGCAGATCTCTGGCGTGTCGGCGCTCAAGCTCTCCATCGTTCAGCCCTCTTCGTCGAGGCGCGCTGAGCCACGGGTGGGTTTGGAGGAGTGCGGCACGGAGGAAATGGCATTGGCTTGGTTTCGGCGGTCCGGCACTGCCGCACTGGAGGCGTTGGCTTCCAGTCGGCGGGGCTCGGGATGTCAGTGCGCACACGGCGTTGGAGGAAGGCGCGGTCGCGGTCGCGGTTTGGCAACTGGTCGCGGCGGAGGGTCGGGAAGCGCGCGAGGAGGCGCGACGAACGCACAGGGCGACGGTCAGGTATGTTTTCCGGCCCCTTGCGGTGGTTTTTGGTGTAGGCAGTGGCTAATGATGATGACACGTGGTGGCCGGTATTGAGCTTTTGGTGGCAATGTTATGGTGCTACTGATGGTGATTATTTTGGGCATGCATGTGGTGGTGACGGAGAGTGTCGTGGAGGCAGGGGCGGATCCAGAAAATATAACTGGGATGGGCTACCAAATATTTGGGTGGGCTGGAAGTAGATTAATCAATATAAAAAAAATCAAAAATATATATACAAGGAAGAAAAAAAAATGTAAATTTTTTTTTGGGGTGGGCTCCAGCCCACCCCACCCCAAGCCTGGGTCCGCCCCTGCGTGGAGGTCGGCCGACGAGTGGTCGAGCGGAGTGGTCGAGCGCCCGCCGATTTTGTCGGCACAGTTGGCCCGGTGGCGTTGGGATGCTGGTAGTGGAGTGGTCGTATGCTGACAGGCTCTGACCGGGGGGGGGGGGGGGGGGGGGTCGAAGCTCCGGGGCAGGGAAGAACGTGGCGCTGGTACAGAGGAGGAGCGGGGGTGGTGGTTGCTGATGGTCAGGCAAGGCAGCGGCTCGCCAAAATTAGATTTAGGATTTCTTATTTTGGTTGTATGTGTCAGGGTGTGTCCGACACGGACTAGAGGGATGTATGTGTATAAATAATGGAAAGAGATTGGACACGGGGTCCGGACACGACTATGGTTGGCCTTTGGTAAGGGTGGAGAGACACGTGGCTAGATGGTGGACACGGTGATGGTGTTGATGGACACGACGGAAGGTAGGGAGCGGCCAGGTTATATCTATTCTACTATATAATAGGAAAACTTGATGGTGAAACTTTTGAATTCCGAAAATACCCTTACATGTCTATACTAATTAAAAATGGTTCATTAATTTTAATAAGGACAACTTAGTAATTACGAAGACTATCCTTTAAAATACGTGCAAGGCACGTGCACATACGCTAGTAGTTTATAATGGAGAAATAAGAGAATTGGCATCTATATGTAGAAAGAGAGAGAGAGAGAGAGAGAGAGAGATACTATACACAATATGTGTTGGGATAAGAGTTATAATCCTAGTAGATAATATCATTAATTTTAAATCATCATTGAATACTATCAAACTAAGTTGAATCGTGCGGGTTCAAATCCAAGTCAAATAAGTGATCAATCTAAAAGTTTTAAAATGGTTTCTAATGTTATCAAAACAACTTAATTTATATAATTGCAAATCGTAATATTATAAACGATAGCTACAATAATTTTAAAATATTATTCTATATTATCGAACATTTCAAATCGTATGAATTCAAATCCAAATTAACTAAACGATTAACATAATCACTTTAAAATACTATTAATGATTATCAAAATAATTTAGATCAAACTAATAATCGATGGCGACTAATTTGCAACATATTTTTATTAATCTCAAAATTTATGTTAAAAATATTCAACAAATACTTTTATTCATCAAAAGCTATTTATGCTTCCCAAAGCTGTTTTCGAAGCCAGTGCTTTTGAAAACATCTTTTGTAATACAAAATATTGATTTCAAGAATAATTATTTTTATGAAACCAAATGGTACTCTCTAACTAGTTTTTGAAATGGTAAAATAGTAGCAAGTAATGTTTATATGTTTCAAAGAACATTTATTCCTAAATATAAAAATATTATAAATAAATATTTTTTTTTGGAAAAAATTCGAAAAGAGTAGTTACAAATCTACCCATCTTAGAAATAAATTCGTCCTCGAATTTAAGGACTGCTAGGATAGCTGGGCTTGGTTGATCGGTGAAAAGGATGGTGAGAAGTTATGATAAGAAAATATTGATCGAATAGATGGGAGAAAAAGGAAAAGGAAAAAAGAAAATCTTTATTGAGAACGTTTGAGCAACTAGGGTAGAAATGAAAGAAGTAAATAGATATGGCTTGGTGTTGGAACCTTAGGCTTTGATCTTGGATCCTAAAATGCTCTAAAATGTTCAAAAATTCGACACAAAAGCTGACAATAACCTTAAGGGCAATTCATCAACCGAATACTCTACCTACCTTAGAAATTTTTCCCTTAAAATTTCGAAGGACACGATTAATCATGATTAAGAATATAATCATAAAATGATATGATCAGTGATCAAAATGAGTTAGACCGTGAATAGAATCGAATTTTAAGAGAAGATATCACGTTGCACGATTAAGTTTCAGTCACAATGGTCAAGTATGTAATAAGAAAAGTCGTTAGGCATGATTAACTGTTGTTGGAATTATATAGGCATGGTCAACAATCAAAATTTAGACATAGTCTAAATAGGGTTAAAATTATTTATGTACAACTAAGATGCAGCCACGATCGAGGTTAATCATGCAAGTCATTCAAGCATGATCGAATTAAAAGTTGGCACGAGCATGAACATGATCAAAATGGTCATGATCTCAGTGGAATAAAAATCTAAACATTGGCAATATAGAGTTTTAAATATAGGCACGATAATGATTTTAATCAAATAGTTTAGTCACGATCAAGGTCGTTTAGGAACGACCAAATTTCAAATTTGTTTGGCACGATTAACTCGATTAACTATTTAAGCAAAATTATTTAAGCATGATTACGGAATCAAAATTTAAGAAGATATGCGAATTGACATTATCGACATATAATCATATGGTTTATTTGTGATCAAAAGTCATTAAGGATGATCCAAATCGAAATCGTTCTAGCACGATCGATTATGTAGGCATGATTATAGAATCATAATCTAGGTGTGATTATGAATCTAGTGGAAGGAAATCAAAATAGGTTTAAAAGATGACGATACGAAAATAGAAATATAAGGAAGAAAGGAAGAACACCCAGTTTATTGAGAACATGGTAACTAGGAATAAGGTACAAATCAATTTGGAAACTTAATAGTCATATGCCAATAAAAGACGTAGCCTCTACGGTATTCGAAAATCGGAAGCATATCCGAAGCCACTTTATCGAAAATTTATGCCTCGTCAGTGTACAGCGCTAGTTGCAATAAACTCTTGGTTCTACGACTCAAGCAAGGATACGATAACGAATACCGTATCAACTCTATCCAATCTTGATATAACAACTGAAAGATGAAGATAGGACAACCAAGACGTAGTTTAAATAATGTTCGATAACCCACGTTTATATAGAATTACTTCAACTTAGGGGTCAGGCCTCGCCAGTGCGCTACTGGCTGCAGTAAACCCACAGTCTCCATAATTCAAATAAGTGGCGACAGTGTGCTACTGTCTTGCCATTATGAGTCATTGAAAACTATTCCAACTATATTCATAGATTTCAAAGGAGCTTCTAGAATTTTAACAAGTTGATCATGATAAAAAAATATAAATATCTGTTCTTTGCAAAAAAAGTATCAATTTTGAAAACGATCGATGAGATATCACTTTTGAAAATCAAACGATCAAAAATTTAAATGAGATGACTGGGGACTTAATATATGCATAATTGAAGCAGGTTAGGCTCAAAACTCAATAGATGAAAATATGATATTGACTTTTAGAAAATAATTACTTATGGAAATAATTAAGTAATACAACCTAGGCAGGAAAGATAATTCGAACAGATTCCTAGGTGATTAAGATAGAAGAATTGTAAGTATCTATCCTTCAAGAATCCTTTTTTTTTAAATAAAATGAGCGACTAGGAGTGATAATGATCGATGCCAAACTAAAGGATAAAACTTCTAATCCCTATGGCATGGATATTCAATGATTGATGGGAAACCTATATGCCTTGAATAAAAGACTTGAGATGGATAATTGAATCAAAAGTTATTTTTTTAAAAATAATTCAAAAATAATTCCTTAAGGCCAAAGGGAAACAAATGAGCAATACGAATTTTATGATATGACTATGATGATTAGAGGAGAGAAAATAAAATGAAACAAATGATCAAGGTTAGGAATAGAATTCTAGGAAGTCCTAATTTATCAAGCGAGCAGTCTACCCACCTTGGGTCCTACCTTCCTACACAATAGTGTATCCTTCTATAAAAGTTATCTAATAGGGTTAGAATTTAATAAATCCTCGGCTAAATCACATGGCCTACTTAGCAACCTTAGCTACCCAATAGTCAAATTAAATTAGGGACTCCTAGTCCTAGTCATTTCCTAAAATTAAATCAACCCTAATTGTGAATGAGTACTTCTTAGTGACAGGCTCGCAGTAGTACGACTAATATAGGTACTACCATGAGTTCACAATCTTTTGCAAAAACGAACCTGCATGGGCCACCACAAAAACTTGTCACGACCCGCATCCGCTTTTTGGGATACGAGTGCATGTCCAAGCCGCCCACGCCACAGTATCGACGGTAGAACGTTGTCTAGCCCGCAATAAACAAATGCTCAAAAATAAACTTTACTGCTCATTCATAATAACTAAATTAAACTTACAATATTCACAAGTTTTACATTTGAAGAAAATATAAGCTCTTACAAATATTGAAAAACTGCTAACACATCTAACTAGTCTTCTATGGTTGACCTCAACATATACCCATGTCTTCCCAAATGGCCCAAGCATAATGTAGCAGGCAATTAGCTAAAAAATGTTAGTTTCCAATTAGGAATGGAACGAGTACAAATTATTGAATGCAGTTCCAAGTATATATTAACAGCTATAAAGACAAATGGTTAGCCGTAAAATACATGATGAGAATATCCAGAAAAAGTAACAAGAAACATGAAGAATACCCCAATGTGATCAGTCTGGGGACAGTTACACCACAAGGTCTAAGTTAATTAGCAGAAAAATATATGACAACATGTAAGGAGTAGAACAGGAGAATAAAACTATCTATGTGTTTTGAAGTACTCTTTCGATATGTGATTAGTCTGGGGACAGTTACACCACAAGGTCTAAGTTAATTATAAGGTCTCATTTATTTATCTAGGTCTACTGTGCAGGAAATAAAACATGGTCTAAGGTCTGATCACATATCTATTAGTACTTCTCCATCCTGACACAATATACGATAAAGGAAGCATGTCATGTACAAGAAATATGAGGTGCCCTCGTGTGACGAGCGTGTCAAGAATCAAGTATGATATAACTAAACAGTGTGATATAGGAATTAACAATATTGAAAACAAATATAAATATACTCGCCTGAGGTCCTTAGTTGGTGAAAGATATAGTACCGTTGAGTCCCGGATAGTTCATTTGACTAGAATTGATATGCAGAAGTTCGAGACTCGCAAAGAAAATAAGAATAATCACTTAGTCCCGACCATGATTAATCTAAGAGGAAATTTGATATAAAAAAAGTTATCCCTTTAATCCCAATATATTTTTAAGAAAACTATTTATTTATAAACAATTTTAGAAATTACTCACAACCTAAAATTATATTTATTTATTTTTCAAAATATTTATAAGTAAGCACTTTGAAAATCTAGAGATCGTTTTTAGGCTAAAATACAATTTTTTTTTCACAATAAAAGTAAGGCTTGATAGTAATCATAACAATAATACTAGTAATAATGCAAATTCTAAACCAATATGTTAATAATTTTATATATTAATACCCTAATGTTTAAACCCAAGAAATAAGTCTTAAATAACAAAATATCTAATGACTAATACTAACAATCATAATAGTAATACATATATAATACTGTAATTGGCATAATACTTAAGTTTGCAAAAATAAAAGTTTGATTACAAACTAATAAAGGTACAAGAGTATAATTGATTTATGGGGAAGTACAACTTTAGAAATCTGATCAGAAAACAATCACTTTATCCCTTAGACGATGCGATGTCGAAGAAGAAAGCTTTTAGAGAGTGTAACAGCAAGTGCTCAGAAGATTATGATCATTAGTATGCCTGTAAAATAGTTTTAGAACTCTATTTATAGAATTTGGAGATAACTGTTAAGTAGTTATCCTGATTGGCGCATACTGCATTTGGCGGGCCATTCACCCAGTTGCGCGAACGGTTGGTTTAACTGCTGTGGACACATGGCATTATGTGAGAGAGATGCGTTTGGTCATGGGCCGTGTCACGTACACGTTCTTCGAGACTAGTGGCATGCGCGCCACGTCATCTAACTGCTTCTGGATGATTTGATTGAATGGCACCAACTCACAAGTGGCTCCTGGCGTAATTTGATGATTAGCGCCTTCTGCTTCATTCTATAAACAATGATTTTCTCGCGCCAAGTGACAAATAGCGCGAGGTAACTGTCAGTCATTATGATCAAGTCTGACACAATCTCCTAGAGCACCGTGTGCTCGAAATTCGAAAGAATTTTTTTCGACTGACGTGTTATTAGTCATTATGATAACTGTTTCAGCTTCTCGAGAAAGATTACCACGTGGCACCAGCGCCACCTAAGACCAGCGCCATCTGATGACCTGCGCCATTTGATGACCAGCATCATTTGATGATTTGAGATTTGGTGCCACTTATGCGTGGCGCATGATAATGTTTATACATTTTGAGCTTCTACAAGACCCCCTTTAAAGTTTTCAAATTTAAAATTTTTTTAAATTTGAAATACTTTGAATAAGGAGCGGCTCTGTGATTGGCGCATGACAGAAGTTCAACTGACCCTAAGTTTCTCGTGCGATTGGCGCAGCCATTATACTTCAAGTTTGTCTAAAAATATTTGAGAGGAGAGAGAAAAATGCTTTTATTCGAAAACTTCTTCTCGATTTTTTTGTCTTCTCCTTCCCGACTTTCAGAGTTCTTGGATCTTCATCAATGGCCCCAAAGCGATCGGCCGTTGACAAAGGCCAGGAAATTGTCGGAGCTCCTCTGCGCACGTCGCTGTTAAGGGTGCCACGGTACGCGCTACCGTCCGTAAAACCTGAGAAGGCGAACCCAGCACTCGAAGGTGATCGTCGGAGAAGACAACGAACAGTTGGCTTAGCGCCATTCGATGGCAGCGCCAAAAAAGCCAGCGCCAACCATCTCTTTCAGAGTCCTGGTTGGCGCTGCATAATTTCACAAATAGTGCCACCTCTTTCAGAGTGCTGGTGAAACATAGCGCACACGTTTTGTCAAAAGAATGCGCCGCATGCTAAAAACTTACATGTGTAATAACTGTCATATGCGCGAAATGTTTGAATTATTTTCCCACTGTGCGCAATTTGATGAACTGTCAGACTTCATGCACAAATAACTAACTTCGGATGTTTGTCACATGACCTTTAGGTTTTGTTTGCATTTGCGCAATTTGGACTGTATACACAATTTTTAGAGATTTTTTTACAGAGTTCGAAGTTTCTAATCTTTCATGATGTTCATCTTTGTTTCTTCTTTTGCAGTTGACCTCAGAGAAGATCCATATGCAGAGGAATTAGCTTCTGCTTTCCATGTGTCTGAATATCAGGAAAACTTATCCCATATTTTCTTTTCGTAATATGATCTTCCTGAAACTAGGAGAGCTCTGCTAAAGTCTCAAGATGACAAGACTTTATTATGTCTGATGAATGGTGAATCCCTCATAAGTTTGGATCAGGTTTCCCATAAAAAACTAGCCTTCTTGTTTGGCGAAGCTTTCAAGAAAGACTCTCAGCCCAAATCGAAGCGGGAAAAGGGAGTCTATTAGAGTGGAGACAGACTAATATATCTCACTGACATGACAAGACACTTGTCCCTATCCCATTATGCTCATGCTAGCTATCCTCGAAATATTGCATATGATCTGACTCCTTTTCAACAAGCCAGGGTTGGAAGGATATGCCACAAACTAGGTCCCCAAAATAAGGACATATTCTTTAGTTCATCAGAGAAGCATAGCACCCACTTGAGAGGCCTAAAGCCGAGTTGCGTACCACCTGAGGATTCCTTTCTGCTGATTCCAGTTAGAATACCCTTCTTTGCGCTGTTCGCTAAAGCTAAAGGAAAGTATCCGGAGCAAAATATGCGATTGACAGGTTTGATGAATTCATATATCAAACACTGGAACCGACTTTCAATATGGGCTCTGAAGAACTTTAGAAATAAGCTGCTTGATTTGGAGCTTTATGAACACATTTGGACAACTTCCTGGGGCATTTGCACCAATTCCAATTTATTTTTGGCGTTGGTAGAAAGATACAACAATAGGACATGCACTTTTGTGACCCCTCGGGGAGAGATAGGCTTCGTCCTTCACGAAATGCAATACATCACTCATCTGCCAATGGGTGAAAACCCATATGAAGAGTATGTGCCAACAAATGAAGAGTTGGACGCTTTAGGCGAGAAAAACCCGAAAATGGTGGCAGTCTTTGAAGAGTTGTTATGCCACTTCGTGATCTGCATCCTTCTATACATGAATCATGCAAAGGGGATGTGTTATTTGTCCAAATGGCTGGTATATCTATTCTTGGGCCACGTCCAGGAGGTTAAGGTGCAAGAACTCCTAGATTGTGAGCCTCAGTTTTTCGAACCACTTGACCATAGTACTATCCAGAAATTGATAGAAGGGTCAAGGCATGTTGACAATGAGCTGAAGGAGGATTGGCGTGAATTTACCGCTGGCACTCCCATTGAGACTTATATTAGACAATGTAGTAGATCGATGTCTCGAAAAACTACTCTGGTGGGCTTTCTCTCCTTATGGCTGCGATGGTTCGTGGTTCCCTAGCCAGTACTGTTGATAGGATCCACCGAGGTGTACTATTCGCCGCTGTGTGTTTAGTATTTGGGCACAAGATGGACATTCTTTCTGCGATGATTTGTCGGTTGAATGTAGGTGTTCGCTCCTTCACAAATGCAATGATGACCGATCCCAGCACTCGAGACGAGTTTCCTCGGACTGAGAAGCCATATACTTATTTGTTCGGCTGGTTGTTGCTACACAATCCCATTCTGATGGATCAGGCTCTAGGTGTCGTAGGAGGGAATTTCATTAGACGTTATTCCACATCTCGGTGGAAAGTAAACACGCTTACTGATTGCTAAAAGGCATTGAATATGGATTCTGAATGGAGGTTCTACTGCATTCCTCCACCTCCTGGAATCGAAAATCTTCCACCTCTGCTCATGAACTTAGAGCCTATGGGTGCTCGTCCACCTCCAGCTGCTTTCATGTGGTTAAAGATGATCAGACCCTATCACTTAGTATATCGGTTCGAGGGTGAGTGTTATTTGGAGCCGTATCTGCTTAGCTTATTTGCTTGCCAATTCAGCTACGATCAAATGCACGTCGAAAACGCAACCACCTACCTAAAAGCCTCCGGCTATTTGATCGATGGTGCTAGAGGATGGAGTTATTATAGTGTCAGGGGCACTAAGGCTACATTTTTAATACTGTCACGACCCGCACCCAGTATAGGGACACGAGAAGTGGGTACTTCTAGCCTACGTCGCAGTGTCGGCAGTAGAACGTTGTTCTAGGTCACTATCTAATCAACAACTCATACAATTATATAATATACCTGTCACAATCTCAACTTCGAATGGAGGACAAGTATAAGATACGATAATACTCAATCACAATCTAAGCACGATAAGATAACACATGAGTCTAACAACTATATGAAACTCAAGCAACTTAAATAAACTTCTAAACAACATCTCAAACAATCTCAAATACAACTCAATTTTCACTTATTACAAACAAGTTCTAAAAGTGAAACTAAACCATAAACTAGTAATCTACTCCAAGCTCTAGTGGTCCTCTAGGCTAGCTGTGAATCTCCAGGTTACCTGTAATATTTTTAACAGGTCCAGTCAGGACAGGAGCGAGCACAATACATCTCACGCATTTCATAACATGTTAGGAAATATAAAGCATGCAAAAGAGTAAGATACATGAACTGTAAGAAAATGTACATGAAAATGAGAGAGAATTTATAACTGAAAATATATATAGGATAAGTAAAACTACAAGTACTAGTAATTTAGAGCACAATATGGTTATGTAAACGGGTTAGGTTATACAATAACAATAGGTAACTCCATCATACGTGAGTGTACAATAGATATATACAATAGTTGTACAAGATGGAATTTGATTACATAACCATTTCCTACCCACCCTCCCCAATCAATACACAAGGATCCAATCCATACAATAGTTTCTCCATGAAGCTTATGTGATCATGAGAGTACAAGATGCACAATAAGTATACATGAATAGGGGTGTACAATAAATACAATATGTTCGTAAAACGCACATTACAATATGTATCTGTTGAACACAATGTAGATAACATCGCAAGAGAAGATCCATATAGTACCAATTCGTGATAACAATCGTGTCAGTATCAAGTAAAGTAATCTAGAGCAAGAATATAAGTTCTGATAAATATGAAACGATCAGAGAATGTACTCGCCTGTCACCCTGAATGACTGAGATGAATAGATGTCCGAACTGGTATCACAGAATCCTATTTAGAGTAAAATAGGTTATGATGTATTAAAAAATAAGGTAATTGAAGTGTATGATGCAATCTATATGATTTCTAAGTCAATCTAGACCAAAGTCAACTCTAAGTCAAACCTGGTCAACTGGCTAGGTCAAACTAGGTCAACAAGTCCAGATTAGTCAAACTAGGAGTCCAACTTGGTCATACTAACTCACACCAAGCCAAACTAAGTCACACTAGCTCAATCTAAGTCAAACAAGGCCAAGCCATGTCAAATTAGGTCACACAAAGTCAACTAGGTCAAGTCAAGTCTAAGTCTAGTCAAAACAGTCAATCTAGTCTAACCAAGTCTAGGTCAACTAGCCAATCTAAGATCCCACTCTTAGTATCCTAAGATACTAAGATAGGATACTAACTATCTATAGGTTTCCAACTTCTAGACACTAGTTAATACTAACATATCATAGGAATCTAACATATCAAAAATCTAACCAATACCTCAATTAACAACATTCTAACATATAACTTCTAACCATCTATTCTAACTTAGAAATCTAACACAACTAACATCCACTAACTAATATCTAACCATAACATATATGTATATATATCCATCTCTAACTCTAACCAACTAACATATGTCATCTCTAACTAACAATAACATAAACTAACACAACTAACTATCTAACTTATATAAGATATCACCATCTAACTTCTAAGATACCTCTAACCTCTACATAGATTCTAACATAACCACTAACATACTAACATATCCATACATACAACATCTAAATTTCTCTCCACTCCAATACTAACACACACACACACACATATACCAAATCCACCCCTCTTCTAAGACACCCACACACATCTATATACAAACACACTACCACTCAACCAAAACACAAATCACTCGACAAACCACACTTGCCTCAAGTTAAATAGGATGGCATTATCCTTCCAACTCTCTCACCTTCACAACACACACACTATACTACCATCTATACAACATCAATCACACACTAGCACATATCCTCTATCAATCTCACTTCTCTCCACTAACCATACACATCCTTATCTCATTCAAACACACACACTATACTAACATATATTACATAACAATAATTAATATATATATACATACATATATGTACTATATCATACATATTCTTGACAACCTATGATACCTACATTCACATAATATCCATACTACATAGGCGCATATGTTACACAAAATGCCTATATCGTATAGTCAATCTTCTTCTTAAAACCAATATTGTACCAATTGTGCCTTCACTAAATTATAGGATTAAATTATGTCGTAGCCCTTTGTGTTAGCTTTTCAAAACTTTAAACGGATCGCATTTTCGTGTCCGAAAGCTCCCGAAATCGCAAAAACACCGAAACGCGTTCGTCTTTCGTACAGCTGACACTCAAATAATTTTACAGAAAGTTTCAGAACGAATTTGGCTTATTAAAATATATATTTGGAAAGCTAACTTCGATACGGTTCTTTTAAAAAAAGGAGATATAAATCGGAGTTCTAAGCTAAAAGTTATGACATTTCTAAATTGCTTTGGTTAATAAAAACGTGGATGACGAATTTGAGTTATTTTGGACAAAAGAAACACATGTAGGCCAAGATACTTGGATACCAACATAGGTATCCAAATGAAACTCATTCTAACCATCCTAACTAAGATCAATCCACTCTCTAACCATTCTAAAACTAAATTTAAATATCTATTTAAACTATTATCATACATACATACACATGGGGTGTCCTAATTTGGGATCTATCAAGTAGGACACAAGAGGGCTCCAAATGGCCTCAAATTAAAATCTAATGGTTGTACATGCGAAGGGGTGGATCCTATGGATTCAAATCTAACTAAAATGCAAAAAAAATTAAAATAGAGAGATGGTTATACCTATTGGAAGTGGAATCCCAATGATACACTCAAAGGACACGGTTCCGACACGAAAGCTCCTCCAAAATGGACACCCTTCCTTGCTCCTTGCTCCCAATCCTTGCTAGCACCTCCTCCTTGGTTGAATGAGAAGAAATGATGGAAGATTGGAAGAAGAATGGAGGGATTTGGAGATCAAATTTAAGAGGGAAGCTCTCAAGTTTGGGGAAGAACAAATTAGGGTTCTATGTAGAGGTAAAAAGAGGGAAGGGTTTTCTTAAGAATTCTTTATAGGAAGGGGGGAACACTTGATGCTGGCCATTAGATGAATTAGAGTTAGTTTTACATGTAGATGAGTGGCTAGGGCTTGTCCACCCAATTCCAAGCCTTCCTATTGGTTCAATTAGTCATAAGGCTTTCTTTTTCACAAATATCCCAATAGGTAAATATCCTACTGTGAAATATCTAGATGTTGTTAATCTAACTTAACCATTAACTCTCTAACCTCCTAACTAAACCTCCATGAGCATCATTAACATCTAGGTTTAGTCAAAACTAGGTTAGTCTCTAACAATTCAATTAGCACAATATTAATTAATCAAAATTTATTTTCATTAATAAGTCAAAAATGACCAAAATACCCTTAGGCTAAAAAGTCACAATTAGTCATCCTAATCACATGGTTAGGTCCTCATGGTCATGGTTAGTCTCTAGGTCATGCAGTCTCTAGGGTTACACTAGTTAACCATCAAAATCATAATTCAACATTTTAAATAGTTTTAAAATAATTAAAAATCACCAAAAATCATAACATGGTTTAAATATCATTATTAAATGATTATAATTATAAAATTTTAAAATTATCCTCATTTTATAAACTAGGTGCTACAAATACCCTCTGCTACTCATAAAGTGGGCTCGCGTTTGTTATATAAATACGCGAACTTCTATTCTTCGGCCAATACCCTCTTTGAAGGCTTCAATTTGTCTGATAGTTTTGTTAGTGTCAGACAGTCGAGAGCAGGAGCCAAGACTACCGTGGAATTCAGAAAGGATGTGGGGAATGCTTCTGCTGATGAGCCTCTAGAAGCTACGCTCGTCGGCCTCCCGGACGAAGTGAATGATCCGCTACAGATCTTCCTTAAGAAGCGAAAAGAGAAATCTCCTACGAAAGGGGCTAGCAAAAGATAGAAAACTGGGGCTCATCTACCCAGCCTACACCAGTTGAACCTCCTTATTTTCCTAAGGCTCAGAGGGAGAAAAATAAAGAAGCAGTTATAATCATTGAGCAGCCTGCGGTGAGAACAAGATCCCAAACACGACAGATGGAAGCAGGACTCTCCTCTGGAAGAACGGAGGCAACCCCTTCTCCAATTACAAAAGATGACATAATTGCTACTGAAGGGACTAGTGGAGGGCCGTATGTGCAAGATGACCTTTGTGAAACTGAGGAATCACCTCCAGTACCGCTCAAGCGCAAGACAAGGAGAAAATTGCTGGTAACCAGAGCTGTACAACAAGAAATTACAACCTTGCCGACTCCATTTATATCGGAGCAGTCTTTTGATCAACCAGAACCGTCACTGCCATTGCAGGATCTATTGTCTCCAAAGGTGATACTTTAACCCTTTCAGTTTAACAAGAGTTAAACTATTAGGCATTTGTATTGATATACATATCTTATTTTCTACTTGCAGAGGTCCCAACAACTAGTACTTCGGCTCCAGCTACTGCAGCAGATACTTCTTTGGTTCCTATTTCGGAACCAGTATTCGTAAAGATCACTATTCCCGTGCCTGCACTTGCTGCGGTAGGAGTGATGTTATTGTCCCCTACTTCTAATGTTTCAGATGTCACGGTTCCTGAAGAAATGTTGATCTCCGAAAACGTTATCCGGATGTCCCATCTCCCTCAATAGTCCAAACCCCTGCACTTTTTCAAGAAGATGAAGAGATGATAGAAGCACTAGACGGCTGTGATTTTGGTGATGAACTAATTGAAGAGGATCCAATTGATGATGCTTCTGATCCTGGTCAGAATGAAACTCCTACTCAAGTATTGGCCCCAGATTTAATGGGCAATAAATATAAAGTTACTGTTGAGGGTGACGGTAACCAAAAAGAGGGTGACCAAAGCTCTAGTAATGCCAATCAGAGCTTCGGGGAACTGCCAAGTGGTAAAGACTCTGATGCTAAAGTTGAGGGTGACAAAGGCCCATGTGATGATGAAGACAAAAATGAAGATGTTGATATCGAAGATGATGTCGACATTGAAGGTGATGAGAACCCTAATGATGACAAGGAAGGTGATAAAGACCTGGCTAAAGGTCTTGAAAATGTTGAGGATGATTAAAACCTTGAAATTAATACTGTGGGGATTCAGACCCCAACTGAACATGTTTTTGAAACAGGGGGGAAGAGTTAGCAGCCCCAGGTTACCAGGCCTAAGCAGGGGCTGGAAGTAGCCGTTTCATGTCCGGCGGTTCAGAAGCTGGAAGCAACCGAGCAGCCGTATCCGAGAACACCATAGCAAGGTTTTTCACAGAGCGAGATGCCGTGCCTTACGAGACTCCGTATATGCCGCCAGACTCAGGTAAAATTTTGACTTTATTCACCATTGCTCCCTTAAAGCTGTATGATATAATGATTTTGCTTTCTCTGGATTGTAGAGGGTCATGTGGGGACCATTGATGTAGCCCCGTTGACTTCTATGGCTTTCAGCCTCAGCTCCACCATGTCTCCTCTGGACATGGGGACTTATATTGTGGAAAAAAGCTCTTCAAGGATGCCTGCACCAAAATCTCCTGGTGTACAATCTACTATTCCTCTATCTTTTATCGAAGGAGTAGGAGCTCATGTTGAAGCAGTGATGCCTGGTGTATCGACAACAACCAATAGCATCGTTGAGACTTATACAAGTGCCTTCTTTACCTCTCTGAATACTCTTGTTCAGATGGCCTTGGAGAAAAGCCACCATTATAAGTTAGTAAGAAAAACTGCCTCTTTTGCAATTGAAGCCATACGTGCTCTTGGAAATACCGAAAGGGTCAACTTCATGGAGCATGTCTTGAATGAGCTTGAAGAACCTATCAAACCTTATCAACATTTGATGAGAGGCAATATTCAGAGACTAGTAGATGTAGAATGTGAAGCTATTGCTCGTGAATACGAAGAACGACAAGTAACCTTGAACGATTCTGTAGTTGCCTTTACAGTACGATCTGGAGAGCTAGAGTCAAGCATTGCTGAGGCTACTTCTTCTATTGAGCTCTACAAAGCTGAGGCACCAGAGAAAAAGAAAGAAACAACTGAATGTCAAGCTCGCTTTCAAGAGTCGGAAGGTGAAATGGCCAGGCTTTGTGCGAGGGTCACAACAGCCAAGAAGCGTGAGGAAGAAGTTCTTGAGTTATATCAAGTTGCCTCGAGCCGTCTGGATGATCTGATGAGGCAATGAGATGAATTTGTCCAAGTTCAGGGTACATCAATAGAATGTCAGGTCACGTCGATGTAAACTTTGCAGCCAAAATTTAGTAGAGACCTAGCCAGGATAAGAGTGATTTCCAACATGGCGGAACGAGCTGAATCTTTGAAGAAGCTAATTACTGATCTTAGTACCCATCCTTCAAAATGAAGTTATCTGATTGTAATGATTTTTTTTGTTTTGAAATATTTTTGATAAATGTAATAGCTTTTTTTTATGTTTGCATGCTATCACATAGAAATAAAAATCTGATGATCTTTTTGTGGCTTTATTACTTATTATGTATCTATTTGCGACACAAGTAATAGATAAGAATAAGACGTGTTCAGAGGTACTGGACGTGACATATCTCTTGGCAACAACAATACTCATTATATCTGTTCAGAGGTAATGTGGACATGATAGAATATAACTTTGAAATTTTATCGTTGCTAAGGCGATATCATAAGAGGTAATGTGGACGTGACAAGTCGTTAATGTAGATATCAGAATTCAGAGGTAATATGGACATGAACTCATATATCTTGTTGTTTATCGTTGGGTCAACTGGGACTCAAGAACATGATAACATTAAAAACAGCTGGGTTTCAAAAGATGATACTTGCAATGGTATGGTAGATATTGTGAGTCAATAAGATCTGGATAGACTCCGCTAGGGATTTTTAAAGATTTGGGGTATATACATAGTACACACTTTCAAACATGGTATTTCTTCAGGAATTTGTCGTTGATAAGCATCATAGCAATTCGGCCGTTCATTCCTGATAGTTGATAGGCTCCATTTGAGAAAACTTTGCTTACAATGTAAGGACCTTCCCACTTTGCTTCGAACTTGCCCTTGCTCATGTGTGTCATAGTCATAGGACGTCTAACAGTAAGGACCAACTCGCCTTTTTGAAATGCTCGTACTTTGAGTTTACGGTTGAAGGCTTTTGAGGTCCGGACTTGATATAGCTCGATGTGTTGTTGAGCTATTAGCCGCTTCTTGTCGAGTGCTTCAAGCTCTTGAAGTCAAAGATGATCATTGTTTTTTGTAGTGAGTTTGTTAGCAATAGCTATTCTCAGTTATGGGATTTGTATTTCCAATGGTAGGACGGCTTCACATCCATACACCAAAGAGAAATGTGTACAACCAGTTGGAGTGCGTACGGTTAGTATGGTAAGCATATAGATATTCTCCAAACTTTTTGCTCCAGTTCCATTTATTGGTAGAAACGAACTTATTGATAAGCTTAATGATTGTTTTGTTGAATGCTTCAGCCAAATCGTTAGCTGCATGATTATAGGATGTAGAAGCGACATTGTTGATCCGATTGTCATCACAGAATCAAATGAATTTCTGACTGACAAATTGAGGTCCGTTGTCATGGATGATTCGCCGAGGAATACCAAATTTGTAGATCACATGATGTTTGATGAAGTTGATGACCCTATTTGTCTTGACTTCTGCTAAGGGTATAGCTTCTGCCCATTTTGAGAAGTAACCAGTTATAGCTAGGATAAATTGATATCCTCGAGATAAAGAAGAATTGATAGGACCAATGATATCTATGCCCTAAGCTTCGAATGGCCAGGATGCCGCAGTCGGATGCAAAAATTCTGATTATTGATGAATGAAATCTGCGTGGATCTGACATGCTCAATATTTTCTCACATACTCAATCGCATCTGACACCATGGTAGGCCAATAGTATCCCATGTGTCGAATTCGATCTGTAGCTTAGGGCCAGCCTGATGTGCACCACAGACACCATCGTGAGCTTCACGTATAGTATCTGCTTTACTTCATCTCCCGCAAGAAAACGTAGGAGAATACCGTCAAATGATCGTCTGTATAGTATCTTGGATGAGTGATTGTAATAGAATTGAAACGACCGTCGACGGATTGTTGTTGCTTCTTTAGGATCTTCAGGTAAGATGTCATGTACTACAAAGTCGATGAAAGGAGCACTCTAGTCTTCGCTAGTAGTACAAATCTCGACTGAATTGCTGGATTCAAGATGCAAATTATTCTCGATACAGAATAATTCCCTGTTGATGATGACTATCAGCTGTTGTCCTTTTACAGGAATCGCTAATACTGCAGCTAAATTAGCAAGTGCATCAGCCTCTGTATTACATGCCTGACGTATATGTTCAATAAAAAACCTTTGATTGATGCAGCCAGTTTAACTGTTGCTTCTTGATATAGGATAAGATCTTGATGTCGAACTTCATATGTGCCTCTAACCTAATTGATAATCAGTTTAGAATCTTCGTATACTTCTAGAAATTCGATATCCAATTGTTTAACTAACTGGAGACCGACGAGTAGAGCATTGTATTCAGCAACATTGTTAGAGCATGGCTCGTCCAGAGAATAGGCTCTTTGGACAGCTAGCCCTTCTGGTGATACGAGGATGATTCCAACTCCAGTAATAATGATACTGTTGGGTCCAATTCTAGATGCACCATCAAAGAATAGATGCCAAGCAAGTATTCCTTCTGAAATCATGTTAGATTCCAGAGTTTTATTAGAAATTTCATCATAGAGTTTAAAAGTCTCAGGGATTAGACGAGCAGCCAAGAAGTCAGCTAGGGCTTGACCCTTTACTGACTTTTGAGGGACATAGACCATATCATATTGTGCTAGCAATATAGCCCATGTAGCTAGTCTGGAATTGAGTGTACTGGGTTTTTCATCAAAACTCGTTGAGGATTGACTCTGGAGATGACATGAATGGTCTGGCCTGTGATATAATGCTGTATTTTCTGAACGGCAAACATCAGGGCTAAATATTCTTTTTCCACCGGGCTATATCGATATTCAGCACCGATTATTGTATGACTGAGATAATAAATGGCTTGCTTGTGACCTTCTTTATTCTTTTGTGCTAGGAGGGCACCCAAGGAGTGATCCATTGCTCGAACATACATCAGAAAGAGTATTCCTGTGATTGGAGGAACCAAGACTGGAGGGTTCATCAAGTACCTCTTTATGTCTTCAAATGTTTGTTGGCATTCGTCAGACCAAATGAAAGACACACCTTTCTTCATTAGTTGAGTGAACAGTTTACAGCGTCCAGAGAGATTTGAGATGAATCTCCTGATGTACGCAAGTCGACCCTGGAATCCTCGTAGCTCTTTTAGGTTACGTAGAGGACGCACCTCTTGAATGGCTTTGACTTTCCTGGGGTCAATGTGTATACCCTTAGAGGTGATAACGAATCCGAGGAATTTACCACCAGAGACTCCCAAGAATGACTTGGTGGGATTCATCTTGAGTTGATGCTGGCACATTAGATCAAAGATAGTCCTTAAGTCTTAGATGTGATCTTCTTTTAGATGACTCTTGACAGCAATATCGTCGACATAGTATTCGACTGTCTTCCGTGTATATTCACGGAAGATGGTGCTCATGGCCCGCTGACAAGTTACACCAGCATTTTTAAGACCAAATGGCATGACTGTGTAGTAGTAGACTCCTAGAGGAGTGCGAAAAGATGTATGTTTTTTTTATCTTCGGGATTCATCCTGATCTGATTGTATCCGGAGAACCCGTACATGAAATACATTTGTTCGAACATACAAGTGTTGTCGATCATGATATCAGTGACCGGAATAGGAAACTCATCTTTAGGATAAGCTTCATTAAGGTCTCTAAAGTCGATGCAGACTCAGACTTTTCCTGTTTTCTTTATAACTGGGATGACATTAGCCACCCAATTTGGATGTTGTTCTTCTCTGACAAAGCCACAAGAGAGGAGCTTCTTGACTTTAGCTACTATGACGTCCATTATATCAGGTGTGAATCGATGCTATTGTTGTTTGACCGGCTTAGCATTTGATAGAATGTTGAGCTTGTGATTAGCAATCTTAGGATCTAGTCCCGGCATATCTTCATAGCTCTAGACAAATACGTCAATGTATTCCCGAATGAGCTTAATCAGTTCTTGTTTATCTATTTTCGGAAGGCTTTTGCTGATAATGATTGGCCTTGGAGAGGTTTCATCTCCGACATTGATTTGGACCAATTATCCTCAGTGGGTGGTTCACGTTACTCGAAGCGAAGTTCCCATTGGGTATCCATCTTTTGTGTCCATGGCTCAGTTTCAAGAGTCTCGGTGAAGTCATCATCGTTTTCTGAGAACTCAATGGTCACCATGTTGGAAGATAGAGTCACTCGATGAACATGCCCTATGCTGGTGTCTGAATCCCATGATGCAAAATCACAAGAGTTAGATCATTCTTCTTTGTCAGACTCAAAATCATCTAGAGTTGAGATTGGCGAAGTATAGCCTAACCCATGCTTTGTTTTGTTATAATATTGCAGTGACTTTCCTTTTGGGGTATGTTTACGAATATGAGTTCGCCTTCCCTTACCACCGTTGAGTCCGAATTTGAAGTTGTAGGCCATTTTTTATGATGTCTTAGATTGTTGACTGTAATGACGTAGTTAAAGTCGTCCATTATCGTCATTTTCATAGTTGCTATCAACTGTAGCCTTTTGATTCAATCCTTTGCTGAAGAGGATAGGATGTTCATCTTTCTTTTGGGAGAAAACTAGAAAGAATGAGTCTTGTACTGATTCAAGTGATACCTCATCTTGAAGGGGTTGAACTGCTCCTAATATAAGAGGTTCGAAGTTATCCAGGATTTCTAGATAACATCGTGTGTAATAATTAACATCAATATACTGCAAAAGAGATGCTATTTTATTGATATTTACATCATTATTTACAACAGTGCTCTTGACCTTAGTCTATTGCTTACTAAAATTGATAACAAAAGGAGGAGAAGAAGGAGGCTTGTTACGACGAAGGTCGATAATAAGAGGCTCAGAAGAGGTGAGCTCCCTATGCTCCATCTTTTCAGCATGAAGATGTTTGATATAAGGAGAGAGATTGATGGTCAGCGTCTGAGAAGTTGAAGGACGAGAAGTGTGTCCCTTAACCAGAATCACCAAGACGTCATCCAGACTCTCTTTCCGATCTTCTTCGGTGTCTATAGCCAATCTGACTTTCATGAACTCCTCTTTATACATTCTAGAATTTGTATAATAGGTTTCGATGCCTCGAAAGGGATTAAGATCAGCCACTTTCTTCCATACTTCTCCATTCTCATCAACATATTTGAAGCATTGATGGAGAGTGGATGGCACGATATTATGTTCATGCAACCATGGTCTTCCCAATAAGACGTTTTAGGAGACGTGATTGTCAATGACATAGAAGGTGACCTTCGTATGGAGATTGCCAATTTGGACTTTCGGGCAAATCTTTCCCAACGGTTCGCTTCTTCTGGGATTGAACTCAGAATAGTCGTAATTGTTGTAGAGAGGTTATGAATTGGGATCTTCAGCGCATCCAATAGAGTCTTCGGCATAATGCTAAGTGCAGATCCTGGGTCGACTAGAATGCGATCGACCTTCATGGTATCGACATACCCCATATAGTAGAGAGGTCGGTCATGTTGATTATCCTCCAGAAGCAAATCATCTTGAGTGAAGATGATACTGGGAATCAGTTCCATCATACTATGACAGTGAGAGCATGCCGCCGGTTCCTCGTCCGATTTTTTAAGATGGGTCAGACAAGCGTCAGCTTGCATCAAAGCTTCACTTAATGTCTCTCGGGTTTCCCTTGAGAGACACAGGAGTTCAAAAATCGATAACCTTGCCAGAGTATTTACTAATTGAGCCAATATGTTAAAATTATACGGCTTTTCGAGTCCATAAGGTAGAGTTTTCTTCAATATTTTATCAAAGCAAGCTGGCTGTTTGCCTTTGTCAGCTGTTGTTGGTTTGGGAGGAACATGTTCCGTTTGGGGTGATGACGTTAAAGGAATATTGACAGCAGGAAAAGAAGATGTTGGAGGGGCATCGGAGACTGGAGGAGGAGTGACTGCATTCTCTTGTCCTTCTGGATAGTCTCTGAGATAGAGCCTTCCAGATCTGGTACCAATCATGGCTTCTTCTTTTGGAACTGGTGCAAAGGAAACCATGTTGCAATTCTTCATCCGAGTCTTGCTTCTGGAAGACTTCTTTTGGAGACTCAAAGGATCTGTCCAGAATCCTAGGCCAACACAGGATTATTTGTGTTGAAGACGTAGAGAGAGAGAGGTACAAGAGACCCTTTCCCAAAGTTCAGACCATGGGCTTTCTGTAGATCATATTCCATCTTTGTCATCAGTTTGCAAGATTGTTGACTGTATAAATGGAATTCGGGTCGATAATTGATTTTTAGCTTTGGTGCCACCGTTTCGACAGAAGAAGGTGAAGTCGCCGCTGGAATGAATGTAGCATCCAAAGGTGGAAGCTGTACGCCCAGTGATGTCATATGACATGACTTGTACTTGGCTACCTTTCTTGATTTGGTAGAGAAAGCAGGTGTCTTTGATTCAAAATCAGCAACCAAGTCAGGGTGAATCCACATGATCTCCCCTTTATTAGTTGACAGAGGTATAAGACCGTCGCTTCGTGCTGGAGGAAGGTTGACAATCTCCAGGGTAGCTTTTGGAATGGGGATGACTCCATCTTGTATTAATTGAGCGAAAAAGTCTTCGAATTGTAGAGAGACGACATTGGCAGTCATCGTCTTCTCATCTTGTTGGACAGTGATCGCCTTAATATTGATCAGCTCTTAGATCTTCCCTTTGAGTACGTAACACGCCCTGGTTGGATGTCCCAAGAACCTATGATACATACAATATTTAGGATTTCAGTTTTATCCACTTCATCCGAACGTTTAGCTTCAGGCAGTTGAAGTTTGTTGCTTTTGATAAGACAATCAAATATGCTCAGAATGTTGTCCTTGTATTCCTCCGTAGGACGTGGTGCTCTCTTTTTCAATATTAGGCATTTGGATGCCTAGTTGTTTGAATTTATCAGTACTGTCCTCGGCCGCCCTGGCACTTAATATAAAGGAGGCCCAGTCTTCGAATTGTGTGGGTCTGATCCACATGTTGACTATAGGTAAAAAGTTTGATTTGCATGTATCTGTAGTCAATATATCTGGAGTACCCAGGGATATTTTGAAATCCTTGTGACGGAAGCGCTCTATGAAACGTTCAGCAGTTTCATTAGGTCGTTGTTTGATCTTAATATGGGACGACATAGTCATGTCGTTTGTTCCTTCATAGAATCATTCCAGGAACATTTGTTTCAACCCTGCAAAAGATATTATGCAACCATCTGGTAAGCTACGATACCAGTCATAGGCTGCACCTGCGAAGCACCCGACAAATACTCTAGTGAGTAGAGCATCGTTTATTTGGAGCTGGTCTGTCATTACCTCGAAATGGTTGAGATACAGACAAGGAGATGAGCTGTAGTCAAACAGCATGATAGTTGGTGGCTTGTACTTAGGTAGAAATGGGACTTCCTTCCACTCTACCGGATATGGCTATTTGATTTCTAACTTCTGTAGACCATCCTTCTGCTTAAAAGCATCAAACAGATTACGCAGAAGCTTCACCGCCTCGAGGGGATCTCCCGATGTATGGGGAGCAGTAGATTGGTTCGATGTATTAGGAGGCGGAATCGCATGATATGGACCACCCCCAATACCAGACTGACTTAGAGTAGAATGAGCTGGCATGGTAGCATTGTGAGAAGATTGTACCCCCAGACCGGTGTTGGCAGGTGCAGATGCTGCTATCTATTCTTGGGTTGAAATTGGATTCGCAACCGGTGGAATAGTATGTTGTGCTATGATCACAACATGCATACTTGCAACCATTTCAGTTATGGTTTACAAGTTGGTCTCTAAAGCAGCGATCCACTACTCCTGATTGTCGGAGACGGAAGTATCTTGTTCTTCATTAGTGATATAGGCAGTCGCTTCTCTGGCCACCGAAGATGAACTGGTGGAAAAGATAGTCCGATCAGAGCTCTCGCTATCAGCAACGAACTCATGTAAGAAACTACCCCCAAGATAATGAGTAGGAAGATTCCTTTGACCGATTGAGTCTTGGTCGAAAAGAAGATTCTTTTGACCGATTGAGTCTTGGTCGGAATCAAGATTCCTTTGACTGTGGACATCTTCTAGACAAGGAGTGGGAATATTCCTTTGACCGAGTAGGTCTCGGCCTCTTGACCTTGTATTTTGGTAGACTCCTTCGCTGGAGTCACGGATTCAATCAAGGTATTGCTGACTAGGATTGCGGGATGCGTTACGTCTTGGAAGTTTGTAACTACTATTTTTCTAAAATAAGGATATTTTTGACTTTTTGTGAGATTGATTATTTTAAGTTATTATTTAATTAATTAAATTGTGTTAGTGATATAATTTGGAAAAACCGTAGAACCACATTGTCTAGATGTTAATTATGACCATAGAAATTTAGTTAGTGAGATTAGACATGTTAATTAGACTATAATTTATCTAGATTATCATGTAGAGCCTATTAGTTGACTTAAACAACAAGCTATTTTTGGTTTTTTTTTTCTTAAAGGGCCTTAAATGATATTAGGAAGGCCTTTAGACATTGTACCTAAACAAACCCTAGTCCGACGTATATGGCCGGCCAACCTAGGTCATTCCCTTACTATTTATAGTAATATCTCCCCTCTTCTTCCCCCTTTCATTAGAAATCCTAACCCTAATTTGCGTTCTTCCCCAAATTGCCTCCATCTTTCAAATTGAGTCCAAATTCTCTCAAACTAATTGCAATCTCTTTCCCTTGAAGAGAGGAAGCCTCTATTGACTAGTTGGGAGCATATTGGAGCAATTTGGCCATTCGAAGTTGAAGGAGACCTCATCTTGGGTTTGTTCCTTGAGAATCCATCTCTCAAGTGACAAAAGCCCTCTAAAAACTCGAATATCCCATTCCTTAATGTAGATGCATTCTTTTAGGATCCCCATTACATTAGGAAGGATTTGGGTCAAGTTTGGATTCACATTACACATTTACTGATACATCAATGTATCAGTCACCCCTATTTTATGTTTCATTCCTGAGTCTCAGTTTTATTGTGCCCTGCATCATAGGCTCCTTCACATGTTGAAGGCTCACTTTAAACATGTCCTGTACTATTCATCACTGCTTTAGCTTGAGTCTTCATATCCTTCCTATTTACTGTTTTTGATCTGTCCAATTGTCATCTGTTCAGTCGAAGCCTTGGTTTAGGTCTTGTATGTAATTTTCCTACATTCATTTGATCACTGCAAGGTCATCATCATAAACCATTTGTCCATCTTCGTTTATTCACTGTTGTTACAGTGAAACCACTGTATTCTCCATTTAACTACTGCATTCTAAATAGATGTCCTGCATCTGCATATAACATGTCCACCTTTCCTACAGATTATGGCAATGTCTGCACTCATATACTACACTACATTACCATATCTGCTATGTATGCCTTGTCCTCATACAAATGCTCAGACCGGAGCAATTGCCCAGTCGAGCCTTAGGTACAGATTCATTAGGAGATTTGCATGTCCTGCATTCCCTATGTTTCACTTCCTTTGCTTTTATGTTCAAATATGAACATGATGTATACACTACAACAAAAAGGCTTATTAATAACGCTCGATATGACGTATTGATGACGCCTGATACCTAAGCGTTATCAAAGTTCGAAATACCTTTTTTCTGTGACGGTTAGGGCTAATTCTGGGCTTTTTATAACGTTTATAAAACAAAGCGTTATTAATATTTTAGAGCGGTGGCAAACTTGTAATATTTTGTAAACTTATTAATATTAAGCGTTCGAAATACCTTCTTCTCCTTCCATTTCTCCTCATCCTCATCCTCTTCCTCCGCTCCCATGCTCAGAATTAGGGTTCGGTCCAGCGTCCAGGCCTAGGGTTAGGTTTAGGGTTTCTCCACCGATCCATCCGTCCGATCCCCTCCGCCATGGACTCCGGCGGGGCCTCCGGTGCCCTCTTCTCCGTCGACCCCCTCGAGCGCAACGCCGCCAGGGGGCGCGACACCATCACCTCCATGGCCTCCGGCAACGACGTCATCGTCCTCGACACCAGCAAGGGATGGATCATCCGCCACGACTTCGACCTTGGCCGACTCATTCGGTCCGTCCCAAAACATAATCCTAATTTCCCACCCCCTCCCCTTCCCCCGTTAATTTTTTCTCTTCTCTATGTTTAATCTCTTCGATCCGACGATCGCAGATCTCGACTGCTCCGACGATCGAGGCGGCGACTAGCCGGTCCGCCGATGTGCGAGAGGATACTAGCTTCGATGCCCGTGTATGCGGCAGAGCCAAAGCGGGTCCGTCTCTTCGGAGTCAACCTCGACTGCTCTGAACAAAACGAAGACTACCGACAGAAGGATCAGAGCACGGTGAGTTCCAGTCACCTCCCGCCGCCTTCGCCTCTTCAGTGGGGGCTATTGCCTACGCCTGCAGTGCCCAGCCGGACCGAGTTGCCGCAACTGCCGCCAACGATGGATCAGGAATGATGAGCAACGAGATGAACAAGGTTAGTTTCAGCTAGGCTTTTTTTTTTCTTTCCAAAATTTCTTCCAAACCCTTTGGAACATAATTTGAGTGTTATGTGGAATGATTATATTGGTTAACTAAGAGGTGTTTAAAGGAAACTGAAGAGGAGGTATCAGTGCATCTTAGTATTTAATTTGCATCTTAAAATTTTAATTACTTGAAGGTGAATGAACAGAAAAATGCATATATTGGTAGATATATCTACTTATGTTTTGATAATTGTACGTAGCTTAAAGAGACTTGATATGTACAACTACTTTTTCCCCCTTCTACAGTCTATACTTATCACTTGTATTGTTTTTCCTTGGCTAATTAACAGAATTCAAAGGTAGGCTCAAAATGTAGTTGTACAGTGAGCATATTGTTACCTTAAGGGACTGGTTGTAAGCAGACCTATTTTTTTGCTTCTGTCAAATTAAGTATGAGAAACTAAATGGCATTGAAAGTCATTTTGCTTTAATAAACTTCTTGTGCACAGAACTGCAAGCAAAACATCAAATGCCAGTTTGTTCTCACTTTACAACTAGAAATTCGAGTTTCCGCTGACTCGATTTCTCAACTGAGGAAGCATGAACTAGTAACAGTGAGTAGTTGTTGATTATCATATTTTTTAATTTAAAACTTTTTTATCGGCACCTGGTCATTGTAATGCTAATGTAAACTTTCTATTTGTTTGTGCAGTGACACATTGGAATGCTCAGCTTAAGGAATTGAATGCAATTATCGAGGATCTTCACAGAGTGTTTATCTTTGCAGTAGAGTTTGAGCAAGGGAAGAGACGAGAAATTGGTGTGTTTATATTTCAATTGCGAGTACTTCCCTCTGTTGTCTTTTTACGGTTCTAAGTGGTATCTAGACACAAAAAAGAAGAAGAAGAAGCCAGGTTGCAAGTATAAGTCTTTCGAGGAAGAAGCAGAGACTAGGGCTACATCTGAAAACTTACGTGCTTCTTTGTCAGAAGATATTGAAATTAAGGATCACTCAAGAGTTATAACAAAGCAATCATCAGGTGATGAATCACTTCTTAAATAACCTGAATGCTGATTAAAGATTCTGTATTGACTTTGATTCATTTATATGGCAATGCTAGATTAAAGTGCTGCAAGAAACAAATTGGAGGTTGCAAGAGTACAACACTAGTTTGCAGCAATACAATAGCAATCTTCAGGCTGATGCTGTTAAAAATGGAGAAACCATCCCAAGGCTGTAGAAGGAGAAAAGTGCTATGATGGAAACGCTCACTGGGTTGAGGGACCATGCTAACTTGCTAAAAAATCAGTTGGATTCTTCCAGGGTAAGTGTAGATTTGATGCCCATGTCAGCTTATTTTGTTGAACTGTCTCGTGCTATTTTGCATGTGGGATAGGGATATTTTCAAAATAGGTACAAGGTAGTCACGTACGTTGCACCAATGTAGAAACAGATAAGTTACAAACACGATAAGGATGCAAATCCTCTATGGTGTTTTGTGATGGTGTTCTTATTTAGTACTCTGTAATAAATTCTACGATCTCAATTCTCATCTAGAACATCAGAATTATTGGTACATTTATATGCATGAATGTTTATTTCTTTATACCAGGTATTCATTATTTGGTGATGCATATATAGAGGCCAATTTGCTCTAATTAAATTAATTTGGTCCGATTAATGATGTTCTTGAACCATTGAACACATGAAACATAATCATCTGTAAAATGTACCTTTATATTGTGGTTGTTGCTGGGACGCAGGATAACTGTTCTTTGGATAGCTTCTTTCCCCAACTATACCTCTATATTGTGTTTGTTTTGATAGACGGTAAAGGAAATCAAAACGTCCTCATTCCTTCAGGATACTGTTCTATTTCTTCCCTTTTAAAGGCATTGGCGTCGTTGGAATTGGTTTTTTCTTGCAAAATCTCTGCAATAGTTTTGTATGGTTTCTATATAATGTTATGATTGTTCCTATTTTCATGAAAACTCTTTTCTAAGGGATTATTCTGTCTAGCTTGCTCCAGATATGGGACAAATACTTGATCCCTATCATGACCTAGTTTGTTTTACTCCTTTCTCTTGATATTTTATGATTAGATTTAATTTTTAGGCCTGACAATTATATGGACTGATTTGGTTGTCTTCTCTTTTTCTCAGGATTTCACTGGTGTTCCGGCTGTAGTTGATCTTTCATGATTATTGGTTATGTGGCCAAGTTTTGAAGTGGACAATTTTGGTAATTGTAAATATATATATGTATTTGGATATTCTATTTTGAGAATGTAATGAAGATGTTAATATGTACTCTATTTTGAAAAATGTAATAAAGATGGTGATATATAATATTAAGTTTTTGGAATGTAATATATAATGTGCAGTATAGAGCGTTATAAATATGCTAATTTGAATAGTATAAAGTGTTATAAATGTGCTGCATTGAGCCTATACATATTGTCTATTCATAACGTTTTACAGAAGTCCTGAATTGTGCACTATTTATTAAATATTCATAACGCTTTTATAGAAACTATTCATGACGGTTTTTAATAACGCTTTTAAAAAATATTTATAACATCCGTTTTCATAACGGTTGCTTTGAAAAAAAAGCGTCATGGTTTGTCACGAATGACGCTTTTTAGCCATCATTAAAAGGGTTTTTTGTTGTAGAACTTTTCGAAATCATGTCTAGCATTACATACTTGACGCTAACCCATTCATTATCGGCCAATAGATGTCCTACATTTCCAATTAGGCTCTGTCCTCATTCATTGGACCATGTACAGATGTGTCCTATGTTTTTCACATCCAATTGATCTGCTAATTCGAATATCCTAACCACATTGTTGTCTTGCATACCTTGTATTAGATTAGTATCGGTTGATAGCTTCTAGCTCAGCCTAGTGCCTTCTTGTTCAGACTTAAACCTTCAAGTCCATCACTTGAACCATTTGTTCATGCCCAGGGATGATGAGTACAGATTCACTATAGTTCAGTCTTTACACTGAACATATATACACTCCATCTCACATCTATTACCTGTATTAGGAATGTCCAGGTTGTAATTGGGTTGGTATCCATTTTGTTCAGACCAAGTATCTAGGATCCTACTCCTTGTCCTGTCCCCTACCTTGTGGTTCAGAATATGGACATCTCTTGTATTTTGAAGCCAAGAAACTGTCCACCCCTTCATTGTTTTCTGCCCTACACTCATTAGAGTATCAGTCCAATTACTCTTCCATTTATGTTCCCTTGTGACTTGTTCAATTTTTGAAGCTCAATCCTGATATGAACTCTAGATAATTGTCCTGCAATTTTGAATTACCTATCTATATACTCATGTACCAGTTAATAGATGTCTTTTCCAACATTATAAGGTAAAAAAAAAAAAAAGATATGCCCTGCCCTGCAATAAACCCTAGTAGTTCTGTCCTACATCATTGAACATGAATCCACCACTGCATTGTTCTATCCTTATGTGAACTATATAACATCTGTCCCTTATCCCTTGCATAGCAATTTCCTTTTTGAAAATGGTTATTCCCTGCATTAAAGGGCATAGTCCCCTTTTTTTGATGTTCAGACCCCCCCCCCCCCTCCAACTGCTGTTCTTAAACACTCTAATGCACTTATGCACTTAAGGTCAGTAAGGTTAAAGTCTAACCTACATTTATGTTACATTAGTATTACTCTGTACTTTAAAGGTTTTACAGTTTTGCCATCTAACCCATGGTAGCCTCCAACTAATTGCTTATAAGATGGACCATCCCTCTATTCCAAAAAACCTCCAACTAATAAGCCACATCTTGTTAGTCTCATACCATGTATCCCAAAAAACCACAAAAATGCAATTTTAAGTATTAATAGCAGTGAACAAAATTTCTAGCCATCAATTTAAGCCACGATAGGGCAAATATCTCATGAAGACTGAACTGTTGAAGATCATCAACGATATTTCATCAGTAGAACAGTTGCAATTCATACAACTGACGGAGCCACCTCCGATGGGGATGTTTTCCCATACAAGAAAATAATATATAGATAGTTCACAAAAACTAGTTTCGATATATCATACTAGTACGAAGCATAAATTTCAAGTTGCCAATTGGTTCCCTTTTTCCTGATGATTCCCTTTATATCAATCTGTATAGAGCTTCCCTCCTATAGGTGAAACAGAACACTCCTTCCCAGGTTGTACCCTGGCCCAAGACTTGACCAAATGGCTAAGGCACCCCCATGCCCATGCTTCCCGTGTTCCTCTGTCCTGTTGCATGCATCATCCCCTGGTTGTATCACTGGTATCCTATGTAAGAGTCGACCCAGGATATATTTTGAGACATGTTCTATATCCCTAACGGTGAGTAGATGGGGTAATAGGCTACAGCAGCAATCGTAACAGCAACATAATGCTAGGTTAGTCTAAGATGCCAGGTAATAAGAAATTAGCCAATTGGTATTAGTATCGACTTGATACAAGAAGGTGGTTCCACGTGTCAGTATCAATTTGGTACAAAAAGAATTTGACATACAGTATTTATTAGATACTAGAAGAGAACCTAATCATGTCAGTATCCTTTAGATGCAATAGGAAATCCATATAACAGTATAAACTTTTCAGCAAGGCATAGATACAGAGGTTGTCACAATTCCTTCCTTAGTAGTAGGTGTATATTTCACTCCTATTAGTCAGAGTATCCCCCAAAGCTTGTAACCTTACGAGACAGGGATGGAGGAATCAGTACTTCACATTGCCAAGTTGGTCGAAGGCACCAGATATTAAGAAATTTGCCAATTTGGTAGTAATACTAATAGGATACAGAAAGAATAACCTACCTGCCAACATCAATTGGATACAAACTAAAATCCAACTAAATAGTGGATCTCAAGTACCAGAAGAGACTAACATGTCAGTTTGGTCATCTTGTCTTATATGTTGCCTACAAGGTATATCTAGTTACAAGGTTTCTAAGTCTATATGTTTAACTAATAGCTACTGATACGAACTCTAAATTGTATAATCGACTCTATCTGACACCCGCAGTAACTCAATACAAACGTTCCCAATATCTACTGGCTATTGTGTTGTGTAACATATATGTAATGCAACTAAAACCAGTAGCTAATTATGAGAAACCTGAGCCCTCTGAAATTTGAGTAGTCACTTTTCCCTTGTTTATGATACTCCCTTAAACCTCAACTGATACGCTAGCAGTCTTCCCAAATGTACCAATGGTTATTTGGCAGAGCTACGAATTTCTAACTTGATAGTTTAAACATTTGACCTACCCTTCTCACCAGAGCACAAACCCAACTACCATCTAGCCGTCAAGGTTATTGCATCGAACATATGGTGTTCCTAGTACAAAGAAAGCTGAATACAAATTCGCAAGAATCAATACTAACCTTGGTTGTTCCTGTAAGTTTTGACGAAGGCTCCACGAAGACAGTTGTAGTCGATCCTTCTAGGGTTTATAGATGCAAAAGGTCTGTCGGCCCTTTCTTTATGTATATATAGGGTTTGTTTATTAGGAGGAGATAAGAAGAATCAAATTTTTGGGTCGATCTGATCAATCGGATTTAGGAGGAGGGTTCCTATCGAGTTTTTTGGTTTAAACTCAACAGAGTTATCCCCAACAGAGTCGGCCAAGCTCCAATTTGAATTTGGAACATTAGTGAAGAAACCTTTTACATATTTCTTTTTTGCAAAACTAATATTTTCCTTATTTAACTTATATAGATATACATTAGAGAGTAAAATTATGTGTCAACAATAAAATTAATAATAAAACAAATAAACAAATTGGGCCCATGGACTCACAAATCTACTCCCCCCTGACAAAGTGTTTCGTGTTTAAACTCATCTTCTAATGCTAAGTCATTTATATATACATAAAATCTAGAGTTTAATTTAAAAGAAGTATCTACAAATTCAAAATCACCATCTCATGTCAAGTCATAAAAATACTTTCAAAAAAAATCAGAAAAGGGGTTTACAGCTAAGCCTCCGAAAGGTATTCAAATTTCTATATCAGTTTATCTTTGGACGACCGTCGTCAAAGAAAAAGGCATCTTCAAGTCTGCTCAAATGTCAAGAAGAAGACGTCATCAAAGGGCTATATTCTAGTAATATGTATTTATTAGCGATCCATGCATCTATCGTATCTATCTTAAACTTAACTGATTTGCTACAATAAAAAATGGGGAGATTGTTAGCCCAATGATTGTATCATATTTTTGAATATGGCTAATTGATCAAGTTTAACAAAATGATGTCACTAACAAACATGCAATCACTATAATATTGCTACTTAAACTTAGTATTGTCCTACTGCTCAATAAATTTATCATAGTACTACTGCTTTATTCGTCTAACATGTACTTGCAGACAAATAGTAAGCATGATAAAACCAGGATAATTATAATAAAGACTTAATGGTGGGCCAAAGATGGCGTTATACAAGAAGATTTCTCTGAACTGCCCAACAACCTATCCCGGGCCTCGCTCTCGGGGGTTTCGCTGACCGGTCAACGAACAGAGGTCGAGGGGGCAACGCCCCCCATAGGAGTTCGGGGGTGAAGCTCCCGAAAGGTATTCAGATTTTCAGATCTGTTTATCTTTGGACGACCGCCGTAAAAAAAAGTTTCTTCAAGTCTGCTCAAATGTCAGAAAAAGACGTCATCAAAGGGCTATTGATTTTTTCAATTTCTTATGTATTTTTATCTTTATTGAGTCTAGAAAAGTATGTAAGATTGATCAAATCAGTACTGGCTTAGCTAATCTCAATCCACAAAAATATTGCCTACTTATCCATAATTTAATATATAAAAGTTCATATACCAAAATAGCCGAAAGCCCTTCAAAATTGGCCCAAACAGTTCTGGCAGAACTGCCTGAGTTTGGCTCAAGTTCGATCAGGGTAGTTTGTGTAGAATTTTGAATTTTCTCAAAATCTACATCCAATGTTCGAATGCAAGATTTTTGCATCCGAACTCTGCCCGAATTTGGTCTACAAAACACACTATAAATAGAGAAGAACTTTAACATTTCCAAATTACTCATGTCTTCTCTTCTCTATTCTCTTCTAAGTATTTTCTATGAACTACACTTTCAAATCTAGCCCATACCATTATTAGCCAAGCCAGTATGGGTTCTGTTTAATCTAGAGTTTGGTTGTAAAGAGTTGTATCGGAGGTTGTATTCAAAAAATGTTTCAATTTTTAAAATCACCCTTTGGAGTCGGTCATGCACTTATTGCCAAGCACGATGTTGTAAAGTCGGTCGTGCACTTGTCGCCAAGAACGGTGTTATAAGAGTTGCAAGCACTCAATTAAAGCTTGTGCCATAGTAGATTAACATCGAGCAAGAGTACTCGAGACTTGTCTAGTCCTCTCAAAAGGAAACTAATATATATCGCTGTGTCACTGAGTTTGATCTTCTTGACTCTTACTTTACTGTAAGTTATTTACTGCCATATTATTTGCTTTTACCTGCCATAGTATATAAGTTCTAATTTTTTAATTGGTGATATTTTCTGCTACACATGCACACACTCTATTCACCCCCTCTAGATGTGCTCAACGATCCTACAGTCTGAGGATGATAAGCAGTACTAATCTTTAACTTAGTCTCCATGGCCAGCTAAAGGCTTTTCCAGAAGCGTGACAAGAACCGCCTATCATGATTAAAGACGATGGATAGTAGAACTCAGTGCATTCGTACTATCTCGTTAAGGTAAATCTGAGCCAGTCGATTGATGCTCCAAGTAACTTTGATGGCGATGAAGTGCGCTGATTGGTTAGTTGGTCGACGTTGACCCAGACGATATTGTTCTCCCATGGCATCTTTGACAGGCCAACAATAAAGTCCATGGTTATGTGTTTCCATTTTCATTCTGATATGGCGAGGTTTTGCATCTCTCCGCTCGGCCTTTGGTGTTCTGCTTTAACTTATTGACAGGTCATACTCTGCGACACGAAGTGTGCTACGTCCTTCTTCTTGGTGTGCCACCAGAAGATTGTGCGAAGGTCCTTATACATCTCTGTGCTACCGAAATGCAAGGAATATTTTACGTAGTGCGCCTCCAACAATATTTCCTTTTTAGTTCTAAGTCCTCCGGGATGCAAAACCAACCCTTTACCCGCAATACTCCAGCCTCGTCTTCCGCAAAGTCGGTCGCCTTACTTGTTGAAACAACCTCCAACATTTTTTTAAGGTATGGATCGTCCTTCTGAGCGGACTTGATATTTTCTAACAAGCACAATTCTAGCCGCAACGGTGCCAATTTAGCTCCCACGAATAGAACCCAAAGTTTAATGCCCATTTCTTCTAAGTCCTGCAGTAGACTTTTGTTAATAGATAGCGAGGCTATGTATTTTCTGCTCTATTTATCGGCCACCACATTTTCTTTGCCAGGCATGTAGTCAATCATCAAGTCATAGTCCTTGATCAGTTCTAGCCAACGCCTCTGTCGTAAGTTTACCTCTTTTTGGATAAAGAGATACTTGAGGCTCTTATGATCCGTGTAAATATTGCACACCACGCCAGAAAGAAAGTGATGCCACAGTTTTAATGCGAATACAATCGCCGCTAATTCTAGGTCATTGGTGGGGTAGTTCTTTGTCACTCTCCATTCCCGGAATACGTAAAATTTTGATTTTTCCTGTATATGGTATCCGGCACCTGTATCTTGATTGTATGTATCATATGTTTGTAACTGGCCATGGCATGGAACAGTATCTTATCGCGGATTAGTGTGCCATCCCTTGTCCTTGTTTGGTTGTAGGTGTGGTTCACTATTTCGATGATAGAATTTCTGAACCATGTTGTGGTTAGAATTTTATTTATTTAATTAATTTAATTAGTTGTATCATGTAGCAATTAACATGTCATTAGTCACATGGTTAAGAGCATACTTGAGATTAGGATTTTTTTGAGTCAACCCAACCCCTATATATATTCTCTTCCTCACTCTCTCTCCTCATTCACTCTTTTTATTTCTTTTCCTCCCAACCAATAGGCAAGTATACATCTTACACCAAATGGAGAAGTTCTTGCATTTTTTATCTCTTAATTTTTCTTTAATATGATTTGTCTATATTGTTCTTCTCATCATCCTCTACAAGTTTAGTACTTAGCATTTTTGATTTCCATGGGTCAATTCATGTAGATCTAAGTTTATGTCATTTTTATTTTTCTTGGGTTTGATCTAGTAAACCTTGTTATTTTCAAGTTTTGATGGTTCCATGTTGTAGAGAATTTCGTTCTACCCCAATTTGACCTATGGAAGTCTGGATTCTGACCTTTGATGGAGGAGTTATGAAGCTTTGAAGCCATGACTTTCCATAGTTTTTCTTCTCGAAAAATGGAGAAGAAGAACAGTACTTGACCGCATGAACTTCCATGCGGCAAGTTCTCCTGGCCGCATGACTTGTTAGTTTTCAGCCGCATAAGACTTTATCCCTAGCCGCATGAACTTAATTTCTTTCAGCCGCATAAGCAGTCTGGCCACATGAGAAGTTCCAGCCGCATAAGCAGTCTGGCCGCATAAGCAGTTTTCGGCCGCATAAGCAGTTTCAACCGCATAAGCAGTCTGGCCGCATAAGCTGTCCTTGAACTCCTTGCCGCATGAACACCCGCATTCCTAGCCGCATAAGCCCGCGTGCTCTCAGCCGCATATGAACCGCTCTCCTGGCCGCATGAAGTTATTTTCCTTAAACCGCATGGGGTTGCTTTCTCCCACAGCCGCATATGCGCGCATCGTTTGGCCGCATGGCGTTGGTCCCCCGCAGCCGCATATGCGCCCGTCTATTCCCAGCCGCATGAGCTTACTCACTCCCAGTCGCATGAGCACGCATCCCTTCAGCTGCATGCGCGCCGCATTCCTGAGCCGCATGTACCCGTTCGTCCTGAGCCGCATGGCCCAGCTTTTCTGAGCCGCATGAGCCCATCCACCCTTAGCCGCATAGGGCCTACTTTGGCTGTTTTGTATATTTTGTGTCCTATTGATTGCATTATGGCAAGAATTTCTCCCAACTTCCAACATGGAAGTGGTAGATCCTTGTGTTGGCTCCAAGAATCTTCATGTTTCACTTTAACCAAATTTTATTTGTGACTTTTATGTCACGAGAGGTCCGTGTGACTTCCTGACTTGACCATGTTCCTGACCAGATTACCTTTGTATGTGCTGGTACCTTTTCTAAGTGTGTATTGAGATATAATATTAAGTATGCACTGCGGTGCTATTTAATGAGTGCATTGAGGTGTGACTCTACGTGCTAAGTGATCATTCGTGTTATATGTCAATACATGTGTACTTTCCAGCACAGTCAGGGTAATTGGTCAGCAATAGTGTTGTGGTATAATGATTGTTGTTTGAAGCATTACACTAAGCATGGATCTAGATTTGGGACTCCTTGAGCCGATGTGGATTCGTACTATGGTACGATATATAGGGGGATGACCATGTGACCACGACATGTAATTCCAATATCAAGATATGGTTAATCTAAGCCACTTAAATCGATAGAAGCATTGGGAGGGAACAGAATTTCGAGATCGTGCCATACTAGCCACCCTCGGGTCCCGTCCTGACGTGTCGGGTTGGCCGCCACGGATACAGTTTCATCTGCCTATAGTGGATGACTATATCTGACTCCTGCGTGCTATGTGTTATATGTTTTTAGCACAGTGGCCTTACGGAAGACCGGTGCATAATTAAAGTGCTATGTATATGTATATTATATGGTTTGGCTAGCCCTGCTGGGTTACACGATCTGAGAATTCCTATATTGCATTACTGGGATAATCCAGGCAAATCATAGAAAGCCGTAGAATTTGATTGGCCACTTGTAAGCCGACTTATTTGTGATATGTTATCTTTTGTTAGCAACTGAGGAACATGGACTATCGTGGTGCGTGGTCCAACCCATGTCCTTGTTTGGTTGTTGGGTTGGGCTATTGTGCTGCGATAGGCTATGGACCGAAGTCGCGAACAGAAGCCCTTTTACCTGCCTATGGTTATAGGATATATCTTATCTCGGCACGATATTGGCACCGTTTGTCCTTGTTTGGTTGTAAGGGTGTCGTATTGTCTCGATGATATGGTATAAGCCTATAACTCGTGAATCAGGCCTTATTTTACTTATTGGGTTTATCTCACTCTTTTGTGCTCCCTTGTGGTACTTGTTATTCGGGGCCTGACCCGCTGGTTTTGTTTGGCCAGATTTTGTAGCAGCTCCAAAGGATCCAGCCTTCCACCCGAACAATGGTGCACACCAGGAGTATGGGCGCCAGGGACCATGAGTGGGTTTCTTCTTCACCGTTCTGATATCTTCTATTTTTTACTTGGCGTTTAGCCACCGGCACCTGTTTAGCCGGCAGTTCTGGACACTAGTTTCCTTTTGCATAATTGTAATTAAATCAAACTGCAGCTGACTATAGCTATGTACTATTAACTCTCTGAACTAGCTCATCATTTTGTATAGCTAGACTCATGAATCATTTTGATGAAGCGTCGGGGTTGCCTTACTGCTTTGTCATATATGATCATTATTTACTGCTTCTTGTTTTAATTGATTGAGACATAGATGCTCCGTGGGACCATAGGAGACCTGATTGTAGCATGCACCCCCTAGTCTCTTGACAGCCACGATCGTCGTATGACGTTTATATACCTCATACGGTGTAGCTGGCATAGTCCATCTCAGTATTCCGGTACTGGAGCGTGACATTCTTCTTCAGTTATCGGAAAGCAAAAGATATCACCTTATTCTGCTGCACGAGTACACCAAGCTCTGACCTGAAGCATCACTGTATGAGATTTTACCACTAAGGGGGCATTTGGCTTAAGTTTTGGAGGCTTGGAAATGGATTTTGAATTCTATACCCATGTTTGGTATGTCTAGGATTGGGAATTATCACGCCCCGATTTTGAAGAATCGATAATCGTCCCCCAACGTGATGCCATACAAGCCTAAGTTGCACTCGTATAAGGCAGAATCCTAAGGTTATCCAAAACACAACAACTAGAGAGTACATGAAATAAATGAATAACACATTTGAAATGGAAAAAAATTTGCTTAATTAATATTGAACATCATTTACAAGACTCTATTACAATAGGCACCGCACAAGCTTACATCTTGACTCAAAATACAAAATGACTCTGATTAGATAGTTGTTCCACACATTACATCCCCTTTGTACAACCAAAACACAAAATATCTGCTATTATGGGGAGTCGAGACATCTTTCTTCTGGATTGAATGTGGAGTCTTCAAGGATTGAAACAAAGCCTTCGGCACACGGACAAGGCTTCAAAATGAATAGCATCGCCTTGAGTTAAGTGGTACTCTATCTTGGTTAGGGGCACCTGTGGAGAGCAAGGATCAAACGTTAAAGTGTACTGGTGGGTGGCTAATTATATTTCATTCTCTCATTTGGTTCAAGAAGTTATATGAAACATGCACGTACATGTATATTTAGTGATCTTTCTAGTCATCCTAATGTATTTCATATGCATTTGCATATATAAGCAACATAAACTACGATAGAACTTACCCACGGCAGAGCGTGCCGTGCAATATGAGACTTTCCATGTTCTTTTCTATCAATTGTTATAATTTACTAGTATAGTGTGTACAATTGTATATGTGAAGGTCACTGACACCACAAGCCATCCTGGACTATAGCTTTGTTAGACGGAACCCTTTCAACGCAAGTAGCGAGCCCCACTAAAAGTTTTCGAATAACCTGTGCTAGTTTCCAACACAGCTATCATATTTTCTCCTAGGCCGAATTGGTCTCGTGGTCCCGGGGTACCGTTGGAGGAAACTTTACCTTGTACACAAGTTGTCCATGACCGTGCTAAACTAAGCTAGTTACTCAAGAATGATCTATATTATGAGAACTTAACTATTTTCACTGTGTCCCGCCTTGTCTTGGAATCATTTAATTAACGAGTCTATCATTTGTTTAACACAGTTATATATCATGAATAACATAGCAAGCATGTAGAAGTTTTATGGCATAACAGTTCTATAGCGAGTGTACGTGATAAGTCGTACAACAATTCATTGAAAGTAAGCATTTGTGACCTTGTATTTTCGGCTAACATTCTTAACGATTGACTGGAGAACAAGAGGGTCAAAGGGAAGAAGGGTCAGGCACTCACCTTGATTGTTTGATTGGGGCGAAAGTCCGGTTGGTTGCACTTGGATAGCACCTATATGATTACCTGAAATCGCATAAGCAACTTATCAGAACACTGCCTTATTCAGTGAGTTCGATATGAAATACGAAGTTCGAAGAACGCAAGCCATAAAAACCATTGAAAACATTCACGAAAACGCGTTCAGAAAAACCAAGCCAAAGAAGCAAGTGTGGCATGAAAAGCAGAGCAACGTGAGGTCTCTCCGACCCAGCCCAGAGTCCTTCCTCGAGGCACAATCTGCTGAATATGAGACTTGATTTTGATGAAGTCATTGCATAACGAGGAAATGATCTTAATTCAATCGGTCCCATTCAATCGATTCAATCAATCCCGATCGATCGGTTCCGACTAAATCGATAGCGATTGTGTTCCTTTATTCGCGCACCCCATGGACGAAGAACGGGACACGATGTAGGGACGGAGCACTACATAAATTATGGATAATAGGAGGGGCTTCATATTTTCATTGATGTGGGAAAACTATTCCCAAGCCCTCCATTGGGAATAGTTTTGCATTCCTAGGAATGTTGTTTAGATATTTTGTTTGGATGTTAATACCCTCTATTTACTTTCAAAATTACAACTTCTAGTCCAGACATGTGAATGGTAATAGTAGCATCATAAAATTAATGGAAGAGTATTTATGAAAATTTAAACAAATCAAGATTCCTATCTATGTGTTAACCTAACATAAAAATAAAATAATTGAATTTTTGGAGTACATATTCTCAACCTAACCAAACATGGGTATAAGAATGTTGAATTGCTTTCCTATGGGAAAGGAATAGAAAATGGATTCCTAAGAATACAAAAACTCCATCCAAACGAGCCTAAGAGGCCATGGGCTAAAAGCCCAGTGTGGTCTTCGGGCTGGGCTAAAAACTCATGCCAGAAAATAATAGGTGTAGGCCCGAGCCCAATGATGGGGATAAAACCAAATTTTATTTGTAAAAAACTGAATTTAAAGTTAATGAAGTGGGTCGACCCAATCCATTCCAGAATTCAGACTAAATACTAGGACGACCCAAACATTGTGCTGCCATAGTATTTAGAATATTGTTTGGTTCATAATTAGAAAATTTAGTTAGTTGTAATTGGAAATTAGTCAACTAGAAATCTAGTAGTTAGAAATTAAGAAATAGTTACAAGAAGTTGGTTAATCAAGAATCTCTAGAATATTCTAAACGAATTAAGTAAGGGTTTAAGTTGAACTAGATAATTGAAGAGTTAGTCTAGAAGATTCTAGGAAAATCTGTGGGACTAGAATTTAATACTTTAATGTTATTTTATAGGTGGACTAGTGCAACTCTCACCCTTGGATTAAGGCAAGTGCATATTGTAACACTCCAATCCCAAAAAATATAGGACTAGGAATTCGTAAACATGCCATCTACGTATCAAGTGGACTACAGCCCTACTCGAATACGTATATGATGTCTTGTTTTCTAAATCTATCTATCAAATTAACTAATAGATATATATCTCAATCCACATAATAAGAATATCAAGAATGAACCATATGTATCATGGTCTGCAGCCCAATAACATATATGTTCGATTAGACCCAAAAAATAATATAGGTCCATAAAACTAGGCTAAATAGCATAATATAGATAGCGAATAAAATATAGAAGTACGATAAATACCTAAACTCTGATACAGCAAAACCACCATATCGCTGAACTACTCCTATATGAATGACTACCTGGAGAGATCACCAGGACATCAGCGGGACGTAACAAGGTATATAATATACATGCCAAGTAATAGTAAAAAGAATATCTATATAATGAAGGGTAACTGTCATAACCATCTAAGTGTAAAACGTAGTTGAAGACAATTCTAATACCAGGCCTAGCCAAATAGGCAATCACTCATGGCACCATGTCGTGATACCAATGAGTGAACAAGAAACAACTCCAAGGCTCTGCTACAGAGACCGAGGCACACGAAAATAACCAAACCTCAATTAAGGAGACATGTTCATGAGTCACGACGGTCGGATACTTCGGTAGAGTCATCACCACCTCATACTATAGAACTATCCAGTCAAGTATAAATCATGTACCATTAACAAGTCACACAAGCTAGTACTACATGCTATCAAAGAATCCATAGCCACGAATATCTCATGTCAGACTATGTATTATATCATCATCATCCACTGTACCCGTGTCATGTGGTCCATTGTGTCAATGGACACAATTTGACGTATCAACATGTCTAGTGTCAATACTCGATATCTATAAGTAGACATCAGACCCAAATAATAATCGGACGCTAAGTATCAACTAATCCTACGTCTACAAAATATAAATAAACAGTAAATAAAGAAAATAGAAAGTACTAAAATATGGCAAGGTACACTTGACTGTAGTCCCCAAGTGTGCGCACTGCGGTCCGACTCCAATACCCTTGGTCACACTGTCTCGTATTCCTAGAATAAAATATACAAACTACCAATCAACGACATATCAATGTCACACACACGCACACACACTATGTTTACAACCTTACTATATATAGCCTCGACTAACCATATTCTAACTAGACTAGTACCAAACCATATATATAGCCATATCTAACATTCGTATATCAAGTCACCAAAATAAAAATATAATATTTAATTCTGAAAATTTATTTAAAATACATTTTTAGACCAAGAAAACAAATATCTAGTACTATATCAAACTAGTATCAACATGACAAAATAATTTTTTGAAGAATAAATAATATAATATTTAATTTTGAAATATTTTCTAAAAATATTAATAATCATTATTTAACTATAATATATGCAAGAAAACTAGCCTCTAATTACATACCAAACTGGTATCAACACTAGTCAACTATCCGACCCGATTGAACCCAAAAGTAAATAGTTTGTAAATAATCATTAAATCTGGAATAATTCAGTAAATAATGAAAAATACGATTTGTACATGAAAATACACAAAATAATCATTTTATAAAAATATTACGAAGTTTTGGGTTTGAACGCAACATTAGTTTCGACGAAAATCAACGTTCGACAACTTGTACGATGGAAACTAATTTTAGAAATATGAAAAACTCAATGAGATGGCTAACGAGCATATTTTAATGACGGAACAAGATGTTAAGAGTGTTACCAATATTTTTTGAGAGGTCGAAGTACTCTGCAAGTCGCCGGAAACTCGCATGCGACAAAATTGGTTCAACCTGGACACGCATTCGTAAAACGGATGCCCTGGACAAACCATGCGAAACAATATGGATAGCCAATTGAAGATAAAAATAGACACATAGATCTAAAAGTTAGTTTTAGTTTTGCGACAAACGGACATCGGAAAGTAGATGAAAACTCGTTTACAAATCAGCATACCTGTGTTTCAGCCCAAATTCCAGTCGACTTCGGGTGCTTTCCGCACCTTGTGTCGACCAACCAAGATGTTGTAGCCACCAAAGTCCTTACTGGGATAGTATAAGGACGTCCTAGGGCTGCGAGGAAGGTGGTAGAAGGATTGGAAGTGGTCAGGTTTAATGGTTTTGGATGGGTTGAGAAGTTATATGCGCGCTTGAGAAAGATTACAAGGCCGCTGGTTTTTGTGATGTTTAAATATAAAAACCTCACAGAGAGAAAGAGAGAAGGCATGGGTTAAGTAGGGAAAAGGATTTGGAGGGAGTGGTTTTGGTTTGGTGGAATTTGGTTGAGATTTGAAATTTTTATGAATTAAAAAAGAAATAAAAAGATTGAATGAGATTTGTTATTTCTAAATAACCCCTCTCAATCTTTATTTTGGATATTTGCATATTCCACTATAGGTGGTTGTAAATAATTAAAAAAGACCATCTAAAATTATCCTATTAGGCTAGGGCAACATAGAATAAGCTCTACCCATCCTAGTTGGACTAGTTTCGAGCCGGTATGATTTATTGAATCGGAATAGGCCCTAAAAGTCTATTAAATGGGTCTTGTGTGCCATCTGAAAATAAATAGCACATGGGAACTCAATTGAGTGGGATACTATTGGCATGTGTGTAGTAGGCTCAAAATAGGTCAAAATTATATATTGGGTCGGAAAGTTTGAATCGGGTTTGGGCCTCAAATTGGAATCAGAAAAATACATCTAAATTATGGCGAAGGCAAAAAATGACCATTTTGACTTGAAATTTGTGCAAGCAAAATATAGTGCATAAGGACATGTTTGAGTGGGACATGATATGTCTACTTGAATGTGGACTCCTCTAGAACACGAATATGAAATTGGTTTCAAAAAATTGGCCAATGTTGTGCTTCAAAAGTCAAAGCTACGACCAAGTGTATTTATAGTCATAAATAAAAATAAAATATAGTTTAATAAATTTAAAATTTATATAAAATAAATAAAAAAATTCCAAAAAATTAGAGGGCTTACACATACTCACTCTACTTTACAATTATGTATTCATGCATTGTTTGTGTCACGACCCACGCCGGTATGATCGGGTACGAGTTGTGAGCGCGTCCAACCTACACCGTAATATCGGCGGTAGTGAGCTATTTAGACCTCAATAATCGCAGTAGTGAGCCGGTCGCCAATATGTTGGGATAAAGTCAGGGAGCGAGAAGTGCTCGGACTAGAACTCGTAGAACAAGCCATCAAGAAGGTCTATATGATTCGAGATAGACTGTACATTGCACAGAATCGACATAAGAGTTTTGTAGACACTTGTCGGCGACCGCTAGAGTATTTGGTCGGGGACCATGTGTTTTTGAAGGTGACTCTGATATGGGGTATTATGCGATTCATAGTTAAGGGCAAGCTGAGTCCAAGATTTGTAGGTCCTTTCGAGATCCTCGAGAGAGTAGTTGTTATAGCCTATCGGATTATGCTACCTCCTGCCTTGCCCGAAGTGCACTACGTCTTTCGTGTTTCTTAACTTCTAAAATACGTGCATGACCCAAGTCACGTGGTTAATTTTGATCAGCTAGAGCTGCATGCCGACTTGTCATACTCGGAAGAGCCCGTTCAGATTCTAGACCATAAGAAAAAAGTTCTGCGGAATTGTTCGATGACTTTGGCTCGCGTGCTATGACATAACCATTTAGCTGAGGAGTCAGCATGGGAACTATTGACAGAGATGAGGGACAAGTACCCTTCATTATTTGTCGATTAGAAGTCCGACCCTTGTTTTTATGTTTCAGGACGAAACTTTTTCTTAGTGGTATATTATGTAGTGTCCCGCTCTCGTGGATAATGTACTATGTAATAGGCTCATGGCGAGTTATTCTGGGTTGAGAACAAAGATGGCTATTCTGACTCAATCATGACCAGTTCGGTATACAAAAACTTTTTTAGCATCACAAAATTGATTTGGACGAATAAGTCCTAGATGCAGTGGACTTTGTTTCGACGAGTGAGATCTATATAAGAGTCCCTTCAACATGACAAGTATGTTGTTGGTTTTCTTGGATGTTTCCGCTGCATGGTTTGGTGAATGTGTTTTCGCGTCGATTTCTATATTTGCTTTGAGAAATTCGAGAGGAATGATTGAAGAAGGATTCTAATATGATGTCTGTGCCATTGCATGAGTTTGTGTAACTGACAACTGATCGTTGCGAAGCAATCTCCTACTCTCGACATATTTTCTACTTGGTGGGTGGCTCGGCCCTTTATTTTTTACTCCTTCACGTCAAGGAATTCTTATTGTTCAAACATTAAAATTGACGATGCCGAATAAATGCATACTATGACACTAAGATATAGAATATGGAATAACTGTAACAAACTAGTATAATTAAGGGTATAACTTAACTTGATCGCCTCGCACGCGAGGCGAGCAGTTTTAGTTCGAAACCGTGAAAATTGTTGAAAAGAATGAATAATGAAACATCGGCTGTGGCATGGTGCCTTGGGGCATTTCGTGCCTACGAGCTACCAAATTTGAATGTACGATTATGTGGGAAATGAATTATTGCACGAGCTTATGGATTTTAATGCTTTAAATTTTGTTAGTTGCCTTGCATATGTTGCATAGATAAAATTGTTCACGTATTCCATGGTTATGGACAACTTGTGTGCATGGTTAGCTTTCCTCAAAACGGTATCTGGGACATCGGAACATAATCGGCCTAGGAAAAAGTTATAAAATCATGCTTCGGCACGATGCATTGTGGGACCTACAATCAGACTTGCAACTGGGCTGATAGGGTGCCTCGCAATGCTACGTTAGCATCCTTTATGGTCGATATCACTAATGGCATCATATAAGATAGATAGCATGCTCACCTATTGTCTTGTGCATGTAGTAAGTATTATATCTATTTTATGCAGGAACGGGTACAGTCGAGGTAAGAATTGATATGAAATGCTTATGGTTACTGCTTTAAATTATGTCTTCGATATGAACTGCAACTCATCTAGTTCTAATCGCAAGACAAGTTTGAATACATGCAAATCCATAATGAGCAATGTCGGTTTAGGCGAGTGAGTTCGTCCCGCTCACTAGTGCATTCCCAAGTGTACTAATCTCCAACTCTCCAGGTGACGAGCATGATGTGAGAGCACGAAGCTAAACTGAAGCTGAAGAACGGGAGGTAACTTGAAGCTCTTCCTATTTTTTTAAGTATTTTGAAGCCGATTCATCTCGAAGGCTTTTGTTTCAATGTATAAAAGACATAAATGTATGGAACGACGAGTATAATTTCATGACAACTTGTCGAATATTTTTCCTTTTGTTATTTCAATAAATGTAGCTGCAATGACATATATAATGTAAAAACGACCCTGTCCTTCGTGGCAAGTTCTCAGTGAAAAACTATTTTCTTCATATATTTCGTCTCAAACTCTCTCCACTATTTAATTTCAACTTGTTGTTTCAAAAGAATTATCAAATGTACATTTTTGTCTTGTATAAATACAATTTAGATTTGTACGACATCACGTCCCAACGAGAACGATCGATTCGGCCAAGATCGATGCAAGGACGAATTATTTGGCGAATCGGGTCGTGACATTGATTGTGGGTGTTATTTAAAAAAAAACAAGTGGGTCTTATATTTTGATAGAAGAGGAAACATATTTGATGTACAGGTTTGGGTATAACACATCTACTCCCACATACACATGTCATCTTCGTAAGGCCTAGTTTGGTTTGCGAAATCATGGAGTTGGAATGAAAATAGTTACTTTTCTATGTTTGGATGTCAAATGAATTGAGGAGAAAAGTAAAAGAAAGTGATTCCCAATGGAAAGAAATTAGGAAAGAAAAATAGTTTTATCTATCAAATCAAGGATTAATTTTTTTCCACTTTTAAGTATCGACTTTCCTTCCATTTTTTTTGTCATTTCAAACCACCATTTTTTTTTTTTTTTTGATAAAAATTATAATTTTTCACAAAAAACCAAAAAGTTGATTTTCTTTCCTTTCCTTAAACCAAAGCAAGCCTAAAGTGAAGGGGCCCATGGTCGGAGACGAGAATTATTGGATTATATTATGTAAGCAAAAGGGAAAATGGAGAGAGTATTGCAAGCCTCCAGCCACTCGAAAAGGATAAGATGTCAGGGAAAGCACACAAAACGATTTAAAAAAAAAAAAAAAACTTCGCCACCTACTAAAAATGAAGTTCGTATGCTTCCACCACTAACAAAGTGTCACTGATCCACCATGTCATCTGCATGTATTGTTCCTCTTGCTCTCCTCCTCCTGTTCTCCTCCACTGCTCTCGCCGCAGAAACTATCACTCATCTTCCAGGCTTCCATGGGCCGCTTCCTTTCCACCTGGAGACCGGGTACGCATGTAACTCTCGGTGTATCATTAACTAATTTGCCACAAAAAAATTTAAATTAATTTTTTTATTCAATAAAATATATTTAAAAAAGTTAAAATGTTGGTAGAAGTTGATGGTTAAGAGCATCTCCAACCCTATTGTGACTTTGGAAAAAAGTTAATGCCACATAGGAATGACAAAATTTTATTCAAAAGTTCTTCTCCAATGCAATTGTCAAGTCAATTGTGAATCTTATGTGACAAAAATTAAAGAAGACATTGTAAAGTTGATTGTCTTGTTCTAGACAATGCACTTGACAATGTCTTCTCTTCCTTGTCATCAATTATGAATAAAAAATATTAGAAAAAAGAAAGAAGATGAGTAGTTGTCTTAAAATTTGCCTTGAAAGTTGGAAAAAAAATACTTTTTATTGTCTTCTCAATACTTTTGCATTGGAGAGAGTTTTTCTATCTCATTATCTTTTGAGATATAATTTTGCCACATAAACAAGACATTGTCTTGTGGCTCATGTCACATAGGAGCCACCTAAGACTCACAACACTTAACAAGACAATAGGGTTGGAGATGCTCTAATGATAATATTATTCAACATGTTTTAGAAGGTAGAAGATAGATTTTGTGGACCGAGAACTTGACCACGGATCAATATATTTTTTGTTTCTGAATCCGATTGAAAATATTAATAAATAATAAGTATCAAAAAATTCCAAACTAAATCTGCTACTATATTAAAACAAATGTTAACGGCACTAAAATAAATTTTTAAAAAAATTAAATTAAATTAAAACTTTGGATATATATTTAGATAATAATGCGTAGTTAGTTTAAATATTAAATATATTTTAATTAATTTTTTTTTTTTAGAACTTTGGATATATGTTTAGATAATACTGTATAGTTAGTTTAAATATACTTTAAATATTGAATATATTTTAATTTAAATTTGTTATATATATTTTAAATTTAAATTTGTTATATATATATATATATATATATATATATATATATATATATATAGCAAATGACCTCAAGCCTAGTGGTTAGAAGAGATGCATGCGGCCCAAATGGTCGGGAGTTCGAGCCCAAGTGGAGACGAGTTCGCCACAATTACCCATTGCTTCAAAAAAAGAAAGAAAGAACAAGTGGAGACGAGTTCGCCACAATTACCCATTGCTTCAAAAAAAGAAAGAAAAAGAAAGTATATATATATATATGAGGAGGGATCCACATCCCCTCAATTTTGCATCCCCTCTCCATCCCCATGTTCACAACTGTTAGATCGTGTTTAAGTCATCTAATCTTAACCGTTGATTTGAATGTATATATATATATATATAAGTTATTTTTACAATTAGTCATAAGGATTTTACTATAAGGACATGTAGGTGTGTATGAGTTGCAATAAAAAAAAATACTTTTACCTTGGGATATACATAAGGTACGTATTGATGGTAATAATTTTGAGAATTTAAAAAAATATTAATTAGTGCGTGATATACAAACGGCTTGGATGACTCACTTTTGAACCGTTTTGAAGCCACATTATAATAGTAGAAATACAATAATTAGTGGCAGTAACACACTTTTGACCGTCCTAAGACTGAAAATTTCGACAATTTTTTGCAGTATTGTGCATATCCAGTATGGTCAAAATTTTGGATATCTATATAAAATGGTATATTGTCAAAATTTTGAAAGTCCTAAAATGATAAAGACGGTAAATTTTTTACAGCCCTGGATTTACACAAAACTATCAAAAGTGTGTTGTCAGTAATAATTTTTGTAGTGCCCAACATTTGCCTATATTAAGGCTTTTTATATGGGCACATCCAAACCTTATCAAGGTTAGCCCATTTTTTTTGGTTTATCTACAAGTTTGCCATTGGAAAAAGTTATCATGGCTAACCCACTTTGTAGTATAAAAGTGAAAAAGAAATTTTTTTCCTTTTGTCTTCTTCTTCTCCAAAGTTCCATTCCCACTTTTCCAAGAATCCTAGAATATTCTTCTTGTCCCCCACTCATTCTTCTTGTCTTGAAACGTAGAATAATTATCAAGGAATATTCCTAGTACTCGGTATGCTTTCGACTACTAGATAGCACTATTTGTTTTAAAATTTGTTCATTCCTAATTATTGAAGGTTTTATCATAATGTAGGAAATATGGAAGAAATATGAACGTCAAATGTAGCAATCGATCAGTCTGGTCCTTCCGAAGAACACAACATTCTCTCCGAAGAAGTCTCGGTAGGTCCCCGACCTACCTACGTACAACAATTCGTAGTCGACATTTGGACTGCCACACATTCAGACAGTCCCATGTACTTGGTGGACTGTCAGAGAGTGCGGCAGTCCAGAAGTTAATCTTCTGCTCCACTGGACTGCCACACTTTCTGGCAGTCCATAAAGTACTATGGACTACCAGAAAGTGTGGCAGTCCAGTTGAATAGGGTATGAACACCTGGACTGCCACACTTCCTGGCAGTCCATAAAGTAGTATGGACTGCCAGAAAGTGTGGCAGTCCAGTTGAATAGCATATGAACAACTTGACTGCCACACTTTCTGGCAGTCCATCAACCAGTTAGGACTGTCAGAATTTGTGGCAGTCTAGTTGAACTGCAATGTGAGTCCTGAATTGGATATTGTCTTTGCACTTGTCGTTGATTTAGTTATAAAAAAGTCAAAAATTTATTGTAGGGCACCCCATCTCCTATGTGCATTGATTTGAGGACTATATTCTCGACGGATATGGTTTTTGAATCTTACGACGAAGCATTAGAATGGTGCAGAGAAGATGTTGGAGAATTGTTGGAGAATTGTTGACAAGCATTCCGTGCGATACCCAGACCACTGGACCAGAACATTACTTGGACGTACCATCTGTTGCATATCTATTCGCTAACAAGTACAAGATACCAATTATCGTTCTTTCCCAGAACATCAACAATACATTCTTTTCAATGTGCGCTCCTCCCGCGGAATACAGTATATCCAATCTACATACCATTGGACTCGACAAAAATTACTTCGTTATCCCGTGGTTGATCGGTCACTCTCCTATTCCTCCTCCTGCGTCAGTTTGGTATAAACATGCTCCGGAAGAATCGATCGCCTGGGTAGCACCAAACGCCGATGCTATAAATGCTTACAAGAAGATTACGAATTACGTGGAACCTATACCAAGGCCGGAGGGACACTACGATGTATTAATTAACTGATGTATAGAAGAATGTTGTAATATATCACATTTTGTATAGAAGACCGTTGCAATATATCACATTTTGTAACATTTTGTATCATTTTGCATAGATGAATGTAAAAAGTATAGACGATGATCATTTTGTATATGAATGTTGCAATATGGATGAGTATCATGATGTATATGAATGTTGCAATATGGATGAGTATCATTTTTTATCATTTTCTATCAAGTATTGATAAATGTAACAAGTATTCATGAGTATCATTTTGTATCATTTTCTTTCAAGTATTGATTAATGTAACAAGTATTCATGAGTATCATTTTCTATCATTTTCTATCAAGTATTGATTAATGTAACAAGTATTCATGAGTATCATTTTGTATCGTTAGTATCATTATTGACTGAATGATGCAATATGGACTGCCCAGTTCCTGGGCAGTCCAACTCATAGCAAGTATTGAGTTGGACTGCCCAGTTTCCTGGCAGTCCACATTAACATGTGGACTGCCAGGAAACTGGGCAGTCTAACTCAATACTTGCTGTGAGTTGGACTGCCCAGAAACTGGACAGTCCATATGAGTATGTGGACTGCCAGGATAATGGGCAGTCCAACTCAATACTTGCTGTGAGTTGGACTGCCCAGTTTCCTGGGCAGTCCAACATACAGCAAGTTCTGACTTGGACTGCCCCAGTTTTCTGGCAGTCCACATTAACATGTGGACTGCCAGGAACATGTGGACTGCCAGAAAACTGGGCAGTCCATCGCTGCCCAGTTTCCGAATGATACTTGATCCACAGTATTCAAGTCCGTAAGATTGTTTAGATATTTGGCATGTATCGCGGTCCCGGACTTATCGGTACCGTCGACGGCCCCTAGGATAAACTGTATGTATGCCCGGGCCACGGAGTCGTCACTAGCATCGTCGTCGTCGTCATCGTCGGAACAGAATGTATTCCTCAAAAAACTTAACGGAACTCCATACGACTTCTTAAATTCGGGAAGGGTGACAAAAGTCTCCATCTCAACCCTAAGAGAATTGGCGACCAGTCCCACCAGCTCATCATACATCTCGAAGTCATCCTCAGAATAATCCATCGTCATTTGACGACCGTCAACTCTAAGCCCCAAAATGTGGTGGACATCATCAAGGGTGATTGTCAACTCTCCGTCTGCGAAATGGAAACTATTGGTTTCTGGATGCCAACGCTCTACAAACGCAGATATCATTGTGTGGTCCAATATCTGATACGAGTATTTTGCCAAATTTTGCAATCCGGTGGGGGTAATTTTCGCCTTCACACTCTTTCAACTTGTCAAATCCCTACGTACTGCACATCTTCGCATGGTTTATTACCCTCAAAAGGCACGAGCTTTTCTGCAAATAAAAAAATTAAAAACAAACTTCCGATATTAAATACAAGTATTTTTTTTGAATAGTTATTCTATATTTAAGGTAATCAACTAACCGGATCCTTCCAGATCTGATAAGAAATGTGGTTCTCGATTGACGTCAATATCGAGCAACCAATTGGGCCAGAATCTTCCGTTTCCTCGACTGCAGGAGAAGGACCGGATGGACCGGATCCATCGTCACCTCTCTTTCGAGCAACGAGTACATCATCATCAGAAGATGAATCATCACGACGATTCACCGGCTTCTTCAAACGACTTGCAACATGTTTCGTTCCACGGGTTCTTATCTGTGAGACTGGTTCTGGTTCTCTGATTGTTAGCGCTTTATCAATAAATCTACCAGCTGCACGCGCCTTGCGATCTGATGCTGTAGGACGTTTTCTTTCAGGTCCGGCCTCAACGTCCTTCTCATTTCTCTTCTTCTCATGACTAATATTTAATCTTAATTAGATATTAAAATATATAACTATGGACTGCCCAACAATCGTCCAGGTCAGAGCATGTTTAGTTTTGGACTGCCCAACTCTCCGGCAGTCCAGACTGAATGTTGGACTGCCAGAAGAATGGGCAGTCCAAGTCACAGCATGTGTAACTTTGGACTGCCCATTCTTCTGGCAGTCCAGTTTCTATGTTGGACTGCCAGAAGAATGGGCAGTACAAAGTTACACATGCTGTGACTTGGACTGCCAATTCTTCTGGCAGTCCAGTCTGTATGTTGGACTGCCAGAAGAATGGGTAGTCCAAGTCATAGCCTGTGTAACTTTGGACTGCCCATTCTTCTGGTAGTCCATGATAAGGATTGAACTGCTAGAAGAACGGGCAGCCCATGTCGACACAGACATTCTCCTATGTTCGTGAGTGCTATTTTTATTTAAAAGACTTTAATTTCCATCGAAATACTTGCAATTAAAACAATGAATGAAACGTAATGCACACGAGATTAATTATAGGGTTTCGGATAGGAAAAATTTAAGAAATAATGGGTACCTTATTTGCGAGGAAGTTTTCGGTGCCATTGCTCTTGTTCGAAAGAGGAGGAGGGCAGACGAGAAGTCGACGACCTTGATTCGAGTGAGTCGGAGGAGATGGAGTGGAAGAGAGAGACGGTTGAGGGGGGTGAGGGTTTTGGAAGAGAGAGAAGTTCAAAAGTTCAGATGGGTTTTGGGGTAGGAGGGAAATTTGGGACAGCCCCAATCAAAATATTGGGCTAGCCTTGTGCAAAAGAAAAAAATTTGGACTAGCCACAATCCGGACTAGCCTTGATAAGGTTTGGTTGTGCCCATATAAAAAGTCTATATTAAAGTCACACTTTGTCCCCATGAACTCTAGATCAACTCTAAAACTTTGGTGATGATTAATAATAGTGTTATTCAATGAAACAGTGAGTATATATTTTATTTATCAAAATAGCTCATCCTACCACATCAACATTTAATCTTTGCTTTGATAAAATCGGAGGAGAGACATAAACAAACTGAACAGTAGAACCAGTAGTTCGGATTAATTGAGTTTTTAGTTGGGTTTCTGTGAGTCGTTCTAGATAAACAAAATAGAGTTCCGATGTGGCTGATATAGAACGGTGCTACTTCCCCTTTGTTAAATAAATGTGAATCTTCGATATTTTGTAAAATAATTGACGGCAATAACTCCCACATGTCAAAATAACCCAAATAATAACCAACTTCGGAGATTTTTCTTCTTTTTTTTCAAAGGAAGAGTTTACTTTTGAAAATTTTCCAGAGATATTTTTGTTATAATATATGGGGTTTTCTAATTTTTGTTCTTTGAAGATACGTGGCCATGGAGGAGGACGTGGAGCTGTTCTATTATTTCGTTCACTCAGAGAGGAGCCCAGGAGAGGACCCTCTCTTTCTCTGGCTCAATGGAGGTCCTGGTTGTTCCGGCTTGAGTGGCCTTCTCTTCGATACCGGTCAGTCACTAGACTAATTACTACACTTTCTCTTTAACTAATTCTTCTTTTATCTCCACCGAAAATTGTTAAGTCGCGAAAACAATCTCTATCTTTATTTATTCTTGGCAAGACCGGAGAATTTATTCAGTGGGACATGCTCACCATGTGGCAGTTGTGAGGGATGAATGATGAGCCCGTCCAATGGTATAATGACATATAGTAATATTTTACTATTTTTGGTAATCATATTTTAATGATATTTGACAATTGTTTATTGGACGTCACCATTCATTATTGTCACGTTGTGAGTCCGTCCCACTGGATAATTTCTCACTATGACTTCTTGCATCTCAACCCTTATCTGGCACTAGGACGCCGGTAATACCAGTTATGAATTTACAGGTTATGGGATGCAAGTTCGAGTTGTAACAAATGTACGACAAAATGTCCTCTAAACCTCCACCATCAGTAGTAAGCTCCAAAACACACCTATCATGAAAGCAAATAGCACCAAGTAAGCAGTGTTGTAATCTTTGGTTGGAAAAAAACCAATTTAGTTCTTTAGTCCCACATTGGCTAGAGCATCTCAACCCCTTATCTTTTATTAGTTAATCTCCCATCCTCAGTTTTGAGTTGTTGTGGACAAGGCCTATGGACGACATGCATGCGCCGTCGCCGTCCGACTCGGTTTGGTTCGGCACGCGTAACGTGTGTGTGTCGAATGTCAATCCAAATTCCATTGTCGGATTCAGATTGAGACCCAAAAGATATTTTTATTTGCTTTTTTTTCCTGACCGTTTGGACTTCTATTATTCTGTCCGTTGCATATTTATGGGCTATTGGTTAAATGCTTAAACGGCTATTTATTAGCCCATTTATTCCTATTAAATTCTTTTAGATCAGCTGATTGAGGGCTTCCTATATATTCTCCTCAGTTCTGTATTTTTAGGGACTAGTAAGAAAAAGAAAGATATATTCTGCCTTTCCAGAACTCTGTCTCACTTTCCTCCCAACTCTGTCTAACCTTCCTTCTACATTGTTTTCAAAATCCTTCAATATGTTTCTTTCTGGAGAAAACTAAGTTCAGGTCATTCTCCTAAAGCTGTGTGCAGTGGCGGGAAGCCGGTAGAAGGGGTTTTACCGAGGAATTCGAGAGAAGTCTGCATATAGACCTCGAATAATCTCTTAGGACAATGGTTCGTATACGACTCGTCCCCGAAGACCGGTAACACTAGTTTTACTTTTATTGTTTTTGTGATTCTGTTTATATGAAAAGAAAGGCAATGTACAACAATCTAATTATTTTCATTTACATGTTCAGTTTAGCAGACTAATTTTTTTTTTATACATGTTTTGGTAAATATCTTATTCATGTTGATTTACATGTTCTTTTAAACTTACATTCTGTTTGAAAGTTTCTTACGAAAAAATCTTCTTCTGTGTTATACATTTTGTTAGAAAATACATTTTCTTAGGAAAGTTTCTTAGAAAATTTCTTATAGGAATAAAATAATCTTACTTCTTATATTCTGTTTGATAAGTCTACCTACTGTGTCACATATATTGTTAATTAGAAACTGTTTTACATTTATAAGTAAATACTGTATTATATAACAGTATAGTACATCCCGTTAAACTATTACATCTATTACTATAAACTGTTTTATAAGTAAAATTCTGTTCAGTAAAATAATGTTACATATTGTTCTATTATTAGAAATTGTTAACATTCTTCTGTTACATATTGTTTTATTCTACAAACTCTTACATATTTTGATATTAGCAAATACTGTTACATATTTACTTTTTCTGTCAAATAGATGTTGTATTTGTGCATACAAATACGAAAGCTATTACATCTGTGACATTAGAAATTATTTGAGACAATTTAGGTAAAGAAAATAATTTAGTGATATTGCAAAAATCTTTTTGAATCTAAATTTAAAGTAGAGATTAATTTGGGTATAAGCCGGAAGGGTCCTTCTTACAAAGGGTGTAAATAGCCCTAAGTTACACAGTATTTAAGAGTTTTCGGACCATCGTTTACTGAGATCTCGCTCCTACAGCTAATCAAAGTTGATTAACACTTTTTAGATCAAAGATTTGTTAAAGTAGATTAGCAAAATCATTCACACTATTACTCTATTAAGGGTCAATACATATTGATTCAATACATTATTCTTGCAGAACTTTTAGATTGTCACTTTTGTCATAATGACCGGTAAAGATGAATCTTCTAGTGTCAAGCCTGAAAAGTTCACTAGATCTTACTCTAATAGGTGACAGAGCATATGCGATTTTGACTTACTACTCAGCAATTTATGAAATGAAACCTATGTCAAAAGATTTTGATGATACAGGATCTGATGTAGGAGTAACCAAATCATCTAGCTCAGTCAAACCAAAACCCCTAAAGAAATAGAATACCATTGTTTTAACAGAATCCTAAGTGTTTTGTCTGAGTCATTATATGACATATTCTTTGAATATAGAAGTGCTAAAGAACTCTAGATGCATTGTAAGAAGAATATGGTTGTGATGATGCTGGAATAGAAATATTCAATTTCTCCTCATGCAATAGATATTTTATGGTAGATAACAAACCTATGAATGATCAAATCCATAAATTTCAAAATACCTTGGATATATCCAAGCCAAAGGTACCACTTTTTGTAATAATCATAATATAACTTGCTTGATAGATAAGCTCTCTCCTTGGTCTGATTATGATAGAGAACTTATACATACAAAAGGAGACCTTACCTTTGTACAAATCTTAAATGACATTAGAATAGAAAAACAACTTAGGTTAAAGTCTTAACCTAAGACTGAGTCTAAGGCTAAGACAAACCTTATAGAAAACCTGTCACACTCACTTTTTCATATAAGGGTATTTTAGTCATTTGATTAATTGTATGATTTTCTGTATTTTAATAAGTAATATTAATTGGTAATTAGACTAACAACTTGTTTAACCTTAGTTAGAGGCCCAACATGACTCATGAGACTTAATTTGGGCTTTCGGCCGAATTAGAAAACTTTTGGAGTTAATTTAAGGGCTTAAGTCAATTGGCCTTTTTGCCTTTTGACTAATGGGCTTTTTAACTTAACTTAGAAGTGCATTTGGCCCATGAGTAAACCCTAACCCTGATCTAACTCCCCTTGGCCGGCTATAGCAGCAGCCCCCACCCCTTCATAAGCATATGCATGGCTTTGACATCCTTTTACAAACCCTAGTTTCTCAATTTCTCCAAAAACCCTATTTTTTCATCCGGCATCCGATTCGCGTCAAACAAATTGCGTTGTGACCGTTGGGAGGAGAGGAACTTGCTGGAGCATTGCTAGCAAGGATTTGGGGACGTTGCTCGGGAGAAACTGGTCGTCAAAGCGCTCGAGGATTCACTTTCATTGAGATTCCAACTCTCAGTAGGTAAACCTCGTTCTACCATTGTTTCTTATAAAATTTCTTCATATTAGCATGCATATTGTCACGTTCCGCTCCCGTAGGAGCGATCGTCCTCGCTAAGGCGTGATGCCGTACGAGCCTAGATTGCGCTCGTGCAAGGCGGGTTCCATAACGGCCAATTTTAGCGGCTGCGACGGAATCGTCGCACAGAAGTCCCATGCAGAGACATTGAATAATAGCAGCAGAAATTTGAATCAAAATACAAGTTATTCAAAGAAGCTCTTTATTGATATTGAAACAAAGATTACAAAGGGCGCAAGGCCAAGATTACAAGTCTCTCAAGCTCACTTTTCTCTCATTACAAGTTCACTCTGCTCTCTCTCATCTCTCAATACAAGTCTCGAGCCAGCGGATGCTTCGGAAGGCGATGTCCATACATTATGTCCCGTATAAGTCTTGACTCCATGCGGCCGCACGCTTCGAATCGCCAAGGGACTCCGTGCCTCGACGCATCCAAGCGAGCTTCGCGCCACGAGCTTCTACCTGTGCCTGCACATATAAACTATGTGGGTGTCAGTACTCAACTGTACTGATGGAGTGAGCTCCTCGCCCACCCATACAAAACCAACACGTTTGATTTACTTTGTGCAATATTGTCCATTCTTATCAATTGTCTTTCTAGTCTTGTCTTAGGATCAGTTTTACGATAAACGCCTTGGCATATTTGTATCTGAGGACCATCCCGTGCTTGCAACAATAACGTCCACTCAACAACGTTAACCTATCAAGTCGTGTTTGCTTTACGGCCATAATCAGAGACGCAACTACACGATAGACTCCATTTCTGTGTGACCGTGCTATCGCACTGATAACTTCCTTATCCTTGCCTCAAGACCTTCTCGTGCTTACAATGTCAACACACCGACTCATACTTGTCTTTCGTGCCCTACTCTGTGACGTAACGACTCGGTCGTGCCATAAACTCGATTCGTACTTCAATATCTCTGAGGCAGTGCCTCCTCGCTTAGTCTTGCCTATACTTTGGTTGTAACAACGCGGCCGTGCCTCACATTTCGAGGTCATGCCCAGCAACTCAACGTAACTTCATCCAACTTGTCCTACGGCCCTTCTCGACTTAACTCGCAACAGCTCAAGTCTAACTCATGCAACTCTATGCCAACGACTTAACACTCGACGCCACATCTCGTGCCGAAGCATGCCGCCTTCGTTGTAGCCAAATCTTAGGCCCAGACATTGTGTCTTCTAACTGCATACACATTCAACTCAACTCAGTCCAAAGGCACACACGCGGATTGCCGCCCGTACCGACACATCTATATGAATGGTCACTGGCATTGACTAGCCATCGTGGACATAGCCTGGTAATCGGGACCCTTGTACCGCAGGTAGCGATTCCCGATGCAAGTCCCCGAATTACCGGTTGTTTTATACCAGCTCGGCTATAACCTGTTTCTTCCTAGGCCGAGTCGGTCCCGTGGCCCCGGGTTGCCGCTCGAAGAAACCATCGCCCTTGTCGACAAGTTGTCCATGACCACGCGCCTACGCTATCTTCTAGACTTAACGTGATTGCATGGTCTCATCATCATCAATTAGTTCCTTTGCTTTACTCTTTTCACTTTTCACACTTCTTTTGCAGAGCCCCAAACCAGGGTTGCCTCGGCGACTGAACCACAGTCCCGACATATTTCCTTCTCGGCGACTAACCATCGCTTAGACTTAACATTCTTTGAACTCTGGGAACGGCTACTGCATAGCCTTCCCACTTAACTTGAACATAACGTGTTCCTTAAGTATCGACAGACCGTGGCTAACTTTCTACTGAACCAACTGTGGCTCGTGCCTTAAACCAACTCGTGTTCTACGCAATGCTATCGCCCAAGTCATACCTTATATGACGGGCCTTGGGATCGTGGGACTATTTAACTTGACAATCGTAGAAAGAGCGGGACAGCACTTGGAATGACTTAGGTCGACCGGCATAACTTTGCCTAACTTACTCAAGCCTACAACTTAATCCGAGGGACGAGCAAAGGCTATGCCAAGCCTTGCATCGTGGAACCGTGCACGCTTTATCAAGCGTTTATGCGGGCGACACTTATGACTTAGGCTAACCCTTAGCTTTTGTACCGAAGACCAACTTTCCTTCTCACAAGCCACGGGACGAAGGACCGAGTGTCATTTTCAAAGTACGATGTGCACGAACTCTAAACTGACTGTTGGACCTTTCTATATTCTAACTCAATTCGACCCGTCGGAATTATTCTCTTAGCTATGTGGATTCGTCTCTTTTATTATCAAGCCTACTTGTGCAAGTTGAAAATAGGCGATTTATTATGTGAAGGCTAAGATGAGGCAAGTTCACCGAAACTACCCCACCTGAGCGAGCGATCGCCTTGACCGAGCAATGTCTTCAAGTCGCCGTTGCAAGGCTAAGTCCGAACGTCGTCGGCGTTTTGATTCCTCCGATTGACTGAGCGGGACGGGACACTACACATATAGGTACCCCATACTTGTGCATGAAATTTGGTAGGTTTGTGATTTCGTTTGATAGCCGTATCGGACACGTGTCGGTCCTATGGAACATGCGTTCGACGAAATGCCACTTAGAACTGAAAATTTTTATCGATTTTGTTTTCATGAATTTCTTGCTGATATTATTTGTAATAACTTTCGTGAAGACGGATCTTGATTCGACACGATTTCAGTGTCCGAATCGGACACGGACACGCGTGCACGAGGCCTATGCACGGCCCCGTGCATGCCCTGCTGTCTGTGCGTCATAACTCGACGCACATGGCTCCGTTTCGCGTGAAATTTTATGGACGCGTGGGGGCATCCTCTGCCCACGTGCTTCTAAAATTTTACGACGTTTCGTGGAGTGTGCGCGGAGAAATCCGACGCGCACGGTTCAGCCCGCACTGTGCACGCGGCTAAAAAGTGCCGTTGACACGGCCTTCGTACGCGAACACGACGCGACGAGGACCCGTTCCAGGACCACGAGCACGAAGTCCTATACCTGGGCTACCCAGGGACTCAATCCTGAGACACGGCATGGCTCGACACGCGTCCACGGGCATGCACGCGCGCACGCACATGCCGCACGGGATCCGCGTGTTTTATGTCGCGTAGACACGACGTGGTGTCGTGTCAGTATATCCTAGACCTAGCCCGGGACCCTACCTAGCTACGTGCACGAGCACGAGGCTTCTCGCGTTGCGTGCGACATCCAATCGGGCGAAATGCACGTGCACGTACACGTTCCGATACGCGTATCCGGTTTTTCGATACGCACTCCGTAGACACGATACGGATACGGGTTCGACCCCGTGAGTACCCGAGCGCGTCACACACATAGACACTTTCGTGTTTGCCAAGTTTTGCGGGTTCTAGTTGTGTATTTTGCGATTTGGGTCTCGAGTTGAGTTTTCGGGTTTCGACTATATATATATTGAATTGATTTTTGTCATAATTTGATTTCCTGAGATTTTAGTTATAATTTCTGAGTTTATAATAGGTTAATTAGGTTCTGGACTTGTGGGTATTAGCCTCTAGCTTTACATCTAATATTTCTATATATATAGTATATATATATCCTCTTTTGCTCTTTTATATATATATATATATATTTTTATATATATATATATTTTTTATATATATATATATATTTAAATATATTATATATATATTTATTTTATATTTTATATATATATATATATATATTTTTTTTTTATATTTTATATTTTATATATATAAATATAAATAAATAAATAAATAAATAAATAAATATATATATATATATATATATATATATATATATATATATATATATATATATATATATATATATATATATCTATTATACAATACACAAAGGTTTTTGAATTCTAGGGCTGACTGTGTCAAGATAAAGAGTGGCTGAGATTTAATCTCGGTGAATCAACGGGGTTGGAGAGGGGGGAGGAACCCAGGAGCGGGGCCCGAAGGGGGAGTTAATGTGCTGCTTCTTTCCAATGCAATTAATGTGCTGCTTCTTTCCATTCTTTGGAAACTGTACAGCCACATTACTACTCTCAAAAAGTAACATTGGGCACAACCACTCATTGAATAGCATTGATTGCTATTAAATGTGAAGGGCACTCATCAGTGACCTCTTCTTAATAGGGAAGAGAGAGAAAGAGATTAGAAAGAGTTTCATTTATGATTTGAGAAAGGGGAAGGAGGCTCACCAAGAGGGGTCGGCGGAGAGCTCACCAGCAGCGAGCGGAGGCGGTCGACCACCGACGCTCGCTCAACGGCAGGAGGTCGCGGCCAAGGGGAGATCACCGGCGGCCGTTTCGCACAGAGGCGGCCTTCGGCGGTGGAGACTCGCCGGAAGGGCGGCGCTCGAGGCTGGGCGAGGTGGACAGCAGCTACTCGACACTGGCCCCCGGCGCCGTCCCCCGGCCCTTGGCCTCCGGCCCCAGGCGACGGGCTTCTCCCCCTGCCCCCCCTCTCTGGGTGGCCCCCCCTCCTCCCCGGCGGCGCGGCTCCCCTTCCCGGCCGCCCCGGCAGTGCCCACTGCTGCCCGGCCACGGTTCCGGCCCCCTCCGGCTCAGGCGCCCCTCCCCCTGCGGCGGCAGAGCCTGCTCCTCCTCGGCTTCCGCCCCCCCTCCTCATCCGTGGATCCGGCCTTCCCAGCGGCCACCTCCCCGGCTCTCCCGGGCGGCGAGGACTCCTGGGCCCTCCTGGCCGCTCGCTCCCTCCGTCCTCCCCAGGGCTCCGCCGCTCTCCCCGAGTTCCCTCCGCCAGTGGCCGCCCCCTCCCCCCGCCGCTCCCTCCGTCGGCATTAGCCCCTCCTGGCGCTAACCCCCGCCTCCCCTTCCCTCCACGCCGCGGCTTCCCTTCCTCTCCCCTGCCTGCTCGGCGGAGGCCCCCCCTCCCTTCCTTCCTCGGCTCTCCCCGGCGGCGGAAGCCCTCCCCCCTCCCCCGCGGGGAGAGCCCCTCCGCCTCGGGCCCCCCTACCCCCCTCGGGTTTCCTCCCCCTCTGTCCCTCCTCGGGCCCCCCACCCCCCTCGGGTTCTCCCCCCCCTCTGACCCCCTCGGGACCCCACCCCCTGTCCACCTCGGGACCCCCCCCCCTCTGTCTCCCCTCGGGCCCCCCACCCCCCCCCTCGGGTTCTCCCCCCCCTGAGCCCCCCCCGTCTTCCTCCGCCCCCCTCCTCCCAGGCCCCTCCTCCTGAAGGTTCCCCTCCGACGGTCGCCGCTCCTTCCGAGCCGACCCTCTCGGCCGTGGCTTCTCCCCCCCCCCCCCCCCCCCCCCCCCCCCCCCCCGCCCTGCTGTGGCCCCCCAGACGGCGTCGTCGTGGGCGAGGGTGGGCGAGGGTGCGCTCTGGACCCGGAGGAGATCTCGGCGGTTGAGGAGCGGGACGGTCGGCCCGATTTTGGCCCGTGCAGAGGAGAGGGCGACTGATGGGGTCGCATGGATCTCGATCCGCAGCGGACGCGGTGGTGGCTCGGCGAGATGCCAGCGCTGGGGTCGAGGATGGCCACCGGCGAGAGGGGGGACTCATCCGGGACCAGCTCGGAAGGAGCAGCGAGGGCCGAAGGAGGGTCGGGGGGCGTCCGGCACGGGGGGGGGGGAGGAGGGGCGACCGGACCCGGGGGGGCGCCACCGGCGAGGGGAGGAGGGCCGAGGACGGATCTGGCGCATATTTGAGTCCAAGATTTTAAAGCGTCACATAAAACATTGAGTACCATAAATTCTAATTTAGTCAAAGATCAATCCATAATAATTTAGAACAATTCTATATTTTGTCAATAACATTTAAGATTATATTTAGTCAAATCCAAAACTAATAATACTTCTAAAATAACACTTAGTTCTACGCGGGGAACGAGGGGGGGGGAGCTGCCTCGGGCCCCCCCGAGACGCCGCCGACAGAGTGCCGGTGACGCCACCGGACGGGAGGCGGGGGGAAGGGAGAGGGGGGGCGAGGGGGCGCCGCCTAAGAGAGAGGGGTGGGATCCGGCCCCCGGGGCCACCGGGAGGAGGAGGACAGGAGGGGGGAGGGAGGGAGGGGGGGTGAGTGGGGTGGGGGGGGGGGGGAGGGCGCCAGGACGGGGAGGATGCACCGGGAAGAACCCGGGGACAATGGGGGGTGGGGAGCCTCATAATTATTATTGTTCGTTTAAAATTGGGGGTCCAAGATTTTGAGGGGGAATACCTTAAATGAACCGTGCCCTATGGGCACGGGTTATGACTAGTATATATATATAAAGACTATATATATATATATATATATATATATTTTTAGTCTTTATATATATATATATATATATATATATATATATATATATATATATAAAGACTAAAAAAATATATGTATATATATATAAAGACTAATGTATATATGGATATTGTAGTATGAATATATAGATATATATATATGGTTTCAGTTCTGAAATTTATTTGGGTTAGTCGAGTTTCGGCTTTGATTGTATGGACCATGGTGGTAGTATATATATGTCTACGTATATAAGTTTCCTTATATGTATATATAATGTATCTATATATATGTATAATATATATATAAGTTTTTGTCTCAGATTTTGACTCCCATGGCAGCCTTCACTCGACACACCCCCCCTCTTCTTTTTCCCTTCTTTATATATATATATATATATATATATATATATATATATATATTTTTTTTTTTAATATATATATATATATATATATATATATATATATATATATATATATATATATATATATATATATTTTTTTTTTTTTTTTTTCCCTTCTTTATATATATATATATATATATATATATATATTGCCTTGAATGAATGAATATATATAAGTATATATTAATGTGTTTGCTATTGAGTGTAACCTAGGGAGTAATGAGTCAGTTTAGGATTGACCCAATGAGCCGAGATTAGTTGAGTTGACTAGCAAGTTGACAAAAGTCAACTTTGGGTCAAACTTGATCCAAATCGACTCAAACGGACTTAGAATAACTTGATAACTTGTGTTTGACCTAAAAATTAGTAAATGGACTAGTTGACTTATAGTTGACCAGGTTTGACCAGAGTTGACCAGGGTTGACCAGAGTTGACCAAGGGTTGGCTTTGACCTAGAAGGACCTATAATCATGTAGAATTGCACTGTAGACCTTTCTTATGATATTTTAGACCATGTTATGACTTATGGTTATTTTAGATAGGATTACATCACTCCAGTTCAGTTACACTTCTTCATCAGCAGCTTGGATTATTAGGCGAGTTGACCGTTTCATACTTGTTTGGACATATTCACTTGTTATAGACTAGTTTACTTGATGCTGTCACGATGTTATCACGGATTAGTACTATATGGATCTCTTCATGCGATGTTATCCCCTCGGATACATCGGGTATATTGTGCTCATGTACTTTATCATGTGCATCGTCTACTCCTTGTATTCGTATTTATTCATGTATACTCATGTGACATTCATGTACACTCATGATCATGTGAGCTTTTCATGTATAAACCAGTTGTTTCATATGGACTGATCCTCCATGTGAGATACTACTTCATGTGCAATAACATAACCTGGACAGATCCTTGTGTACTGATTGGGGCAGGGGGAGTATTTATTTGGTTATGTGATCTACACAATTATCATGTGCAACTCCAAATTAGATTTAAGTCATGTACAATCTAAGCCAGTTTACATAACCAAATTGTGCTCTACATCACGTAGTTAGTTCAGTTCTCTTATCTATATCATGTATATCTATTTCATTATATCATGTTCTCTTTTACAGTCTCTTTACTATTTCTTTACAGTGTTTCACGTATATTATTCTATAGCTTGTTTCATATTTTCTTTCATGTTATGAACTATGTGAGAGATATGTATTCGTTTCTGTCCTGACTGGACCTGTTGAAAATATTACAGATGATGAGAATTGCTGCAATACTTACTATAGAGCAGGTCTAGTTGACACAGGTGACCTGGGCCCTCAGGAGGATCCAGCAGTCGCTGAGGACGTACCATTAGCTTAGTCTAGACTATCTTATTATCTATCTTTATGAGACATTTGAGATTGTATTGAGATATTTTTATGGTGTGGTTTACACCAAGACTTATTATTCATATTTGTGACTCTTTGTTGAGATTATCTTATCTTCTATTCCATCTTAGATATGGTGATTGAGTTGTACTTTATATATTATTCTCCTTTCGGAGCATATTCCACATTATGTTAGATATTGTGATCTAGGACAGCGTTCTACCACCAACACTGTGGCGTAGGCTGGACGTACCCACTTCTCGTGTCCTTACACTGGGTGCGGGTCGTGACACGTTTTTAGTGGTGGCCCATGCAGGTAATCGCAACTAGTGCGATTTTGTAGTGGTACTCGAACTAGAGTATCACTACAGCCTACAGTAGGATATAGGATATAAGTTAAGGTACTCAATCACCTTAGGAAAACTCTTATCTAATTCTTGCTGCTAATTGTCTTCTTTTGAAAATAAACTGTTCTCCTTTGATTATATCGCTTCTTCCTCAGTAATTGATTCTTTGATTGATCTGTCTTCAGGATGGTGGAGACACGATCGCAACGCTCTGGCCTAAGGGATACCGCTGAGAGGTCTGCCACTTCTCGCCCGACTCAACAGGACCTTGGGACCACAGTACCTCTTGTTCCTGTTCAGGTGAGGCCGTCTGCAGCTTTTGGGGGTGCTCCTCCACCGGTTCCGAGGACTACCCCAGGGGTTCAGGGGATGCTACCACCACCACCTCAGGGGACAGTTGATATAGCACAGTTCTTTGCCTTCATGCAGCAGATGATGGAGACTCAGCGGCGCCAGGCAGAGGATATGAGGCAGGGCATTGACAATGCCCATCAGCTAGCCATGGTGGCAGTAGAGAAGGTGGCTGCCCAACCACAGGAAGGGCAGATACAGCCGTACCAGCCGAGGACTCTGGGCATTCAGGACTTTCAGAAGATACGGCCGCGAGACTTCAAAGGTACCGAGGGTATCCTATATGCCGACGACTGAATCGAGCGTATAGAGGAGATCTTTCGCCTCGCGGAGATACTAGCTATGCTTCAGATAGAAGCAGCGGGCAGCCAGATGAAGGACCTTGCCCGCACATGGTACCAGACCAACCCCAGGGTTGGTACAGAGGGGCAGACTTGGGAGGCTTTCAAGAAGCTCTTCAAGGAGAAGTTCTTCCCCGACACAGCACTTGGCGCCTTAGAGACGCGGTTCGAGAACCTGGTTCAAGGGAACCAGACAGTAGAAGAGTACGCCGGAGAGTTCTATCGTCTGGGCAGATTTGTGGAGGGCCTTAGCGAGACAGCGAAGGCTAGGAGGTTCAGGAAGGGCTTGGTTAAGGAAGTCAAGTCCTTGACCAAGAGCAACAGAAATGCTACTTTTGAGGAGATTCTATTGGGAGCTATGGCAGCGGAGGATGACCTTGAACTGAAGCTGAAGAGAGGTCGTGATTCACATGGAGTTGGCGGCAGTAGGGGCCCGGCCAAGAGGCCCCGTTATCAGCAGCAGCAGTATCAGCAGAAGCCTTTCCAGCAGAAGCAGATACAGCAGGTACCTAGACAGCAGCAAGCCATCTGTTGCACTTTCTGCAAGAAGCCAGGACATGTGTGGAACGAGTGTTGGAAGAGGTTAGTCAAGTGCCTACTTTGTGGTTCAGCGGAGCACCAGCTGAGGGACTGTCCCATGTCTTCAGGACGTACAGCTCAGGGAGCAGGAGCCAAGGCTCCGGCAGGACAGCAGAAGGGACCATTGCAGACCTAGCAGCAGAAGTTTATCATGCACCAGCAGCAGACCAGAGGAGGTCAGCAGGGGCGAGCCTTCGCCATGTCAGCCGAGGATGCAGAGGCAGTCGGAGATCTGATAGCAGGTTCTGTTCTTCTCGACTCCTTTCCTGCATTCGCTTTGTTTTATTCAGAGGCTTCCCATAGTTTTGTGTCTGTATCATTTGCTGTTAGACACCAGCTTTCTTCTGAACCATTGCCTAGGACTTGCAAGATCGCGACTGGGGGTGGTATCATCCTCGTTCGTAATGTTTGCAAGGATCGGAGAGTAGTTTTGGGAGGCCGAAAACTGGATATGAGTCTGCTCGTAATGCCATAACCGAACTACGATATTGTACTCGGTATGGATTGGTTGAGCAGGCACCATGCCAGTATAGATTGTCGCGGTGGTAGAGTTCTTTTCAGAGTGCGAGGAGAGCCAGAGTTCGAGTTCACCAGACGGGAGGCGGAGCAGAGCAGCGGAGTCTTCTGTGGAGTTTCAGTAGAGGAGCAGAGCGTGCCACATCCATTGATAGCTGAGTTTATGGACGTATTTTCGGAGGAGTTGCCAGGGTTACCTCCGGACAGAGATATAGAGTTCTCTATAGATTTGGTGCCCGGCGCAGAGCCGATATCTTAGCATGTCTATAGAGTGAGCAACAGCGAGCTAGTGGAGTTGAAGAAGCAGATAGATAAGTTGCAGGACAAAGGCTTCATCCGATCGAGTTCTTCACCATGGGGTGCACCAGTACTCTTTGTGCCGAAGAAGGGTGGGTCGGTGCGGATGTGTATCGACTATAGGGCACTCAACAACCTCATGACCAAGAACAAGTACCCGCTGCCGAGGATCGATGATCTGTTCGATCAGTTGAGCGGAGCGAAGGTATTCTCCAAAGTTGATTTGAGGTCAGGTTACCATCAAGTGAAGGTGAAGGAGGACATTCCGAAGACAGCATTCAGGACACGGTATGGCCAGTTTGAGTTCATGGTGTTGCCGTTTGGGTTAAGTAACGTCCCGGTGGTGTTCATGAACTTGATGAACAAGGTGTTCCACCAGTACTTATACAAGTTCGTGGTGGTGTTCATCGACGGCATCTTGGTGTATTCGAAGACCCCAGAGGAGCATGAGGCGCACTTGAGAGTAGTTCTGGAGACTCTCAGGAAGGAGCAGCTTTATGGCAAGCTCTCGAAGTGTGAGTTCTTCCTGGATCGAGTTGATTTCCTAGGTCATGTTGTGACCGGAGATGGGATCTCAGTTGACCCGAAAAAGATCAGAGCAGTTGAGGCATGGACAGCACCGAGTTCAGTTGTGGAGATCAGGAGCGTTCTGGGATTGGCAGGCTACTACAGGAGGTTCGTCCAGGATTTCTTACGGATTACAGAGCCATTGACTAGGCTGACCCGGAAGGACGCAGAGTTTATCTGGCCAGAGGAATGTCAGGTTGCTTTTGATGAGCTGAAGAAGCGACTGACGACAGCCCCAATTCTGACATTGCCATCAGGATCAGGCGGGTTCACTATCTACAGTGATGCCTCAGGGAAGGGTCTGTGTTGTGTCTTGCAGCAGCATGGAAAGGTGATTGCCTGTGCATCCAGGCAATTACGTCTGCATGAGAAGAACTACCCTACCCATGATTTGAGTTGGCGGCAGTTATCTTTGCTCTTAAGTTGTGGAAGTACTATCTATACGGAGAGCGTGTAGAGATCTTCACAGACCACAAAAGCTTGAAGTATGTGTTTACACAGAAGGAGCTCAACATGAGGCAGCGCAGATGGTTGGAGTTGATGAGGGACTTCGACATTTCATTGCAGTATCATCCAGGAAAGGCTAACGTGGTTGCCGATGCCTTGAGCAGGTATCCAGTAGCTATCTGTTTGACATTGGATCGTCACTTGTTAGCAGATTTGGAGAGCCTGGGAATCGAGGTGATTGTGCCAAGAGTTCAGATGCAGATGTGGGGCCTTCAGATTCAGTCGGACTTGATGGAGAACAAGTCGGCTCAGTTCGACGATGTTACTATACGGTGTATCCGAGAGCAGGTTCGAGCAGGATTGGTGGACGATGAGTTTATTCTTGCAGAGGATGGCGCATTGAGGCACGGTTCCAGACTGTGTGTGTCCAGCAGAGAGCTTCGGGAGCAGGTTATGTAGGAGGCCCATCGTTCTCAGTACTCTATGCATCCAGGTGCCAATAAGATGTATAGGGATCTAAAGGAGCATATATGGTGGTATGGGATGAAGCGGGAGGTAACACGCTTCGTAGCAGATGTTTAGTCTGTCAGCATATATATGTGTATGTATATATATTGCCTTGAATGAATGAATATATATAAGTATATATAAATGTGTTTGCTATTGAGTGTAACCTAGTGAGTAATGAGTCAGTTTAGGATTGACCCAATGTGCCGAGATTAGTTGAGTTGACTAGCAAGTTGACAAAAGTCAACTTTGGGTTAAACTTGATCCAAATCGACTCAAACGGACTTAGAATGACTTGATAACTTGTGTTTGACATAAAAATTAGTAAATGGACTAGTTGACTTATAGTTGACCAGGTTTAACCAGAGTTGACCAGGGTTGACCAGAGTTGATCCAGGGTTGACTTTGACCTAGAAGAACCTAGAATCATGTAGAATTGCATTGTAGATCTTTCTTATGATATTTTAGACCATGTTGTGACTTATGGTTATTTTAAATAGGATTACATCACTCCAGTTCAGTTATACTTCCTCGTCAGTAGCTTAGATTATCAGGCGAGTACATTTTCTGACTGTTTCATACTTGTTTGGACATATTCACTTGTTATAGACTAGTTTACTTGATGCTGTCACGACGTTATCATGGATTAGTACTATATGAATCTCTTCATGCTATATTATTCCCTCGGATACATCGGGTGTATTGTGCTCATGTACTTTATCATGTGCATCGTCTACTCCTTGTATTCGTATTTATTCATGTATACTCATGTGACATTCATGTACACTCATGATCATGTGAGCTTTTCATGTATAAACCAGTTGTTTCATATGGACTGAACCTCCATGTGAGACACTACTTTTCATGTGCAATAACATAATCTGGACAGATCCTTGTGTACTGATTGGGGCAGAGGAAGATTTATTTGGTTATGTGATCTACACCATTATCATGTGCAACTCTAAATTAGATTTAAGTCATGTACAACCTAAGCCAGTTTACATAACCAAATTGTGCTCTACATCACGTAATTAGTTCAGTTCTCTTATCTATATCATGTATATCTATTTCATTATATCATGTTCTCTTTTACAGTCTCTTTACTAATTCTTTACATCGTTTCACGTATATTATTCTATAGTTTGTTTCATATTTTCTTTCATGTTATGAACTGCGTGAGAGATATTATTCTATAGCTTGTATTCGTTCCTATCCTGACTGGACATGTTGAAAATATTACAGATGATGAGGATTGCTGCGATATTTACTATGGAGCATGCCTAGTTGACACAGGTGACCTGGACCCTCAGGTAGATCCAGTAGTCGCTGAGGACGTGCCATTAGCTTAGTCTAGACTATCTTATTATCTAGCTTTATTAGACATTTGAGATTGTATGGAGATATTTTTATGGTGTGGTTTACACCAAGACTTATTATTCATATTTGTGACTCTCTGTTGAGATTATCTTATCTTCTATTCCATCTTAGATATGGTGATTGAGTTGTACTTTATATATTGTTCTCCTTTCGGAGCATATTCCACACTATGTTAGATGTTATGACCTAGGACAGCGTTTTACCGCCGACACTGCGACGTAGGCTGGACGTACCCACTTCTCGTGCCCTTAAACTGGGTGCGGGTCGTGACAAAACCGGGGTAGACTTAAATTTAACCCTCACAAACCTAAGAGGAATTTCTTCAAGAAGAAGAACTTTCAGCCTTTTCACCAAAACCAGCAAAATCAAAAACCTAGACATAATAGTCAGATTCAGAATCTTTTTTTTTTTTTGCATAGTGTGTGGAAGAATAAACCATGTCCTTCAACTCTTTATATAGAAAGAAAAAAGCTATCAAGACTGCTTTCAAGAGAAAGGACAATCCCAAATCCGAAGTAAACATGCTTCTGAATGGGTCCTCTAGTTCTTTCAGATCTGTGAGCTACCAAGTCTTAGTCAATATTTCTTACCATTCTGATGAATGATGGTTGGATTCTGGAGCTAATGTTCATGTTTTGTTTGATCTCTCATATTTTTCAAACTATCAGGAATCAGGTGGAGGAGGTGCAACTTTGTAGATGGCTCTGTGACACAAATTACAAAAAGATGACGAGTATATCTGAATAAGACATCGGGCAAAGTTCTACCTCTTTATGATGTACTTTATGTGCCGTTAGTTAGAATGAATCTAGTTAGCGGGTCTCTTCTTGTAGCATCAGGGTACAAGATTGTATTGTAGGCAAATAAAGTATTAATTTCTAAGAATGATTTATTTGTTGGAAAAGTTTTGTAAAAGTTAGATTATTCATTCTTAGTTTTATCAATAAAATGTCAAATTCTCCTCTTATTGTTGAATGTAGAATCTTTAAATATCTTGCATGGTAGATTAGGTCAATGTGAACCTAGGTGCTCTTAGAAGAATGATAAATTTAGACATGATTCCCATGACTCCAATAGATGATAAACATAAGTGTGCGATTTGTGTTCAAGCACACCCCCCTTGGCTACCTATCAAATATGTAGATAGAAATTCTGACATTGTAGAATTAATTCAAGTGATGTATGTGATTCTAACAGGATTTTGACCCGATATGGTAGGAAATAGTTTGTCACATTTATAGATGAATGTTTAAAGTATTGTTATACCTACATTTTCAAGACCAAAGATGAAGTCCTTGATAGATTCAAGGTATACAAATATGAAGCTGAGAACCAATTAGAAAAAAAAAGACTAAAATACTAAGATCTGATCTTGGTGGAGAGTATACCTCAATAAAATGACTAAATTATGTGAAGAACATGGAATAATCCATGAGATAACAACTCTCTATTCATCAGTCTAACATAGTAGCTAAAAGGAAGAGTCGTACTTTGTTAGACACGGTGAATGCCATGTTCTCAACTCACGTGCTACTGATAATTTATGTGGAGAAGCTTTGTTATCAACTTGCTATGAATAGGATCCCTAATAAACAAAGCATAATTTTTTTTATGAATTATTTAAAGGTAGAGCCCTAGAACCAATTATCTTAAAGTTTGGGGATGCCTAGCAAAAGTAGAAATTCTTGCACCTAAAAAGAGAGATTGGTTCTAAGATTGTAGATGATGTGTTTATAGGATATGGCTTAGATAACAATGTAAATAGGTTTCTAGTTACACACACTGATGTGAATGAAATCTCCAATAACACTATTATAGAAACTAGAGACATAGTTTACTTTATATTTTCATTTAAGAATAGAATTTCAAATTCTTCCACCAATTCTACTCTTGCACCTTCAACTAGTTCTCAGGTTTAGACATCTAGTTCACATCCTGAATCAGAAATAGAACCTAGAAGGATCAAAAGAGGTAGGATTGAAAAGAATTTTGGAGAATGATTCTTCATTTATTTGATAGAGGATGATCTCTCAACTTATGAAGAAGCAATATCTTCTCCTGATGCTCTTTTTTCGAAAGAGGTCATTAACAATGAGTACAACTCTATCATGAAAAATAGTACTTGATTTTTAGCAGACTTACCTTCAGGCAGTAAACCCATAAGTTGTAAGTAGATTTTTAAAAAGAAACTTAGGTCCGATGGTACTATAGAAAAATACATGGCTAAATTAATAACTAAAAATTTCACTCAGAAAAATGGATGAGATTATTAGACACCTACTCTCCTGTAGCTAGGATTACTACTATTATAACACTCTAAACTTTGGCATCCATTCATGATATCTGATTCATCAAATGAACGTAAAGACATCGTTTTTAAATGGAGATCTAGAGGCAGAGATCTACATGGAGTACTCCGAAGGGTTTATTGTTAATGGTCAAGAAAAGAAAGTCTACAGATTAGTAAAATGGCTATATAGCCTGAAACAAGCTCCTAAGCAATGTCATCACAAATTTGATAAAGTGATTCTAGAATATAAATTTATAACAAATGGATATGATAAATATGTATATTCAAAAACTATAGATGGATGGTGGAGAGTCCTCTCGCCCACCCAACGAAGCCAACACGTTCATTATGTGAGTGCACACTATTATTATGTGGTCTTTCTAATCTTATCTTAGGATTAGTTTCATGGCATATACTAGTAAAGCCTACTTGTGTTGCAAAATTATAAGCTTGTCACGCATCCGAATTGAACTTGCCCATAATTACCATCTGTCCTTCCCCGTTTCATAAAACCAACATGATAACGACAGATAATAAATTCACAAAATCTCTGTACAAGTGTCACAAGCGTGTCTCTGCAGAAGACAATCGTTAGACTCAATAAGGTGTAGCATGCCATGTATCCATTTCTTTACTCAACTAGCGACCTGAACACAGATTGTTGCTAGTATGCCAACTTAACCTATATGAGGGTCACTGACAATACAAACCATCCATGGACTATATAGCAAGATGGCGACAGTTCGTGTACAACGCACGATCTCCACCGAAGGTTTCAAAATGCTCGTATTGCAATCTACTCTTCAGGCCAGGTCGTACACCCCCTGAAGGTTTCGCAATACCCAGTTCCTCCTAGGCTGAATCGATCCCAGTGCCCGGGTGATTATTCGAGGAATTCAAACATTATGCACAAGTTGTTCAATGACCATGCAAGTCTCTACTCAACTATCCATAATTCTCAAACTATTTCTCATCTCAACTGTCTTCTATTTACAGCTCCCAGACCAGGGACTACCTCGACGACCGACGGTCCCGAGAACTTTCCTTGTTTCTATATTTTCTATCTCAAACTCATGAACGACTATTTGGTAATACTTTTGACTAATTTGAACAAACCATATTCCACGAAGTACTCCAAACAGTGTTATACATGACAAATATTGAAATCGTGTGAATGTATATACTATACCAGCTTAGTCGATAATCTATGTGGTAGCATAATAAAACTCTACTTTACGCAAGACATGAAACCGATAGGGCGAGTGTCAATTTTAAATATGGTGTGATATACTATCTAGGCAGCAAGTTTGACATTTTCATGTTCTATACAAATCTGATATAGAATGGAATTATTTCCTTAGCTATGTGGGTTCATCTCTTATTAGCATGCAAAAAACCTATTGACTAGAACAAGCATGACATCCATTTTATTAAGTGTGAAGGCAAGGAGGAGACGAGTTCATCGAAACCACCCACATGAACGAGTACTTGCCTCGACCAAGCGGGATACCGAGCAAGTCACTGCATAGCCAAATTTGAACATCGTTTTGCCAACAAATCATCATGTTGAACTGAGCGGTGCGGGGCACTACACAAGTCGACTGAAAATCTTCTTCTTAACTACTTTTCTCGTTTACCTTCATGCATTTCAAAAGGTTATTCTTTATAGCATGCTAAGGTAATTAATTGAGTTTAAATGCACAAATTTGGGTAAGTAGATAGGATTTTGGAAAATTTAGGAAGATTATCTTATATCTTTTGATTTCTTTCATTGATCACATTTATCTATATGGAATTGATCCACTAATTTGTTTGGTCAAATTGTGAATCATATTTGTTTTCTTAATCAATGCCAAAAAAAATTCAGTATAGCTTCTAATTTTTTAATGCTTTATATTAAATTTGCAAATATCTAATGCTCATTACTTTTGATTGAAATTCTTTCTTCAATTATTTTCTTTCCAAACTAGAGCTTTATTTCATATCATGTTATGTTTTGAGATTTCTTCCTTGGATTTCTAGTTGTAAACTATTTATTGATTGTTTTCAGATATTTTAATTTTTTACCAACTATATTGTGTTTTGACAAGCTATATTATATTAGTTATGAACTTTTTAAACTTGTCCTTACACTCCTCTCTTACCTTGTCTATGCCTTCCACTTGTTTTGATTTCTTTATGCCTGATTTCCATTCATCTCTTGGCAAAGGAGACCTTATTTTTTATCATGTTAAAGGGTTTGGGGGGGGGGGGGGGGGGGAGATAAAAAGTTTAAGCATACCTTTAGTGATTTGTACAATGTATTTTATATATAAGTGATACAACCTTTAATTTATTTATTTTAAACTTAATCGATTTGCATATCAAAAAGGGGACGATTGTTAGCGCTATAATTAAATTAAGTTTTTATTATTATGGTTAACCGATTAAGCTTAGTATTATGAAATCATTAATGATCATGGAATCACTATAGTGTTTATACTTAAATTGGCATAGTCCTAATGTGCACCAATGATATCATACTTGTTACCATGTATATTGCTTTTGTTCGCCTAACATGTATTTGCAGAAAAATAATAGGTAAGATCAAACATGAACATATGCAATAAAAAAAATCTTAATAAGCTAAATATATGCTAGCCTGAAGATTTCTCTGAACCGCCTACAACTTCTTTAGGACCATGCACTCAGAGGTTCCGTTTAGCTTACAACTATCATCAAGGAAAAAGCCACCATTCATACAAAAGAAGAAATCAAGCTTTCAAGATATCACACTCACTGTAATCTTTATTTATTAATGAATCTCTAGGATTATTTGTAACTCAATAAAGAAAGACAAAATAAAAGCTATACCAAAATCTAGCAAAATATCCAAGTTCTGAAATGTGGTATCATATCGGTATATTGCTAGCGGTATACTGATAACATAGTTTGAAGTATCGGCCAATATCGATCCGATACGGCCGATACTGATACGATTTGGCTTGTCCTGATCCGATACCGAACGATACTCGATAATGATCTTTACCGACAATGTGGTTCTTTTTTGGTCAATTCGGCAAAGAAAATTGAACGAAAAAAATCAATCAACAAGGGTGTAGAAGCATAATAAGGTTGTAAAAGCATGTAAAAGAGAAAACTTATCCATCGCATGTAAACAAATCGGTAAGGGTGGCTGCTATTTCATTCAATTTCAAAACTCCTAAGAAAATGCTGAAAATACTCTAAATTATGCCTAAATATATATAAATATTTTCTAAAATATTAATAATTTATTAATAATTATGTCTTATAATACCAAAAATCTGATACCCCCGATCCGAAATTGCTAATACTGCCGATACAACCAATCCCGATACTTATAGGAATGGTTCGATACCGATTTTGATACCGATATTGCGAACCTTGACAGTATATAGAATATTGAGCAGTTGTTTACGCAGGTTCTACGATCACATTTGTAACCACAAACGACGTGCCAGCGGTATACCATAGCATATCGGTGGTATACTGTATGGGTGACCGTTGTGCAGTAATATATGCTGCAACAGCTATAAAACTAGTTGTTTTATAATCGTTACTGTACAAGCACATTAAAGTTCGGCTATTTTTGGATTCCTATAGAAACCCAATTGCCCTCATTTGTTTCATAGTTCTTGGAGCCTTAACTTTTTATTCAATACTCCAAAACCCCTCTACATATATAAGAGTTTTCACTTGTCAATCATATTGAGATAGAGCTCTATTGAGTTGTAAAGTTCGATCTTCAAATTGTTGTGAGAAGATCAAAACTCTTTCTTCTAAGAGGTTAAGTCCACAAATCTTCGTATCAAAGCTTGTGTTGAAGTTAGCGGCCTCCGGATCAAAGCTCATGTATAACTATTTGTGATAATAGTGGATTAAAGTCGGAGAGAGTTCTGAGACTGAAGTGTCTCACGGAGGATACAAGAATACACTTGGTGTCGGTATACTTGTCTCATTTCTAGGACTAAGTTTTAAATTGTCTATTAGTATTCATAATTGTGCTTAATTATTAGTTAAAATCTATTCACCTCCCTCTGTGGTGCTAAGAGATCTGCGTGGTCGATGTTATGGTAGAAGTGAATTAGGACATCAATTGACAGATTTTCCTTGGTGTCACACCTCAGATCCAGAATACCGAAGAGCGGAGGAATGACTCAGCCAACTACGTATTACGGGTAGATGAATACCGTATAATACGATCAATGTTGTCCAAGTCAAGAGGATGCATACTACATACAAGTCTCACTAGGGTTACTCGTCATCTATTGTCTTAATCATTCAAACGAGAAGCAGTAATAGAGAGCATATAAGATAAAGCAATAAGGCGTCCCAAACTCCCAGTCAAAATGTTCTGGAGATCTGGCTTTACAAAACATAGCCAGATGATATAACAAGATATACACAATCGTTATCAGCTGCAGTCTGACTTAGTTACAATTATGTAAAAGCAAGTGCAAGACAGTCCGACTAACATGTCGGTGCCAAGCGACAAAAGTAAGTAAGTAGTAAAACGAGCAGGGAAGCAAGGAACCCACTCGTGCCCTCCAGCAGTCATCCTTCTAGTATTGACCATCTTGAGAGTGGAAGTAAGCTGAGTCCTCGGGAGCTGGCTCTAAATCTGGCCATGCAAAACCAGAGAGATTAGACCTCAAATAGCAAGTACCACAAAGGAAGCACGACATGAAGGATTTAAAACCAGTGATAAGAGTTAAGAATATGATAAATAAGTCTCTGCTTGCTACTGAGATTCACATAACATCATGACACTTCAAGCCAACCTCCCAACGAAACAAGGACAGAAGTTGACCCGTCATGTCCTGACATTCCGCTCACCTCAGTAGTTAACATAGTAGGTACAGTACACAAACAAATTAATTTAAACGACAATACAACTACTACGGCTTGTTAACTGTAAGTTCCAAGTTATCCTGGAAATATGCAATAAGGGATTCCTCAGTTCTTACTATGTACGAGCAAGGCTAGTCTATCCAATAATCAATTGCGCTAATCATGCATTAGACGAGTCCCAGCGGGACGTCCGTCATCAATATGCAGAAAAATAAACAGATACCACTCCCTGCCCGTGTGGCAAATTTGCAGTATCCGTGGGGAACCAGCCGACATGTCGGGGCACTAATTGTCCCTAGATGGCTGCCATGTAAGAACTCGGGAATCCATTCTCTCCATAGAGTAGTTATTTTATTTAACTTAGTAGTCTGTAGTTAATTGAAATCTCATGCCGTGGATCATGATCATTCTAATTAAGTACTTCCGTACAGAGTACGATATGTATAACTCTACAATGATGCCAGTGCGGTTAGGTTGTAGGTTTTACATAGCGTAATGCAACAATCAAACCTAGCCACGGGATAATCATGCCTTGACTGTAAGGTATACATGTTGCTTTTGTAGTAAGAAATTATTTACCAGTGCATTAGCACATACTCAATATAACATGAGATAAAGGAGATCAGCACGTGTCCATATGCCAATGTTCATGATCGGCTAGTCGATCGCAATGGTTCATGGTTCATACATGAACGTGTCTCATTCAATTCAATAAGACGACTAGCCAGTCTCTGAGTTCCAACTAGGAACTCATGATCAATATTTAGTCAAGGTAACAATCAATGTCAATTCGTGACAAGGCATGAAAGTCAAACTATTATTTAGTATGGTCGAGTCTATAACTCTCAAGGTCAAGTACCAGTGATACAGGATGCCTACAAGTCAATCAAGACACGGGGAACACCCCAAACAACAATATGCATTAAAACACTAACATGCATCAAGTGGCGCGATCTAAGCAAATGGCACGACCAAGAAGATGGCGCTGTAGGAACGAAATCGTAAAGCAGAATACTCTAGAGGGGGGTGAATAGAGTAGGCAGCGGAATATTTCTAATTAAAAACTTTGTTAGCAGTTAGATCATAGAAATAATAATAATCACAAAGTAATAACTTTAAAGATAAGAGTTTAGAAGGCAAACGCAAACACAGAGATTTATACTGGTTCCCTCTTGTGAGGACTAGTCCAGTCGGAACAACTCTAGCTTCCAGTTGAATCCACTATTGAAAAATCTCGCAAGTTTTCATACGAAGTCCTTGCAACTTCTACAGACATGAGCTTTGATACGAAGAACTCGACCAACTTCAGTTTTGAAGAGTATTTCTTCAATCAAGCCTATGATTACAATTTCTCTGAAATCTTCTAAACCACAATGTACCGACAAATTGACTAGAGAATTGTAACTGGCTTGGGATTTGAAAATGGAAGCTTTTAGAAAACTCTTTGGAAGAAACGTAAGCTTTAGACGAGAAGATATGAAAGTGAATGAGTGATTTTAAAAGATCAGAATTCCTCTCTATTTATAGTTTTTCCAAAGACAGAACTCTGGCAGAATTCGAGCAGAATTCGGACAGAATTCTATGTAACAAACCGCAACTGAAGGGAGACCAAGTTCAAAAACCAACGTTCACCTTGGCCGAACTCTGGCCGAGTTCTGTCAGGGTTGTCAGGTTTATTTTATGAAAAATATTTTGGACTTTTTGAAATCCTTCGGAAGCTTTTGTAAATAGCAGATGTTTTTCAAAACATAGGTCAATTTTGAAAACGATAGGTCAATTTTGAAAAACGATTTTGGATAGCCTATTTGCCAGTACGACTTGGTGTACAATGTATTCCTAGACTCAATAAAAAATAAAAATTACATTGCATAAGGAAATACAGTCTCGAGTGGCAAACATAGCTTCGGTCTTAAGCAGTATCCAAAACGTCTTGTGGAAACATCTGAATTGTTCCATATATCGTGATAGAGTTTGATCAATTATTAAAATCAGGTTTGACTATGACCAATGGGCCAACAATCTCCCCTATTTTGATAATTGACAAACCTTGACCGATATAACATCTTTGGTCTTTATAAAATCAAAATTGTACCGATATAATGTACCAAATTGTTCCTGTATCCTGTATTCATGTAGATGTTAGATCTTTTTTTTTCTCCGTTGTCACTTAGCAAAATAATTGCAAACGAGAAAGCTCCCCCGCAATATATGCATAAGTAACAATCAGTGAAGAAACACAAAAATATGGATAAAACATTTATCACAGGCATGGTATAAAAGTCACAGACAGGAAAAAAATGTGATAAGCAGAGAATATTTCACAGGCAGTGAAAATGGAAGTATAAATAAGAGATAATACTATAAGAAAAGCTGTACTGAATAAAATGCTAAACTAAAGCATATAACATGTCCATCAAACAAAAAATCATAAATCATAACCGCATAACTAATAAGAGTACTGATACTAGCTTGGAATGTCGGAGCATTTCCAAGTAAACAAAAGACAAAATCATCAGTCTCAAAAGTATGACAAATCAAAATTCATCCTTATCGTCATCATCTGCAGTGCCAGCATGTCCACCATGTTCGGATGGACCAGCTCCAGAAGTGCCAGCTCCAGAGGTGTGTGGAGTAGCACCAGAAGTACGATACCAATCGTAAGCGTTCCCTGGCTGGAACAGAGAGTGGACCGCCTCATCATCAATGCGGTAAGCAGATACAGAAGGGTCTCTATGAAGAGAGCTAGCAAAGTGACCCGTCTGAGCAAATCTGAGATCGACAAAAGAGTTGGCAATAGCCTGGAACCGAGTCACGTCACGGAACTCATGTTCCCCGGAAGTGTCAACAAAGAAAGTCTGCAGATCCGATAGGTGTTGATGAATACCCTCAAAAGTCGTAGGTAAGACTGAGGAGGAACAGGTGCAGTAGGAGCAGGTGCAGGAGGTGGAGAGCAGTGGCAATGCTACGATGAGAAAGCTTGAGAAACTTGGGCTCAGGGTCCAGAGCGCAAGTGGATAAGTCTATGTCAAAATGCTGAAAGATTCGTGAGATAAGCATCGCATAAGAAAGATTGCGGTCTCTTCCGCGACATCTACCCATCATCTGAATGATAGTCTTAGGGGCAGAAAAAAGAATCCCCTTAAGAATGTGATATAGGGCAGAGAGTTCTAGTGCAGTGACATCATCTTTTGAAGTGGATTAGGGAAGAAGAGTGGAATAGATGATGCGATGTAACTCGTAGTTAAACAAGTTCAAGTTATTGGCCTTAAACTTTCCAGGACGAGCACGTGCGGGCGCACAAAGCTCATTCTTGAAACTAACAAGAGTCGTGCCCTCGAAAAAATCGAAGTCGGTGATGTCATCGAGCGGGGCACCTTCGTTTGGAATACCAAGAATTTTCGCTAGCAATACATCATCGAACTCGATATCTATCCCGCCAATACGAGTCCTTGCGGTAAAAGTGTCTAACACGAAGTTACAATAGAACAATCTAAGGGCATTAGTAGCTATAGGGAATTGTAGGGTAGCAAGATGGTGTAACCCTAGTGCCTCAAAGAAGGGACGGTGATCAGGAAATATAGTCCATTTAATCAGAGCGCCGGTGCATATAGTATGCATAGCAAAATCGGCATACCAAAGCAATGCTTAGTCATGAGTTTTGAAGTAAAACTCATCCGATACGCCGTCATCCGATTGGACCGAAAAAAAGAGGGAATCCGTGTTCGGATCAGAAGACGATGCCTCTTCACTGGCATGGGTCTTTTTCTTTTTGAAAGGATTGAATCCCTTAGGCATTCTTTCCCAAAACTAAGAAACCCTAAAATTTGAAAGTGGAGGAGAGGAGTTATACCTTCCGAGAATCAAGTATGTTGTAGAGGACGCGATTCTCCGTACGAATCCAAATTTTAGATGAAAATCTCCACGTAGATTGGAAGAAAAGGAGTGGAGAATAGCTAGGGTTTGGGGTGTTCTTCGGCTGCTGCTGCTGTGATGATGAATTGGTTTGGAAGTGATGAAGAGGAGAAGGCCTCGGGTTCTGGTTTAAAACGCATACAGCACCAACAGAACTCTGGCCGAATTCGGACCGAACTCGGGCCGAATTCGCCTAGGGTTCTCCTGGATTTTTTTATAAAATAATTATGGGCCATATCCTTTTCATCAACTCATTTCAAATATTTAATTCAAAGTTTAGTAATTTTAAATTTCAAATAATATAATTAATATTATTTTATAAATTAATTAATTTTTACTCAGCATCTGTTTCAGATTAACTGTATGAGTACTGTCCCAGCTAACGGGAGTTCACCGGGGAACAATTTAGTACTGCTTTGCTTCGACCGTAGTCGTGGTGACAGACAGACTCTTTTTAGGCTTGTCTCGAAAACAGTTATTGAGTATTGAATAAATTAATTAATAAAATAAAATTAATTAATATTATTGACATCTAAAATTCCTAATTCTCAACGTAAATAATTGAAACGATCTTCCGCTAGAGGTTTTGTGAATATGTCAGCCAATTGATTCTGTGTGTCTATGTATACAAGGTCTATATGTCCATTTTGTTGATGATCTCTAAGAAAATGATGTCGAATCTCGATATACTTAGTACGAGAGTGACATACTGGATTCTTAGTCAAATTAATAGGACTAGTGTTATCACAGAAAATGCGTATGTGTGTGTAATGCAATCCAAAGTCTTCTAAAGTTTGCTTCATCCACAATTCCTCTTGCATAACATCTAACAAAAAATTATTACTACATGCTTCTTCAATGTTTTTGGGTTCAAACTGTGAAACAAAAACAACACAAGAAGCTATATCTTTATTAGAGGAACGAGTACTTACACCCTTGGTAATCTCACCAATTACCAAGTCCTTTGGTTGATCTGCCAAGAATCTCATCTCTTTTGGCGTATCCTCAGGATTGCTGGTTCCGGCTTCTTTGCTTGAAGGTTCTGCATCTTTGTGTGAAGGTTTTACAGTAGCTGTACTTGGTGTAATCACGTCTTCATTATCGTCATCGACTGAATGTTGATTTAGTTCATCAAACTTGACATTAATTGATTCTTCGATGATTATGGTTCTCTTGTTGAAGACTCTGTACCCTTTGCTCTTTGCCGCATAACCTAAAAATATATCTTCATCGGCTTTTTCATCAAATTTACTCAGATTGTCTTTAGTATTAAGAATAAAACATTTACAACCAAATATCTTAAAATATGAAACCGTGGGTGTTCTATCAAACCATAACTCATAGGGAGTCTTATTCGATTAGGTCGAATTAGAACCCTATTGAGAATATAGCACGCTGTATTGACAGCTTCAGCCCAAAAGTATCTAGGTAGACTAAACTGGTTCAACATTACTCTAGCCATTTCAGATAGAGTCCTATTCTTACGTTTCACAACTCCATTTTGTTGTGGAGTTCTAGGACAAGAAAATTCATGCAAATAACCGTGTGTGTCACAGAATTGCTTGAACTCTGCATTCTCAAATTCGTCGCCATGATCACTACGAATGCGAGTAATCATGAAACTTTTTTCATTCTGTACTTTCTTACAAAAGGTGACGAATTCTGACAAAGCATCGTTCTTGCGTGTAAGAAAATATACCCATGTGTATCTAGAGAAATCATCTACAATAACAAAAGCATATAACTTACCACCTAGGCTAGCAATTCTATGGGTCCAAATAAGTCCATATTTGCATGACCGAGTCTCATATGTCATAGTTGACTCTCAATGCTTTTGGCCATCAAACATCTACCTGCTTTGTTAGCATCTTCTAACAGATAGAAAACATATATATTGTCTTCCCTGATACCTTCAAAGATAGTATTGCCAGTTGAGCTATCAACTATAGTACATTTGTCTTTGACGAAGTTAATGCCATAACCGTGATCAGCTAAATGGCTTATGCTGAGCAGATTATGTTTTAACTCGGTAACTAGACAGACATCTTTAATCACAGGATAGAGAGTCTTACCAATGTCACCGATACCGATTATGTACCCTCTTAAATTATTACCGAAGGGGACGTATCCTTCTTTATTCTCCTTCGACAGTGTTGCGAATAATGATGCATCACCGGTCATGTGCCATGAGCAACCGCTGTCAAGGATCTATTTGCTTCTAGCATGTGAATGGCGTTCCACCTACAAAACAGTTTGCACGTGAAACTCTTGGTACCCATTTCTTGTAGGATCCTGACAGGTTAGTTTTTGGTATCCATGCATAAATATTTAAATCTGCTAACTTTCTGATTCTACATGCAGAGGATATATGACCAATGAGGCCACAATAATGACATTTTGCATGTTGAGTGTTGAAAGTTGTGTGAGGTGCATAATTGGTATGTTTTGGTTTTCTAGTATAGAAAAATGCATGCCTATTAGTCTTCTTGGGCATAGATTTGGTATGGTTGACAATGTTTGGTTTGGGTGTGTTCCGATGATTCGGTAATTGACACGTGTTAGAATAGGAAGCAGCAACTTCAGGCCGTTTTCCTAAACTAATTTCCAACTTTTTGGAGGTGTCATATAATCTAGTATAGTCAGATGTAAGTGTTTCCATTCTGACTTGTGCACATTGGAGATTTTTTCTCTCCTTAGATAGGTCTTCCTTTAACTGGATGATAGTTTGGTCTTTTTCTTCGGATAACTTGATAGTCTCGTGTAACAACAGCTTAATAGAGGAAAGCTCACCAGACTCAATAGAAGTATCACTATTTCTAACATCAGCTAGTTGGTCAGTAAGTCTTCATATCTCACCTTTGTACTCCTTGAGTACCTTCTTAGAGGTTTCATATTTACTACGCAGTTTTCTATAGTCATTTAACAGGTCACTGAAAGTCTCTCCTAGTTGCTCAAAGGTGAAATCATCATAAGGATCAAACAGAGGATTAGTGATTACATGATCGCAAGCCATCAAGCATACATTTGCAGCGTCATCTGATTGTTCGTCTTCTGAATCGCTGGCTTCGCTTTCATGCCATATGCTTGTATTGTCGTACTTCCTTGATGTAGATCTCTTCAGGTAGCCTTTGTCATATTTGCTGCTTTTTCTTATTGATGATGATGTTATTGGACAATCTTTCTTCATATGTCCTTTCTTCTTACATCCGTAGCAAATAGGATCTTCCTCGTTGTTGTTGCTGTTGCTGTCTTTTGTTCTTCCGTTAAATCTCATGAACTTCTTGAATTTTCTTACCAGAAGAGCTTGATCTTCAGAGTCAGAGTCGCTGTCGTCAGAATCATCTTCGACAGTTCTTCTATGTTGAGCCTTTAAAGTGATCGACTTCTCTAACTTCTCCTTTGGTGTAGCATTTTCAAAGTCTTGAAGTTCCAACTCGTGAGTGAGTAGCTTACCCATGAATGTTTTCAGAGACATTGTTGAGAGGTCGTTTCCTTCAATGATTGCTGTAGCCTTTGGAATCCAGTTCTTTGTGAGAGCTCGTAGAAGTTTGCGAATCTTCTCATGGTTACTGTATTCCTTGCCTAATGAAGACAAAGGATTTACAATATCCAGGAATCTCGTAAACATCTGAGTGACGGATTCATTTGACTTCATCTTAAACGCCTCGTACTCTTGAGTAAGTCTGCTGATCTTTGACTACTCCTTGACTTGTGTTGTTCCTTCGTGGGTTACTTCGAGAAGTTTCCATACTTCATTTGATGTTGTGCAAGTCGACACCCTATTAAATTCAGTTTTGTCTAAAGCACAAAATAAAGCGTTAATAGCACGTGCGTCAAGACTGACATTTTTCTTTTCATTTTCAGTATATTTATCATGGATTTTTTCAACTAAAACTCCCTCAACAGTAATATGAGGAGGCTTTCTGTAGCCATCAATAACTATAGACTATAAGTCAAAATCAAGAGATTTTAAGAAGAAACTCATTCGTGTTTTCCAATAAGTGTAGTTTGTGCCGTCAAACAGAGGTCTTTTTGTAGCTTTGCCTTCACTTGTGAATTTTACAGTTTGCATGTGTAATGTTGTGATCTATATAACAATAAAATATAAATAACTACAGTTTTACCTTGCTTTACCTGTATAACCCGCTCTGTTACCAATTGTATGAACGAAATCGTAAAGCAGAATACTCTAGAGGGAGGGTGAATAGAGTAGGCAGCGGAATATTTCTAATTAAAAACTTTGTTAGCAGTTAGATCACAGAAATAATAATAATCACAAAGTAATAACTGTAAAGATAAGAGTTCAGAAGGCAAATGCAAACACATAGATTTATACTGGTTTTCCTCTTGTGAGGACTAGTCCAGTCGGAAGAACTCTAGCTTCCAGTTGAATCCACTATTGAAAAATTTCGCAAGTTTTTATACGAAGTCCTTGCAACTTCTACAGACGCAAGCCTTGATACGAAGAACTCGACCAACTTCAGTTTTGAAGAGTCTTTCTTCAATCAAGCCTCTCATTACAATTTCTCTGAAATCTTCTAGACCGCACCGTACCGGCAAATTGACTAGAGAATTGTAACTGTCTTGGGATTTGAAAATAGAAGCTTTTAGAAAACTCTTTGGAAGAAACGTAAACTTTAGAAGAGAAGATATGAAAGTGAATGAGTGATTTTAAAAGATCAGAATTCCTCTCTATTTATAGTTTTTCCAAAGACAGAACTCTGACAGAATTCGGACAGAATTCTATGTAACAAACCGCAACTGAAGGGAGACCAAGTTCAGAAACCAACGTTCATATAACGTTCACTTTGGCCGAACTCTGGCCGAACTCTGGCCGAGTTCTGTCAGCATTGGTCAGGTTTATTTTATGAAAAATATTTTGGACTTTTTGAAATCCTTCAGAAGCTTTTGTAAATAGCAGATGTTTTTCAAAACATAGGTCAATTTTGAAAATGATAGGTCAATTTTGTAAAACGATTTTGAATAGCCTATTTGCCAGTACGACTTGGTGTACAATGTATTCCTAGACTCAATAAAAATAAAAATTACATTGCATAAGGAAATACAGTATCGAGTGGCAAATATAGCTTCGGTCTTGAACAGTGTCTAAAACGTCTTGAGAAAACATCTGAATTGTTCCGTACATCGAGACAGAGTTTGATCAATTATTAAAATCAGGTTTGACCATGACCAATGGGCCAACAGGCGCTGCCATCGAAATGCACGAGACAGATGGTGCGGCCATCGAAATGCACGAGATGAGACAGATGACGCTGCCATCGAAATGCGCGAGACAGATGGCGATGCCATCGAAATGCGCAAAACAGATGGCGCTGCCATCGAAATGCGCGAGATGAGACAAATGACGCTGCCATCAAAATGCACGAGACAGATGGTGCTGCCATCAAAATGCGCACGCTGTCATCGAAATGCGCGAGATGAGACAGATGGCGCTGCCATCGAAATGCGCGAGATGAGACAGATGGCGCTGCCAAGAAGATGGCACGACCAAACGAGTAGCGCAACCTAAACAGGTGGCGCTGCCAGCGAAATACGTGAGACAGATGGCGCTGCCATCGAAATGTGCGAGACAGATGGTGCTGCCATTGAAATGCGCCCGCTGTCATCCCTACCAGCAAGCTTTTCGGCCATGGAGTTTTACAAAAACTTCCAATGGCCAAACTTGGGCTATAGGACTCGAAAGTGGGCAAAACAAAGGCCAAAACCGACTAGAATTAAATTCTCTACAACATGGAACAATTTGTTTTCGAAAACAAAAAGTTTGATAGATCAAAACCATAAAAACCCATAAAATCCAAAAAGACTTGAAACCTAGATCTACACAAAACCATCCATGGAAATAAAAAACCTCAAGACCTAAACATGTAGAGGAAGAGGAGATGAACAAAATGGACTAAAAATAAATGGGGATGCATGAAATCCCTCATGGTGTGCAAGATGTACTTGCCTCTCTCCAATGGCTAGGGTTTGGTGGAAGAGAAATAAATGGAAGTTATGAGGAGAGAGAGAGAGAGGAAAAGTGGTATAAGTATCAAGGCCAAGTTGATCTCCACCATCCATTTCTCTCCACTCCATCAAACCATCCACCCCTTTCCATGTTGAACCAAGCCAAGCCAAGTTGGCTTAACATGAACCGAGATGAACCAAGAGCTAAATAAAAGAAGAAAATAAAATACAGAAAAATAACTAGCAGGTAATTAAAGGAACTAAATGCAAAATAAATGCATAATAAATACTAAATAAATACAGTCAAGTAGTACAAATATTAAAAATACGTATTTCGGGAACGACGAGTGACACTTGGGCAACGAATAATGTGAATCGGGGGAAGCCAAAGACCCCAATCCTACATATGTTGACTATAGCGACGACGAGCCCGACGAACCATTATAAGGATTTGGATCTCACACTTCCTTTGTCATTCAATGAGATATTCACATCACTCCACAAGAGAAAAGAAAGGGGACCAAAAGGGACTGGACACAACTGTCCAACTCGGTTGCGCGGACATGCTCCCTAAGGTGATTTTCTTTGGTACAACCTAACTATTCGAAGAGGAGGCAAAGAAAACTGGGATTATCTATGCCCCGGTTACTATGAACGTTGAGTCGGAATCTAATGTGCGAGAGATTCTGGATGCAACCAAGCTCCTATTGCAGGACTAAGCTGACGTGCTGCTAGTGGATTTTTAAGTAGGCCTTCCGCCTATTAGGAAAACAAAATTGTGTATCGATTTCAAACTAGGGACGAGTCTTCCGAATATAACCACATATAAAATGATCCTGGACAAGTAGGAGTTGAAGTGTCATGTCGTGAATCGGATCGAGAAAGGGTTTGTGTGACCAAGCATGAGCCCGTGTGTTGTACATGCTTTCCTCACATCCAAGAAAGATGGTACATGGCAGATGGACACTCGAGTGTTCGACAAGATCACAATGAAGTATTGTTTACGATCCCGATGCTTGAGAACATACTAGATCAACTAGCAAGGGGGAGAATCAGACCCAAAAGAAAAAGAAAAAAGTATCAAAGCCTGTACTCATGGACGAGCTCGCCTAGGGGTGCATGATGCAACCCTAACCTACTTGGAGGGTTAGACCGTGCCAAACCGGGTCGTGTCTGGTGTGCCATAAAGTTTGCCATTTTTGGTGGAAGTTTGGTGACTGATTTGAGCATATCAAAATTGTCATTTTTGGTAGAATTATAATTATTGACTTATCTTTCTAGTATATTCATATGCCATAAATTAGTTTCTATTTTCTTAATCATTTTTCATTATTGGAAACTTTCTAATCATGTATTTCCTAACAATCAACGAGTCTATATAATAAGTTGAATTGAAATAAAGAATAGATTAGGCATGAGTTCTATTGTTCCACATATTCTCTTTTCCCTTCCTTTCCCTTTTACTGAAACCCTAACTTGCTGGATCCAAATCACACTCATCATGTGAACTAAACTAGAATGTATTATGAGAATAATCACACTCATCATGTGAACTAAACTAGAATGTACTAGTCTTTCCGCATCCAACCAATCTCCTTCTTGGTGGATCTATGACTATAAACAATTTGAGAATAAAACAGAGAGAGTTCGAGTTTCAGATTTGTGATCTAACCACAACTCCAAAAACTCGTAGCCTTTGTTCTAAGTACTCATCATATTATAGCACTTCGTAATTACGATAAATACCATAAATCCGTTATAAGAGAATATTGTTAATAATTAACATGTGCAATACATGAAATGATATTTAAAAGATACAATATGAATCAGAATTCATATTGGATGATAGGGTATATATCTATCTGCACCAACTCCATGTCGTGATGTTCTACCGTAGCTGACGCCTGAGAGAAAGTATGTATGCATCGTTGTAGTCGACTCCCTTCTTCTAACTGTAGCCTTTACCGAGTAGAGGAGCCTTGTACCTTGGTACTTCATCACTTGAGATGTCTGACTTCTTGTAGAGTCATTTGCAACCTACAATTTTTCTTCCTGTTGGTGGTTTAATGAGCTCAACAGCAATTCATTGAATAGACTCGATACCTGAAATGATATCTGGATACCTAGAGGGCTCTAGAGACTACTTCACTACACTGAGTGCATATGTTACCGGATCATTGTAGCCATACTCATGAGGAAGATGAATTTGCCTATGTGAACAGTTGGTGGCAATATTGTGTGATTGCTGGTTGATGGTGTAAATAATTAATTCATGGAGGATGATCCTTAATCCACTAATATCCCCTGTGAATAGTATTACTTTTCTTAACTGGATCTAGGAATCCTTCTTATACATTAATATTTGCAGGTCCTCTCAATCTTGTGATTGCCAAGTACAATGGGCGTGTTCCAACTTTGGTATATAATCCATATTCTTGGACGAAGGTGAGAGACCTTCTAGCTCTTTTTGAAGGTGAGCGATATCGTGTTTCCATCCTAACAACCAACTTGTGTAAACTTTTAGGTGGCAAGCGTTATCTTTCTTGACTATCCTGCTTGGACTGGGTTCTCATTCTCACGATCCCCTGAAGCTTATGAGGCTGGAGATGTAACTTCATCTGTAGAAGTATACAAGTTTATGATCAAGGTAGCACATATTCAGCCATCCATTTCTTGATAACGTTGCATAATTATATAATTCGTACTAGTGTGGCATCTTTTTTCCACCTCTATGTAGTGGTTTCAAGATCATTCAGAATTCCTCCGCAACCCTCTCTATATCGCTGGGGATTCATATGGTGGAAAAATTGTTCCACTTGTGGTGCATAAATTATCTGAAGGTACGGCTAGCTTTGTTTTCCTCCCTTTTGAATAAGAAGTAGAGTCCGAGCCTTGTGGTCTAGTGGTATGACCATGGACATCCGGAGTGGCGGCCTGGGCTCGAGCCCCAGCGGCTCCAAAGGTAAGTTAGGTGTAGGATGGGTGTGTGCGTAAAAAAAAAAAAGAAAAAAAAAGAAAAACAAAATAAAAGAAGTAGAGATACATGTTGACTCCTTTTGGAAGAGTTCATGTTCAATGATTAAAAGAGCATGCCATTATAATTCATTTGTGGTTCCTTTTCGGTTGTTATAAACACGAGAAGTTTCTGATGTTTTTGAAGTTTTTCATTGTGGTTAGGTAACGATCTTCGTCATTTCTATAATCTCAAGGTACGCACTTTATTTTGAGACTATCATTTGTGGCGGTTAAACTTGTAAATAATTAACAGTTGTATCCATTGTAGTTCTGATTCTTCTGAAGAGGTACACTGTACTAGAGCGCTTTGTGTAAAAGGCAAGGGATTAATATTACGACTTATTTATGTGCATATAATCAAGTTTTTCTGTCATATACGCGGGACTTATTAAGTTCATGTAGCCTTTGATATTTTGGTGGATTCACGGTGCACCAAGAACATGCCACTTGGAAGAAACTAATATGAATGAAGCGAGACCATCTAATTTGTAATTACAAAATTTAGCATGCATCAAAATCCTAGCACCATAACTAGTTGATTACTATAACAAATTACACAAAATTGCGGCAAAAAAGAGTTATGTTTCACATCAGGGCGAGAAATTTGCTCGGGTACATCCTAAAATAATTGTTTCCTGTTAGTGTTTTTGATGTGATGAGGACATTGAAGATCGTAATACGGATAAATACAAACATTCAGTTAGGCCTACATTACTTTAACCTTTAGGACAAGATCAATTTTGAAGCCAAAGGAATGACCACATACATGCAAAGGCCTACACCGATGATATTTTCTTCTTTCTAGCTATGGATTAAGATTGAAGATATTTTCTCAATCATCAAGTTGTTATATTTAGTTCTTTCATGTAGGACTATGTTTATCAAGTTTGTTTTTTTCATTTATTTCACCCAGGCTTTTCATTTTAGGGGTTGAGGGTATTGCGTGGCACAACGGTAAGACTTGTTGCTTGCATCCTGGAGGATGTAGGTTCGAGTCACGATAACCTCCTCTTCATATATGGGAGTAATACTGATTTCCATACCGTGTGTAAGCGGGTGCCTTGCTAGACGCCCTTTTTTCTATTTAGTGGCCGTTTAATTGTTTTGAACCTACGGAAATTAGGGAAGCCTAAGAACCTATAAAACTATATGATGGATCCCATGGCAAGTTAGTCCTTAACAAGAAAGGGCTTTGCTATAAATTTACAAGGTCTGTTTGCAGGTACTGTATCATAAAGGGCTTTGCTATAAATGTACAAGGTCTGTTTGCAGGTACTGTATCCTACCTTTTTGATCATTCATTCTAAATTCATCAAACCAAGGACAAAACTCCAAGTTCCCTAGACTGGAAAATAGTAGTCGAAGAGGTCAGATGATATGATTTGCAATATGTAGTTACATTCATCTTTCTGGAATGAACTAAAAATGATTTAGAGGCTTTCTCAATGAATTCAAGAAAAAGGAACTTATCAGTTTTGGAGAAGCAGATGCAATGATGGAATTGTCCATGCTAATTGAATTTCTACTCGTGTTTTTTGTCATTCAGTTAAGTGTTACTGCTATTATACATACTTTTAGCATGCAGATGACCGAATGGTGTACATATGTGGTTTTGCTACATACCTTTACTGTTTTATACATCATTAACACAATTTTAAGGGTGTGGGTGCGTGTTTGTATTTTTTTTTGCTGAGGTCTGAGCTCGAACCCAGGACCCTCCCCCTTTATCTTTTAAGGGTGTATATCAATGTTGCATATATCATGGTTTTTATGTTATATGGTTGCATTTAGTGGGTCCTATACTTAGCACTGTAATTTGGTTTTAGGGTTATGTCATTGGCAATCCAGTAATCGGTGATTTAATTGATACCAACTCTCGGGTTCCTTATGCTCATGGGGTGGGAATTATTCCAGATGAACTCCTTAAGGTACTTTTTCTATTCAGCAGATACATTCTTAATCACATAATTTTTCTAAACTTTTTTTTTGTTGAAAGTAAATTTCCTCCCAAGTATAGTAATACATATATTCGAAATAAAAACCCAAATCCGGTCCATCGATTTGGATTAAGCAAGAAACCAATGGCATTTGCAGCACCAATTTGATGGATTTTGGCCGAAGTTGAATGAAGTGTGATTCTGAATTTGTTGAGCGAAGATAAATGGGGGATCATGCTTCGTCAATATGTGTTGGGGGCCCTCCTCTGCTCCGATATCGAGTCTGAGACGTTGTCGCAGCGGAAACTTAGGTCAACCCACCTGAAATAACCAACCCTCGTCTAACGGATACCAAGCATATATAAAGACAAGTATATGGCGGTGACTTTGTCATATGGACAAATTCCAATCTCTATAACTCAGATGTAATTACAAAATTGAAAAAACAAAGATGAACCCTTTGCCCTAATAGGTTCAACCCCCTCACAACACTCAAGAAGAAAAGAAAGAGATTAAATTGAAATCGCTCACCAACCCGTAGCAATCTTCCTAACCAAAGTTGACGACTCCTTGATTAGATCTCTTCTTCCTTCTATCTTGTCTGGCGAAGTCCTAAGAGCAAAGTGCGGACTTTATCTTAGATCTCCTGTGGACGAGCATCTCGAATCTCAACTTTGTGCTATACTTGTGCCTTCACCCTCATCCCATATATAGGATGATAAAATCATATTCTAGGTCATAATAGAATTCTCTAAATAGGAATAAAGTTGGAATCCTATTATACCTAAAATATTCTATCAATATCCTATTTTAGATCATAATATGATCTCCTAAATATGAAACCTACAAATAAAGATAATATTACATCTAAAATAGCCCAACACTAATTATGGACATCCAAATCAAAGTAAATCAAATATTTAACTAAATTTGGATTCCACAAATATGCTATTACCAAATCCAGATTGGACTTTAACAATCACCCCCTCCAGTCTAATGAAAGGGTGTTAACCTTATGGCTCCTCAACTGGACTCCATGCTTGTCGCCTCATGACAGAGGTTTTGCTCTCCCATGCTACTGATCTCTGATGTCTCAAGCTGCTTTGCATCTTCCTTCATCTCCAGCTGCTCGACCAGCACGTCGACGCTAGCTACCATGTGTAGCACCTCCTGTACCACTGGAATTCTGTCAATATCAATTACACGATCAAGACCGAAGTCCCTGACGATCAGCCTCACCGCAAGTCTTAGCTGCATGTCCCCGACTTCCGTCTTCCACCGGAACGTGCTACCGTTCCGTCGAGCTTCTTCACCCTTGGCTGGCCCAACCAAGCGGACCGTGCTGTCCTCCTGAGATTCGAATTCCTAAACCTGTCTACCTTCGTGTCTGACACTAAATCTCTTTTGTACACATGCATCCTCGAGCAGAACATCATGCACTGTGCACATCGTCGATGACCCACAACTCTCCCTGAACTGTGTGAATGGAGATGTATCTGCCTCAGATTGAGTTTGTTGTAAACCTTGATCTCCTTCCTGTTTTCGAACTGCTAAAACCAATGTCACTCCGTAAAGCTTTGGCAAGCTATAAGTCACCAAAACCGAATCCCTAGAGTAACCCCCACCTGGAGACCGACCAATTGTCATGTGACTGACAAACTAACCCTCAATTTTTGACTCACCTCCATTTGCCGCTTTGTCTCGACAAACGGAATCATCCTTAACCCTAAAAACATCTCGAAGACCGTCCTCGGCAAGTTCCTGACGATCCAACTCCTGTCGAACACCCCTCGAGCCTCCATCCGATGTCTGTCGTCTGCCCGTACAACTCAGCGGCTTGACCCTGTACATGTCACAACACAAATCTGCTCGAACCAACTGTTGGGAACCCTTCGCAAGAATCTAATATTTGTCCCCAAACAAATTACAACAACCATCATCTGTCAGCCTCCCTACCGAAACTAATTTGTACCACAAACTTAGTACATGTCGCACACCCTTGAGGACGAGCTTCTCACCAAACTCCGTTGTCAAGTGCACATCACCGATGCCTACAACTGCAGCAGTTCCCTTGTCGTCCATCTTCAAACGTCCAAACTTGTCGTCATGGTATGATGTGAAGATCCTCCTCTGTAGAGTGGCGTGATACGACGCCCCCGTGTCCATAACCCAGTCTCCGTCATGCCACATGCCACAAGGTTCCTTTGTATCGGTCACTGCGATGAGGATATCTTCCATTGCTGTGAGATACTCCTGATCGTCCTTGTCTTTGGCCTTCTCAGCTTTGAGCTTCATGTAGTTCCTTTTGATATGACCCCTTTTGCCATAGTTGCGGTCCACAATTGCAAGATCCCGAAAACTCTTCTGTGTCCTCGTCTGTGACTTGAGTCTTTCCTTTCCGTGGGAAGCCACCAAAGGGACTCCTGCGACGATTCAACTTGCTTGCACCGAATCTCCTCATTCAACAAGCTACTTTGACTGCCTCCATCGTGACAACTTCATCCGGTGCAGAGTTGCTCACCGATACCACCAACGTCTTCCAACTTTTCGGTAGAGAACTCAAAAGCAGTAGGGCCTAAAACTCATCATTAAGCACCATCTTCATTGCAGATAGCTGATTGATGATACCCTGAACTTCATTCAGATGTTGTGCCACTGAGGCATCCTCCGTGTACTTCGAGTTGACGAGTTGGCGAATAAGAAACGGCTTGTTGCCAGCCATCTTCCTTTTATACAACGAATTCAGCTTCTCACATAATGCTTTTACCGAACTCTCCATGGACACGTGGTGAAACACCTAGTCGTCCAGCCATTGGCGGATGAATCCAACGGACTTTCGATCCAGTCGTTTCCAGTCTTCAGCAGCTTTGTCCTTGCACCAGAGTAGATCCTCCATCTTTGGCTTTCAAATTGCCCAGTTTCTCCTGTGAGGGTGATCATACGAGTGTTCATCTGCTCCGTAGACATGGTTGCTAGAACCCTAAAAGCTTTGATACCAGTTGTTGGAAATCGGACACGCCCTCCTGCGCTCCGGTACTGAGTCTGAGACGTTGTCGCAGCGAAAACTTAGACCAATCCACCTAAAATAACCAACTTCCGTCTAACGGACACCAAGAACAGATAAAGACAAGTATATGGCAGTGACTATGTCACGTAGGAAAATTTCAATCTCTATAACTCAGATAAAATTTTTGGCTTTCAAATTGCCCAGTTTCTCCTGTGAGGGTGATCATACGAGTGTTCATCTGCTCCGTAGACATGGTTGCTAGAACCCTAAAAGCTTTGATACCAGATGTTGGAAATCGGACACGCCCTCCTGCGCTCCGGTACTGAGTCTGAGACGTTGCCGCAGCGGAAACTTAGACCAATCCACCTAAAATAACCAACTTCCGTCTAACGGACACCAAGAACAGATAAAGACAAGTATATGGCAGTGACTATGCCACGTAGGAAAATTTCAATCTCTATAACTCAGATGAAATTACAAGATTGACAAAAACAATGTTGAATCCCTTGCCCTAATAGGTTCAACTCCCTCACAATACTCAAGAAAAAAATGAAGAGATTACAATAGAAATCGCTCATCAACCCGTAGCATTCTTCCTAACCAAAGTTGACTCCTCGATTAGATCTATTCTTAGAAATCTTGTATGGCGAAGTCCTAAGAGCAAATTGCGGACTTTCTCTTAGATCTCCTGTGGAAGAGCACCTCGAATCTCAACTTTGTGCCTCCACCCTCACCCCATATATACCTAAAATACTCTATCAATATCCTATTTTAGATCATAATAGGATCTTCTAAATATGAAACTCTCAAATAAGAATCTTATTACATCTAAAATAACCAAGCACCAATTATGGACATTCAAATCAAATTAAATAAAATATTTAACTAAATTTGGATTCCACAAATATGTTATTACCAAATTCAGACTGGACTCCAACAATACGTACACTTTACAAATGTTTCACAGAAATTGTATTTTGGATAACATATTTATATTGTTAAAGTCTCCGTCACTGCACAAAAATTCTAGAGTGTTACTTTTGGTTAAGGATTATATATTATTCTAACATAACCCCCTAGATTAACTCGAAGACCCATTTTTATGTTAGATCCGGTACCCACTTGAAATCCCTGCCACGTGTAGTGTTAGCGAGAATTGAGGATTATATATTATATTATTCTAACAGATGTTTCCGGGTCAGATACGAACATAAGAGTTTCCTTCATCTATTGTTTTTAAGGAGATAGAAGGACATTGTGAAGGAGAAGATTATACTAACCCTACTCCCAAGAGAGTTCGATGCTACAATGCGCTTGATAAATTTAATCAGGTGAGCATCGTCTTCCAAAGTTAAAAATGAGAAAACCGATAAAGTTTGGAGGGCAATTAGTACCTCACTTGATTATATTTCATGTTGACGGTGAAGCTGGTCTTTTGCCTCATGCAGCTCCACTCGGAAATAAATGCTAATTATATCCTGGAACCCCTCTGTGCTTTTTCATCCCCTAAGCCAGTGGACATGATTGTAACTAGGAGTTCCTCAAGGAAGAAGTATGCAGAGCTCCTTCCGCCATCACCCGTTCCTGATGTCAAGTGTAGAGTATGTTCATTATGTTCCTCTTGTTTGTGTGTGATGGCTCTCATTTTACTTACTATGCTCCATGCTAGTTGGATAACCTTCAAATGCTACTGCTTTTACTGATCAAAATGTTCTATAATGTGCAGTCATATGGATATTATCTATCTTATTTCTGGGCAAACAATAACGCCACCAGAGAGGCTCTCCACATCAAGAAGGTAAAAGGCACATAATGAACAGTTTTCCTATTTCATATATATATATATATATATATATATATATATATATTTTGGAAAAAGGGTAAATTTTATTCCAAAGCAAAGTAATAATCGTACAACATACAATCAAAGTGGAACTCCCACTCATCAAATCCCCATAACTTTTACATCAAATTCGATGTTATGAAGCATGCCCACCAGAGGTGTTACCAGTCCCTCAAATATCCGACGGTTTCATTCCTGCCAGACATGCCAAACTGAAGCAGCCAGACGAACTTTGGCGGTCCGAAACCAGTCCTCCCCTCGACCTCTACTATCCCGGATCACCTTGATGATGTCCCCCATACTCTTTCCGGAGTCGCATCCTCCCAACTCTCTACTTTGCGCCTTCCAGATCTGCCAAGCCAGGTCACAATCGATCTCCTGACCTCTAGCCTAGTGGTTAAGAGAGATGCATGCGGCCCAAGTGGTCAGGAGTTCGAGCTCCAGTGGAGGCGAGTTCGCCACATTTACCCAATGTTTCAAAAAAAAAAAAAAAAAAAAAAAAAAAAAAAAAAAAAAAAAATATATATATATATATATATATATATATATATATATATATATATATATATATATATATATATATATATAATGAAATTAGGTATATATTTACACTCAAGTAAAGTGTGTAATCATATCACATCAAAGGATCAAAAAATAAGTTACAAATTATGCCATACGACTCATGGTTACTAACTTCAACCATTCTTTATAATTTGTCCCAAAAAAAAAAATTCTAAATCCCATTCATGTATAACAGAAAAGTCAGTAGAAGCCACATTCTGAAGATTTATTCTATGGAGAAGTCATTGATAATATTGCACTGGTTGGTGGTGGAAGGTTATATAGTTATATAAATTCCGATTTCTATTCAAATTATATGGTGAATGACAGGGCATCATTAAGGAATGGACGAGGTGCAAGTTTGGCATGCCTTACATTTGCGATGTTCCAAGCACAGTAAAGTATCATTTCAATCTAACTAGTAGTGGATACCGAGCTCTAGTATACAGGTTTATATCGTAACATTTGCATACTCTTCTCATTATACTTGAGATTGTAGCTTTCTCTCAAACTCAGATATATTTGTTCACAGTGGAGACCAAGATTTGTCCATAACGCATATGGGCACACAAGCTTGGATAAGGTCTCTCAATTTCAGCACTGTGGAAGATTGGCGATCGTGGCGTGTAGATGGCCAAGTTGCTGGGTGAGAGTTGTCATAGCAAACACGATATTTTTGCTCAACGATTACATTATACAAATTAGTTGCGCGACTTCTGAAATCACAAACTGAAAATTAGTCCTTGTTAATTGGTTCATTAGGTACACGAGAAAGTACATCAATGATCTGACCTTCGCCACTGTGAAGGTAAAGTTTTCCAATTAACCTCGAAAGAAACTGTGCCTACGACAATCTTGTGCCAAGCTCGGTTACAAAACAATGAATTGTTCTTGCATTGAACTTTTTTCTTCTTTGTTCCCCCTCTTTGAATCTGCAGAATGCTGGTCACACTGCTGCAGAATATCAGCCTAGAAATTGCTTGGTTATGCTTCAGAGGTGGATTTTAGGCCAGAGTCTGTGATATACTACTACTACTACTATCTTATCAGCTTGGAGTGCAAAGTACGCTGGTAATTTTTTAATATTCGGGTATAACTCTCTCAACCGCTGCCCCGAAGGGCTCAACTAAGACAATTCGGCCCCAATAGTTCTCAACTCGGCCTGAAGGACTTATAACGTAATCAAGTTAATCAAGGTGTATAACCTGGTACATATGCCCTGCTATTCTGCCCGTTGGTCTGCTGCACTGCTGTCACCCGTGGGGTCCATTGTTCCCACTCTCACTGTTTGTTACTATTAACTGACGGGAATATATGTTTCCATCCCAGTTCGACCCGGACAGATGGGGGCGGATGCCCCCCCACCTCACAATTTGGGTACTGATTTCTTTTGATTTGTACTAATTGTTTGTTCCAATATTTACCACTCTGTTTCATGCTATTTGTGTTTTGTCATGAATCCAAATGTGATTCTAGGTTGTGTTCGGAACTACTACTGGTGTCAACCACAATTAAGGTATATATGCAAGTTATTTAATCTACAGTCCGCAATTTGAGTATTCGCGTTATATTTGGATGCTTTCAGCCATGATACATAAACATGAATTTAGTTCTATACAATTATATGCTAAGTATGGTCCTGGTATCCTAATATATTTTATACATCGTAAGTTGTTTTCAAATTATATAATATTAATAAAAATTAAAACTTAATAATAAATATAATATTTACAATTATTTTGCTCGTCTTTTCATTGAAGAAGGTTTATTCCTTCTTCCTCGTGGGTATCCTGGAAGATCTATGAGAAGTCAGCGCTCGTGAGATCACCACCCTCCACCATTTTTCCTCGATCAAGTAGTTAATTAAAGCATTAGTACAAGATTTAAGAATATCAAACAATAAGAAATTAGGAATTTAATTAATTATACATGCTAGTCGTCGAACATGTTTTGTGGTAGGGAAGGATCCCAATGTTATTATTATTATTATTATTATTATTATTATTATATATATATATATATATATATATATATATATATATATATATATATATATATATATATATATATATATATATAAAACACAAAGGTTTTTGAATCCTAGGGCTGACTGTGCCAAGATAAAGAGTGGTTGGGATTTAATCTTGGTGAATCAACGGTTGTGGGGTTTTATGGGGAATCCAAAGAGTGGGGTTTGCACTCATAATGGTTGTGGATGAGCATTATTGAGAGTGGGGTTTTATGGGGAATGAGCATTATTGAGAGTGGGGTTTTATGGGGAATCCAAAGAGTGGGATTTGCACTCATAATGGTTGTGGATGAGCATTATCGAGAGTGGGGTTTTATGGGGAATCCAAAGAGTGGGATTTGCACTCATAATGGTTGTGGATGAGCATTATTGAGAGTGGGGTTTTATGGGGAATCCAAAGAAAATTCACATCCAGCAGTGGTTGGCATTTAATATTTTGATGGGGGCCTCATAATTATTATTGTTCGTTTAAAATTGGGGGTCCAAAATTTTGAGGGGGAATACCTTAAATGAACCATGCCCTATGGGCACGGGTTATATATATATATATATATATATAATTCAACAAAAAACCTTATTCATAGGAGCAGAAGACCAAAAGACCAAAATACAAACAGAGCTGGTCAATCTCTACCCCCAACCCGCAAGACACAAAGGAAAGGAAAATAGAAAACAAATGTATAACCCCCCCCTCCACCCCCCCCCCCCCCCCCCCCCCACACACACACACCCCCCCCCCCCTTCCCCCAAAAAAATTCACAGAAAAAGAAGTATACCCCCAAAAAAGCCCAAAAGATATCTACTCCATCGACACCTTAGTCCTTTGCCTATTCACTTCAAACATAAGTTGATCTTGCGAATACTTGTAACCCTCTTATCTCGATTTGTTCTTGTTCTTCCAGTGGACCCAAACCACTGTCGTTGCCATCGTTCTTGTTACGTCCCAACCCGCTGAAACATTCGCCCTCGCGTCGATTTAGCCGAATCGATTGTCCTTACTGGGGCGTGATATCGTACGAGTCTGGAGTTGCACTCGTACAAGGCTAGATGATTAAAAATCTTTAAAATGGTTATCTCAATTCAATATTCACAGCGAATGAAAACAGAGTAACATTGAAGTTACACAGAGTATACGAAATAATCTCTTTATTGAATAAGCAGCATAATTACAAAGGCTTTCAATAGCCCAAATGAATCTGCCAGATTATCTTACAACACTTATGATCTCTCTAGCCCACAAAGGATTTTATCGTTCCATACATCATGTCTTCTATATCTCGGCTGCATCATCATGTTGCAAGTTCAAGCGTTAATGCGATCGCACGACTCAAAACACTACAACATTTCATGCCGCGGTGCGTCCAGGCGAAGCTCCGCCGTGATCAAACTATTTCATGCATCCTGCAAGCAATCTAGTAGGGGATCAGTATTAATCCTCTCGCGTACTGATAAGATCCACTAGACTAAACCGACACTAAGTAATATTTATGAATCATGTAGCTTAACTTGTGATCTTTTTATATTTGCCTTAAGATCAGTTTTACGGCATATTGTAAGCAGTAAAGTATATATTTCATGGCAAACATGTTACATTGATTCGCGTAAGTAAGCAGGCAAAACATATATATTGCATGTTGTTTCTTGGCGACTTCTTACCAACATCAACGCACTCACCCTTGCACTGATGCAAGGTGAATACGCATACCATCTTTTCCTGTCATGATAAGTGATCTTTGTGCAGGATTTGTATACCTGTATCATCCAGCCCACCGGCCCCTATCTATATAAAGGTCACTGGCTTCTTTGTGTCAGAATGGACTATATTTCTCTTCTCAATTCGGGTAACCCAGAGTTCTCCCCGTACGGGTTGCTAGCCCTGTATCTGAAGGACGTCGAACTTATCAACAATTGTGGCTTATCACATTAGTAGCCGATTATAATTCGTATCCAAAGATGTGCACCAACAATGTTTATTCATCCCTCCTAGGACGAACGGTCCCGGTGCCCCGGCCAATACTCTTTCGAGAAAAATCACACACCCGTGCACGGACAAATATGCTCAAGTCCATTTGACCATGCAATACGCGTCTTACTCATACAACCAAACAATGTCTGAGTCTGAAACTCAGACTTCACATCATCTTGCATTTTTCACGTTCTTTCTTTCTTTTTTCTCACATTCTTTCTTTCATTTCTCACATTCTTTTTTTGTATGATTTCATTCTTTCTTTCGATGTTTTGTCGCCTCGATTCAATGTTCTGTGGCTTGAAGCCCCAATATAATGTCCAAATGAACGACCTGAAAGTCCCAAACATTTCCAAGGCAGCATACTATATTTGACAGTTTTGTGACATTTGTGCCACAAATGCTTACTTCGCACATGAAGTATATCTTTCAATGTTCTATGACTTAACGTTCATTGTTATGCAATTCGTGCATTTGATGCACGCCTCGACTTTATCTTTCAATGGGCTATACTTATGTTCTTTTCCTCCGACTCGTGCACTAAGGCATGCCTCGATAGAGTATTCAATATTCTACAGCCGTGCACTAAAGCACTCGCGTCGATATAGTTTTTCAATGTTCTAGCCTTCTAACTCGTGCATGGAGGCATGCTTTTGATAGATGTTCTATGACTCATGCCTTGAGGCACGTTTTGATTCAATTGTTTAATGTCCCGTGGCTTGTGCATTTGATGCACTCGTCGATACAGTTATCCCATGTTCCATTTCGATTCGTGTACTTGACGCACGTTTCTCCTCAATTTTCTTAGTGTTCGACACGAACCATAAATTTCCTCATTCGAGCCACGCCAGTGGACTCAATCGTTTAACTTATCATACAAAGGTACATTTTAATTAGGCATGACGGAGTAGGAAAGAAGGGTCAAAGTCCTCCAATCTTAGCCAATATGCACTACAAAAGAAATAGCATTTTGGGACGACACTATTTGATATGCTATGTTTAAGAGTCCTAAAAGATTAATATTTGGGACCATTATTTTTTTCGTAATAAAAGATAATAATATTTATGACAATTCGTATATGGACCATAATAATATAACTTATTTTAGACTAGAAGTTGGTTTCGTCCCAATAAAATTGGTTGTGTCCCAAAAATGATGGCGGGAAAAGAAAAAATTAGCGGTCAAAGGTCTGTCCCATTATTTTTTTAAATTTTTTTTAGTAATGTTTGATCTAATAGATCTAAACCGTTCAATTATTTGATCTGAACCGTTCAATTTTTAGGTTAATAAGATGTAAAACACTCTCTTTCTCTCTCGAAATTGGTTTGGGGGCGGCCTCTCTCTCGAGAAATTGGTCATGGGGGTTTCTTTCGTCAAGGGGGTCTCTCTCTTGTTGGCCCATTAGTCATGGTCAAACCTGATTTTAATAATTGATCAAACTCTGTCTCGATATACGAATCAATTCAGATGTTTACTAACGACGTTTTGGACACAGATCAAAGATGAATATCTACTCCGTTCAAGACCGAAGCTGTTTGCCACTCAAGAATTATTTCCTTCAAAGCAATGTAATTTTTTATTTTATTGAGTCTAGGAATACATTGTACACCAAGTCGTACTGGCAAATAGGCTATCCGAAATCGTTTTTCAAAACTGACCTATCTTTTTAAAATGACCTATGTTTTTGAAAAATATCTATTTTTCAAAAAGCTTCTGAAGGACTTTTCAAAAAGCCAAAATTATTTTTCACAAAATCAACTGACCAAACCCTGACAGAACTCGGCCAGAGTTCGGCCAAGTTGAACGTTATGTGAACGTTTAATTTTGAACTTGGTCTCCCTTCAGTTGCGGTTGGTTACAAAGAGTTCTGTCCGAATTCTGCCCGAATTCTGCCAGAATTCTGCCTTTGGAAAAACTATAAATAGAGAAGGATTTCGATCATTTCAAATCACCAATTCACTTTCAATCTTTTCTCTTCTAAAGCTTATATTTCTTCCAAAGAGTTCTAAAAAGCTTCCATTTTTAAATCCTAAGCCAGTTACAATCCTCTAGTCGATTTGTCAGTGCGGTACGGTCTAGAAGTTTCAAGCGATTGTAATCAGAGGCTTGATTGAAGATTGACTCTTCACAATTGAAGTTGGTCGAGTTCTTCGTATCAAAGCTCGTGTCTGTAGAAGTTGCAAGGACTTCGTATGAAAACTTGCGGAATTTTCCAATAGTGGATTCAACTCGAAGCTAGAGTTCTTCCGACTGGACTAGTCCTCACAAGAGGGAAACCAGTATAAATCTCTGTGTTTGCGTTTGCCTTCTGATCACTCTTTTATTACTGTCATTTATTTTGTGATTATTTTTATATCTGTGATCTAACTGCTAACAAGTTTTTTAATTAGCAATATTCTGCTGCTTACTCTATTCACCCCTCTCTAGAGTATTCTGTTTTACGATTTCGTTCCTGCAATTGGTATCAGAGCGGGTTATACAGGTAAAGCAAGGTAAAATTGCAGCTATATTCAATTATTTTTTAATTGTTATATAGATCACAAAATTATACATGGCAACTGTAAAATTCACAAGTGAAGGCCAAGCCACAAACAGACCTCCACTGTTTGACGGCACAAACTACACTTATTGGAAAACATGTATGAGTTTCTTCCTGAAATCTCTTGATTTTGACTTATGGTCTGTAGTTATTGATGGATACAAAAAGCCTCCTCGTATTAATGTTGATGGATTTTTAGTTGAAAAACCCCATGACAAATATACAGAGGATGAAAAAAAAAGGCCAGTCTTGACGCACGTGCTATTAACGCTTTATTTTATGCTTTAAATAGAACTGAATTCAACAGGGTGTCTACCTGTACAACATCAAATGAATTGTGAAAACTTCTCGAAGTAACCCACGAAGGAACAACACAAGTCAAGGAGTCAAAAATCAACAGACTTACTCAGGAGTACGAGGCGTTCAAAATGAAGCCAAGTGAATCAGTCACTCAGATGTTTACGAGATTCTTGGATATTGTAAATCCTTTGTCTTCATTAGGCAAGGATTACAGTAACCATGAAAAGATTCGCAAACTTCTACGAGCTCTCACAAAGAACTGGATTCCAAAGGCTACAGCAATCATTGAAGGAAACGACCTCTCAACAATGTCTCTGGAAACACTCATGGGTAAGCTACTCACTTACGAGTTAGAACTTCAAGACTTTGAAGATGCTACACCAAAGGAGAAGTCAGAGAAGTCGATCGCTCTCAAGGCTCAACATAAAAGAACTGTCGAAGATGATTCTGACGACAGCGACTCTGACTCTGAAGATTAAGCTCTTCTGGTAAGAAAATTTAAGAAGTTCATGAGATTTAACAGGAGAACAAAAGACAGCAACAGCAACAACAACGAGAAAGATTCTATTTGCTATAGATGCAAGAAGAAAGGACACATGAAAAAAGATTGTCCAACAGCATCATCATCATTAAAGAAAAGCAGCAAATATGACAAAGGCTACCTGAAGCGATCTATATCAAGAAAGTACGCCAACACAAACATATGACATGAAAAAGAAGCCAGCGATTCAGAAGACGAACAATCAGATGACGCTGTAAATGTATGCTTGATGGCTTGCGATCAGGTAATCACTAATCCTCTATTTGATCCTTATGATGATTTCACCTTTGAGCAACTAGGAGAGGCTTTCAGTGACCTGTTAAATGATTACAGGAAACTGCATAGTAAGTATGAAACCTCTAAGAAGGTACTCAAAGAGTACAAAGGTGAAATAGAAAGACTTACCGACCAACTAGATCATGTTAGAAATAATGACTCTTCAATTGAGTTTGGTGAGCTTTCATCTATTAAGTTGTTGTTACACGAGACTGTTAAGCTATCCGAAGAAAAAGACCAAACTATTATCTAGTTAAAGGAAGACCTATCTAAGGAGAGAAAGAGTCTCCAGTGTGCACAAGTCAGAATTGAAACACTTACATCTGACTATACTTGATTGTATGACACTTCCAAAAAGTTGGAAATTAGTTTAGGAAAACGGCCTGAAGTTGCTGCTTCCTATTCTAACACGCACTACAAAAATTTGTCAGATTAGCGACGTCCAAAACGTCGCTAAACTCGGCCAAAACGTCGCTAAACTAAATTAGCGACGTTTTCAGTGACGTTTAATAAACGACAGAAAAAAGCGTGTCACTAATCGAAAAAAACGTCGCAAAACGTCGCTAGGGCGACGTTAGTTAGCGACGTTTATAACGTCGCTAATTAGTGACGTTATTTGCGACGTTTTCAAGTGGTCGCCGATTAGCGACACATTAGCGACGTTCTTGCGACGATGTGGTAGAATCAGATTGTTTGCCACGTCAACAATTTAGCGACGTTTTTAGCGACCTTTATATTCGTAGCTAACTGTTAGCGACGAATATAAACGTCGCTAAAAATATCGCTAAATTGAAAAAATATAAAAAAATAAAAATCCAGAATGCAAATGTACAATCCAAAATACAAAATCTAATCCCTGGGTTCGCCGACCCCTTCGGTGGAACACTCAACACCGGCTCGCACAATACAATCCAGAATAGACCAAAAATAATTGGTCGTCTTCTCAAGCCTCTCAAAACATCACAATATGCATCACACATCACACAAACAAATATACATCACAATATGCATCACACAGCAAGCTATACCAATATACTTCACACACAAGAAAACAAATATCCATCACAATATCCAAAAGGAGATATATCCATCAAAACAAATATCCATCACAATATCCAGATGAGATATATCCATCAAAATAAATCCAGTCAATATATGTATCTACTATCGTCTATGCTGAGGCAGATAGAACTCCCTCAGCCAGCGCGCATAAGTAGAATCCGCGGCAGCCAGATCAATATCCAGAGGAGATGGATGACTGGAACTCCTGGTGGAACTGCCCTGTGGTGCCACCTCCTCCTTCACAGCTCCCTCGGCTTCAGGAATTACTTCTGGAGCAGCTCTCTCGGTGGAACTGCCCTCTGGAGCTGGAGCCACCTCCTCTTTCACAGCCATCTGTGCCTCCCTCAAGCGAGATCCTCGGGTCTTAGGTGCCATCTGTGAGAACGGGTGCCATCTCGTTTGAGTACATTTTCAAAAGCAGATAAAATACAAAAAATTTGATTTTTTGCCAAATGTGAGAACGGATGGCTCAGAACACAATCCAAAATTCATTCTAGCATATATTAGTGTGAATCATCTATGTTCTGTACATATGGTGTAGTATATGTTCTTATCGTATCTAGTATCTGAAGAATGTAACAGAATCAAGATGAACTCACATAATGTAATACTAAGACATCATCTACTACTATATAGGATATAGTGATAGGTTGTCATATCATCATTGCCGAGGGATGAGGGTCGAAGGACAGTCAACTTTATCTACGGCTACATAGTTTCTGCCTCGCCAGTCGAATGGCTGCAGGGACTATGTCCTGATCACCATGTCATACCGTAGATTAATGGAAATGGAGCTGGAGCTGGAGCCAAAATACAGAATCCAAAATACAAAATACAGAATCCAATCCCTGGGTTCGCCGAAAATATAAAAACAAAGATTGACACACAGTACTAATTCATGTGTTATAAGTGTGAGAACGGATGGCTCAGAACATAACCCAAAATTCATTCTAGCATACATTAGTGTGAATCATCTATATTCTGTACATATGGTGTAGTATACGTTCTTATCGAATCTAGTATCTAGTATCTGAAGAATATAACAGAATCAAGATGAACTCACATAATGTAATACTAAAACATCATCTACTACTATATAAGATATAGTGATAGGTTGTCGTATCATCATTGCCGAGGGATGAGGGTCGGAGGACAGTCAACTTCATCTACGGCTACATAGTTACATGAGCTAGTCGTCACGAAACGTCGCTATGACGTCGCTAATAGCGATTAATTTAGCGACGTTAGTATAAACGTCGCTAAATTCTAATTATATTCCCCCCACCAATTCATTTCCCCCCATTTTACTCTCTCACTCTCTCTCCTCCCCCCCTCCGGCGCTCTCACTCTCTCCGGCGCTCTCACAGTACTAATTCATATCTGTTTTAAGTGTGAGAACGGATGGCTCAGAACACAACCTAAAATTTATTCTAGCATACATTAGTGTGGATCATTATGTTCTGTACATATGGTGTAGTATATGTTCTTATCGAATCTAGTATCTGAAGGATATAACAGAATCAAGATGAACCCACATAATGTAATACTAAGACATCATCTACTATAATAACAGAATCAAAATAGGTTGTCGTATCATCATTGCCAAGGAAGGGAGGTTAATTGGAGGAAGTTACTGCAGAAAGTGAAGACCGACATGAACTGACGCACGAAAATGAGGAGCTCTAAGCTGAAACAAGAAAAGTTGTGCTTTAGAAAAAGAACTCTTGTAAACTCTTTGTTTATAAAGCAAGCTATAATTAAAGAATACAGAACAAGTATCAAGTTCATAACTCAAGTATAGAGCTTACAAGAGTTATAAATTCGATACTTGTTCTGTATTCATTATATCTTGCCTTGTGAACAAAGAGCTTACAAGAGTAGAACATCCAAAATACAACTTTACTTGTTACAGCTTTGATCTCCTCCTTTCCGTGCGTCAGTTCAGGTCAGTCTGCACTTTCTGCAGTAACGACCACAAGTTTTATGTTCTTCAACGATATATTTCACATGCTTAATTGTCAAGTATGGGGACGAATGGCTCAGAACACAACCCAAAATTCATTCTAGCATACATTAATGTGAATCATCTATGTTCTGTACATATGGTGTAGTATATGTTCTTATCGTATCTAGTATCTGAAGAATATAACAGAATCAAGATGAACTCACATAATAAGACATCGTCTACTACTATAAAAGATATAGTGATAGGTTGTCATATCATCATTGCCGAGGGATGAGGGTCGAAGGATAGTCAACTTTATCTATGGCTACATAGTTTCTGCCTCACCAGTCGAATGGCTGCAGGGACTATGTCCTGATCACCATGTCGTAGTCCAATACAATCCAGAGATTAACACAGTACTAATTCATATATGTAGTCCAATACAAATAGTCTAATACAAAAACAACCACATACAAATAGTCTAATACAAATAAGTACTAATAGCTAAAGAGAACCACACAGCTCACGCAAACGCTCAGTGATACGATCACGCAACCACCTCGAATAAGTGGGATCGACGACGGCAGGAGAGATGTAGTCCATTGCAAGTGCTGGATGAATAGAACTCCAGGTCTCACTAGCTACCGATGCTGGATGAATAGGACTCCCGGTCTCACTAGCTACCGGTGCCACTTCCTCCTTAACAGTAGGAGGAGCCACCTCAGCATTTACTGTTTCCCTCAAACGACGTGCTGCTCCTCAGATCATGGGTGCCATCTGGTAAGATCGATATTCACAAATAATATAATTGTAACATAAGCAAGCTAACTAAAGGAACCATCATCTCGTTTGAGTACATTTTCGAAAGCAGATATAGTACAGAAAATTCAATTTTTTGCCAAGTGTGAGAACGGATGGCTCAGAACACAACCCAAAATTCATTCTAGCATACATTAGTGTGAATCATCTATGTTCTGTACATATGGTGTAGTATATGTTCTTATCGTATCTAATATCTGAAGAATGTAACAGAATCAAGATGAACTCACATAATGTAATACTAAGACATCATCTACTACTATATAAGATATAGTGATAGGTTGTCATATCATCATTGCCGAGGGATGAGGGTCGGAGGATAGTCAACTTTATCTACGGCTACATAGTTTCTGCCTCGCCAGTCGAATGGCTGCAGGGACTATGTCCTGATCACCATGTAGTACCATAGTTTCTGCCTCGCCAGACGAATGGCTGCAGGGACTATATGTCCCGATCACCATATTACCAATTCACCAATCAATAAAACTATTTGTTACAAATATCGGTACTATTGGTGCGTTCGAATCGGAGTATCACATTTTTCGGTGTCGAAAAATAAATAATTAAATAAATTATCAGATTTTTCGGCACTATCGGTGCCTCTGACCAAGCCCCCCTCCCTCCTACACTACCCCTAACCCTAACCCGAACCCTAACCCTCCCCTCCCCCACCCCCCGCTCCCCCTCCCCCCCCACCCACACATACCCACCCCTAACCCGAACCCTAACCCTCCCCTCCCCCCCAGCCGCCCCCACCCCCCTGCTCCCCTCCCTCAGCCGCCTCCACCCCCCTTTCCCCTCCCCCAGCCGCCTCCACCCCCCTGCTTCCCACCCCCAGCCGCCCCCACCCCCTGCTCCCCTCCCCCAGCCGCCCCTACCCCCCCTGCTCCCCTCCCCCAGCCGTACCCACCCCCCTACTCCCCTCCCCCAACCCCTGCTCCCCTCCCCAAGCTGCCCCACCCCCCCTGCTCCCATCCCCCAACCGCCCCCACCCCCACTGCTCCCCTCCCCAGCCGCCCCCACCCACACATACCCACCCCTAACCCGAACACTAACCCTAGCTTCCCTCCCCCAGCCGCCCTCGTCCCCCCTGCCCCACCCCCAGCCACCCCCCACTCACCCCCAACCACCCGCATCCCCCCTGTCCCTCCCCCCGAGCCACCCGCACCCCCCTCCAACCACCAACAACCAAAACAGCCGAAGAGAGAGAGAGAGAGGGAGGGAGGGGGAGAGTCACGTACCGGAGAGGGAGAAGAGTCGCCGGAGAGAGTGAGAGTCGCCGGCGCCGGAGAGAGTGAGAGCGCCGGAGGGGAGGAGGAGAGAGAGAGTTAGAGAGTAAAATGGGGGGAATGAATCGTTGGGGGAAATATAATTAGAATTTAGCGACGCTAATACTACCATCGCTAAATTAGTAGCTTTTAGCGACGTCAGAGCAACGTTTCGCGACGACTAGCTCATGTAATTAATATACGTCGTTGTTACATCGCTTATTTCGTCGCTAGTAGCGACTATTAGCGACGTTTCAATAAAACGTCGCTAATAAACACAATTTAGCGACGTTAATCGAACGTAGCAAAATTTATGTCGCCAATTGAGCAGATTTTAGTAGTGACGTGTCAATTACCGAATCATCGGAACATGCCCAAACCAAACACTGTCAGACCAAACTATACCAAACCTATGCCCAAGAATACTAATAGGCATGCATTCTTCTATACTAGAAAACCAAACTTACCAATCATGCACCTGACACAACTTTCAACACTCAACATGCAAAATGTCAATATTGTGGCCTCATTAGTCATATATCCTCTGCATGTAGAATCAGAAAGTTAGTAGATTTAAATATTTATGCATGGATACCAAAAACTAACCAGTCAGGACCCTACAAGAAATGGGTACCAAGAGTTTCATCTGCAAATTATTTTGTAGGTAGAACACCCTTCACATGCTAGGAGCAAATGGATCCTCGAGAGCGGTTGCTCACGGCACATGATCGGTGACGCTTCATTATTTGTAACACTGTCGAAGAAGAATCAAGAAGGATACATCTCCTTCGGTAATAATTTAAGAGGGTACATAATCGGTATCGATGACATTGGTAAGGCTCCCTATCCTGTGATTAAAGATGTCTGTCTAGTTACCGAGTTAAAACATAATCTGCTCAGCATAAGCCATTTAGGTGATCATGGTTATGGCATTAACTTCATCAAAGACAAATGTACTATAGTTGACAGTTCAACTGGTAGTACTATCTTTGAAGGTTTCAGGGAAGACAACATATATATTTTCTATTTGTTGGAAGATGCTAACAAAGCAGGTAGATATTTGATGGCCAAAAGTATTGAGAGTCAACTATGGCATATGAGACTCGGTCATACAAACATGGATACAATTTCAAGACTATCTACAAGGAAGTTGGTACACGGCTTACCGGACATATCTTTCAAAAAGGATACGGTATGTAGTGAATGTGAAAAGAACAAAGCTACCCGATCCGCATTTAAATCCAAGAACGCTGTAAGTACCACTAGACCTTTACAACTATTGCATATGGACTTATTTGGACCAAGTAGAATTGCTAGTCTAGGAGGTAAGTTATATGCATTTGTCATTGTAGATGATTTCTCTAGATATACATAGGTATATTTTCTTGCACGCAAGAACGATGTATTATCAGAATTCGTCACCTTTTGCAAGAAAGTACAGAATGAAAAAAGGTTCATGATTACTCGCATTCGTCGTGATCATGGCGGCGAATTTGAGAATGTAGAATTCAAGCAATTTTATGACACATACGGTTATGTGCATGAATTCTCTTGTCCTAGGACTCCACAATAAAATGGAGTTTTGGAACGTAAGAACATGACTCTATCTGAAATGGCTAGAGTAATGTTAAACCAGTTTAGTCTACCTAGATACTTTTGGGCTGAAGCTGTCAATACAGCGTGCTATATTCTCAATAGGGTTCTAATTCGACCTATATCGAAGAAGACTCCCTATGAACTATGGTTTGATAGAACACCCAATGTTTCATATTTTAAGATTTTTGGTTGTAAATGCTTTATTCTTAATACTAAAGATAATCTGAGTAAATTTGATGAAAAGGCCGATGAAGGTATATTTCTAAGTTATGCAGCAAAGAGCAAAGGGTACAGAGTCTTCAACAAAAGAACCATGGTCATCGAAGAATCAATCAATGTCAAGTTTGATAAGCTAAATCAACACTCAGACGATGACGACAATGAAGACATAATTACACCAAGTACAGCTACTACAAAACCTTCACACAAAGATGCAGAACCTTCACACCAAGCCCCAGCTGAGTCATCAAGCAAAGAAGCAGGAACTAGCAATCCTAAGGCTACGCCAAAAGAGATGAGATTCTTGGCAGATCATCCAAAGGACTTGGTAATTGGTAAGATTACCAAGGGTGTAAGTACTCGTTCCTCTAATAAAGATATAGCTTCTTGTGTTGCTTTTGTTTCGCAGTTTGAACCCAAAAATATTGAAGAAGCATGTAGTGATAATTTTTGGTTATATGCTATACAAGAGAAATTAAACCAATTCGAACGGAATCAAGTTTGGGAACTTGTTCCCAAGCCCATTGATCATCCGGTCATTGGCACCCGTTGGGTATTCTAAAATAAACTGAACGAGAATGGTTTAGTGACTCGTAATAAGGCTTGACTCGTAGCTCAAGGATACAATCAAGAAGAAGGTATCGACTACGATGAGACTTATGCCCCAGTTGTGAGATTAGAATCCATTCGCATGTTATGTGCATTTGTATGTTTTCATAATTTCAAGTTATTTCAAATGGATGTCAAAAGCGCATTTCTAAATGGTTTTATAAAAGAAGAAGTTTATGTAGCTCAACCTCTCGGTTTTACTGATTTTAAATATCCTGAATATGTTTTCAAGTTGAAGAAAGCCTTATACGGTTTGAAACAAGCCCTCCGTGCTTGGTACGATCGTCTAAGCTCTTTTCTACTTGATAACGATTTTTTAAAGTAAAAGATTGACACTACATTGTTTATAAAATCTTTGAATAACAACATTCTTTTGATTCAAGTCTATGTAGATGATATTATTTTTGGATCTACTGATGAATCTCTTTGTCAAGAATTTTCAAAGTGTATGCAGAATGAGTTTGAGATGAGCATGATGGGAGAGCTGAAATTCTTTCTCGGACTGCAAATCAAACAAACCAACAATGGGACGTTCATAAATCAAGCAAAGTACACAAAAGATCTATTAAAGAAGTTCGACCTGGAAGCAGTCAAGCCACTTAGCACTCCAATGACGACTTCAACCAAGCTTGATACTGATGAACAAGGCAAACCCGTCGACATACGTAAGTATCGAGGTATGATCGGTAGCTTACTGTATTTAACTGCTAGTCGACCAGACATTATGTTTAGTGTTTGCTTGTGTGCACATTTTCAAGCTAATCCTAAGGAATCACATCTGTGCGTAGTTAAGTGTATCTTCCGATACCTTAAAGGCACTTCTTCTGTCGGCTTATGGTATCCCAAATCCATGTCATTTGACCTAACTGGTTATTCTGATACTGATTTTGCCGGATGCAAAGTAGATAGAAAAAGTACCAACGGCACTTGTCATTTCCTAGGAAAAGCTTTAGTCTTCTTGGTTTAGCAAAAAACAAAATTCTGTCGCATTATCAACAACCGAGGCTGAGTATATCGCCGCAGGACGTTGTTGTGCACAAATTTTATGGATGAAGCAAACTATAGAAGACTATGGATTGTATTTTATACACATACCCATTTTTTGTGATAACACTAGTTCTATTAATTTGACTAAGAATCCAGTATGCCACTCTCGTACTAAATATATCGAGATTCAACATCACTTTTTTAGAGATCATCAAAATGGAGATATAGACCTTGTATACATAGACACACAGAATCAATTAGCTGACATACTCACAAAACCTCTAGCGGAAGATCGTTTTAATTATTTACGTCGAGAATTAGGAATTTTAGATGTCAATAATATTAATTAATTTTGTTTTATTAGTTAATTTATTCAATACTCAATAACTGTTTTCGAGACAAGCCTAAAAAGAGTATCTGTCACTACGACTATGGTCGAAGTGAAGCGGTATTTAAGAGTTTCCCGGTGAACCTCCGTTAGCTGGGACAGTACTCCTACAGCTAATCTGAGACAGATGCTGAGTAAAGAATATTAATTTATAAAATAATATTAATTATATTATTTGAAATTTAAAATTACTAAACTTTGAATTAAATATTTGAAATGAATTGATGAAAAAGATGTGGCCCCACAAATTTTTTTATATAGCCAGGCAACCCTTAGCGAATTTGGCCCCAGTTCGGTCCGAATTCGGCCAGAGTTCAATTGGGTATATATATGTATGAGTCAGAACCCGAGGCCCCCCTCTTCTTCATTCTTCCAAACCACATCAAACAGCAGGAGCAGTGCCCCGAAAACCCTAGTTCTTCTCCACCTTTCTTCTTCCAATCTACGTGGAGATCTTCGTCCAAAATTTGGATTCGTGCGGAGAATCTCGTCCTCCACAGCATACCTGATTCTCGGAAGGTATAATCCCTTCTCTCCTCCACTTTCAAATTATTAGGGTTTTTAGTTTTTGGGATAAAATGCCTAAGGGATTCAATCCTTTCAAGAGGAAGAAGACCAATGCCAGTGAAAAGGCATCGTCTTCTGATCCGCATACAGATTCCCTCTTTTCTTCGGTCCAATCGGATGACGGTGCATCGGACGAGTTTTATTTCAAAACTCCTGACCAAGCCTTACTTTGGTATGCCGACTTTATTATGCGTACTATATGTACCGGATCTCCGATCAAATAGACTGTATTTTCTAACCACCGTCCTTACTTTGAGGTATTAGGGTTACATCACTTTGCTACTTTACAATTCCCTATAGCTACTAATGCCACTAGACTATTTTACTGTAATTTCGTATTAGACACTTTTACCGCGAGAACTCGTGTCGACGGGATAGATATCGAGTTCAATGATGAATTGCTAGCGGAAATACTTGGTCTTCCAAACGAAGGTGCCCCACTCGATGACATCACTGATTTCGATTTTCCCGAGGGTACGACTCTCGTTAGTTTCAAGAATGAGCTTTGTGCGCCCACACGTGCTCGTCTTAGAAAGTTTAAGGCCAATAACTTGAACTTGTTTAACTATGAATTACATCGCATCATCTATTCCACTCTACTTCCAAAATCTACTTCAAAAGATGATGTCACTGCACTTGAGCTTTCAGCTTTATATCACATTCTTAAGGGGATTCCTTTCTCTACCCCTAAGACTATTATTCAGATGATGGGTAGATGTCGCGGAAGAGGCCACAACCTCTGTTATGCGATTAGCATCCCACGCATCTTTCAGAGAATCGATATTGACTTATCCACTTGTGCTCTGGACCCTGAGCCCAAGTTCCTCAAGCTTTCTTGTCGCAGCATTGCCACTGTTCCTCCTCCTATTGTACCTACTCCTACAGCACATGGTCCTCCTCAGTCTTACCCTATGACCTTTGAGGGTATTTACCAGCATCTATCAGATCTACAGACATTCTTCGTTGATACCTCCAGAGAACATGAGTTTCGTGACGTGACTCGGTTCCAGGTTATTGCCAACTCCTTTGCCGATCTGAGATTTGCACAGATGGGTCACTCTGCTAGCTCTCTTCCTCGAGATCCCTCTGTATCTGGCTACCACATTGATGATGAGGCGGTCCACTCTCTGTTCCAGCTGAACGCATACGATTGGTATCGTACTTCTGGTGCTACTCCACATACTTCTGGAGCTGGCACTTCTGGAGCTGGTCCATCTGGACATGCTGGCACTGCAGCCGATGATGATGATGAGGATGATTTTTGAGATGTTACTTTTTGAGACAGTCTATTTTGTCTTATGTTTACTTGGAAATGCTCTGACATTCCAAGATATTATCAGTACTCTTTTTTGGATATGATTTGTGACATTTGATAGACATGTTTTTATGCCTCAGTTTGGCATATGTCTCAGTTTAGTTTATTATTCAGCTTAGCATTTTATTTGTTTCAGCCTTATAGCATTATCTTTCTTTATGCTTCATATAAACTTCCTGTGACAAATACCATGCCTGTGTTGTTTATACCATATCTGTCAATCTTATTTTTTTGTCAATATTTATACCATGCCTGTGTTGCAATAATGTTAGAAATAATGTCTTTATTCATATATTTTTCTTGTGTTTCTTCACTGATTGTTACTTATGCATTTATTGCGGGGGAGCTTTTCTCTTTTGTAATTATTTTGCTAAGTGACAACGGGGAGAAATAAGATCTAACATCTTCATGGATAAGATACAGGTTATGAACAATTTTTTTATTTTATCTCTCGGTACTTTTGGTACACTTTTGACTTGATCAAAACTAAGATGTTATATCGGTCACGGTTTATCAATTATCAAAACGGGGGAGATTGTTGGCCCATTGGTCATGGTCAAACCTGATTTTAATAATTGATCAAACTCTGTCTCGATATACATCAATTCAGATATTTACTAACGACGTTTTGGACACTGATCAACGATGGATATCTACTCCGTTCAAGACCGAAGCTGTTTGCCACTCAAGAATGTATTTCCTTCAAAGTAATGTAATTTTTTATTTTATTGAGTCAAGGAATACATTATACACCAAGTCGTACTGGCAAATAGGCTATCCGAAATCATTTTTCAAAACTGACCTATCTTTTTAAAATGACCTATGTTTTTGAAAAATATCTATTTTTCAAAAAGCTTCTGAAGGACTTTTCAAAAAGCCAAAATTATTTTTCACAAAATCAACTGACCAAACCCTGACAGAACTCGGCCAGAGTTCGGCCAAGTTGAACGTTATGTGAACGTTTGATTTTGAACTTGGTCTCCCTTCAGTTGCGGTTGGTTACAAAGAGTTCTGTCCGAATTCTGTCCGAATTCTGTCAGAGTTCTGCCTTTGAAAAAACTATAAATAGAGAAGGATTTCGATCATTACAAATCACCAATTCACTTTCAATCTCTTCTCTTCTAAAGCTTATATTTCTTCCAAAGAGATCTAAAAAGCTTCCATTTTCAAATCCCAAGCCAGTTACAATCCTCTAGTCGATTTGCCAGTGTGGTACGGTCTAGAAGTTTCAAGCGATTGTAATCAGAGGCTTGATTGAAGATTGACTCTTCACAATTGAAGTTGGTCGAGTTCTTCGTATCAAAGCTCGCGTCTGTAGAAGTTGCAAGGACTTCGTATGAAAACTTGCAGGATTTTTCAATCGTGGATTCAACTGGAAGCTAGAGTTCTTCCGACTGGACTAGTCCTCACAAGAGGAAAACCAGTATAAATCTCTATGTTTGCGTTTGCCTTCTGATCACTCTTTTATTACTGTTATTTATTTTGTGATTATTTTTATATCTGTGATCTAACTGCTAACAAGTTTTTTAATTAGCAATATTCCGCTGCCTACTCTATTCACCTCCCTCTAGAGTATTCTGCTTTACGATTTCGTTCCTATATCTCTCTCTCTCTCTCTATCGAAATTGGTCAACGAGTTTCCTCTCTCTCACGAGAAACTGTAAGGTCAGGCGGGGGAAGGGGAGACACGAACGCTCTCACCGATCAAATCGATCAAAGTTTTAGGTCGACGGGGTATTATTCGAAACCCTTTTTTTTATTCAACAAATTAGGTTTTCGAACACTCCTGTTCAAAGTTAGGGTATTTGAAAAATCTTCCAAAGCTTTATGTTCTACTAATTTTTTCGTGTTCTATTTTCGTGTTCTACTGATTTATTTTTGAATTTTTTTTTAAATTTTTAGTTCAAAGTTAAACCCTGGTTTTGTGTTCTACTGATGTTGGTTAATCCTTTTTTTTTCTAGTTTCTCATTTTGGTTCTAGAAAAATTATACATCTTGTGTATTTCTTTTCTAGTTTCTCCTTATAGAGTAGAACCTTATAGCGTGCAACATCTGGATGAAACTTATAATGGATCTTAGGTTAGGCAAGGAGTAGAGGGCTTGGTTGTTGACACAATTAGTTGTTATGGTGATGATAAACATGATGAGAGTGATGATGAGTAGCAAGTTTGTAGGCTGTTTATGCCATTTTGTTTTAATATGAGTAACAAGTTTTTTTTGGATATCAAGTTACAGACTTGTATCTCTAATTATTTTATAAAATTTGGAAAATGATGATTGGTTTACCTACTCTAATTGAATTTTGATGTCCTATTAACTTTGGTTCAATATAATTATCATGCTGTGATATTACTTTTGTTCATCAACATAATTATGTTCTTGCCTTGCATTGCAGTACTAGGAAAGCTCTTACTTGAGCTAAGATCAACATGGTAGTTAATTTAACTATTGAGTGTCGCTTCATTTTACCTATTTCTAATATTAGACGAAGTACTTGTTTATCTTCTTAATGAAGTTTCGTCAACTGTTAAGTCGACTAACTTGACATGGACAATACCCCAGGTAGGTAATGGCTACTGAAAAAGTAGGTAATGGCTGATATTAGACAAACTAGGAACACAAACAATAACTACCAAAAGTATTCTAGACACTTAACTAATGAGCATAACATGCGTACAAGAAGTATCAAGAAAGTCCTAAAAAATTTAAAAGAAATTTCATCCTCTGTTCTTGAGTGTAGACAATGTTGATGACTATTATCAAAATCTGGGAGGCTCAAGAAGGCAGAACATCATGATATTTCGTCAGTAAATATAGGATTAAGCTTCTTTTTTTTTAATTAAAATATTTTCAGGTGGGTAATTCTCATGAAATAGTTTTTAAAAATGTTAGTAGTATCCATAATGTTAAAGTTCTTGCCACCTAATCAAAACTCTAGAAATATGACCATTTTGAGCAACAAGAACTGCATTCATATAAGTTATTAAATAAATCCATTTAAATGCGTGACAAAGAATTTGCAAGCGTATCATAGAAATCTTTCAAAGTCACGTTATGGATCAATAATTAAACATTTATATTATTCCAACGTATTACAGAGAAATCTCACGGTCTCATATCTGAAAAGCAAGATTTCTAAATAGCAAATGCATGTCAAGTTCATGTTGTCGATGATCTGACTGCTTCCATATTCAAACCCGACAAACTTTGGGTAGATACCTCCAACTTAAGACGATAATTTGTAGGATATGCAAATTTTTATCCAAGATAATAGTCTTTTGGACTGTGTTCGTGTACCTAATGCACAATGGTTAAGAGATCCAGTCAGGAGAGTCGTAGTTATCATTTTCCAGTAGCCATTACCTATTTCTAATATTAGACGAAGTACTTTGTAAACTACTGATAGATCATATTCTCTAGTTGAATATAGTTCTGGTTTCTTAGCTCATCGACAGTTTTTGTTACATTTGCTAGAATGTGAAAATTGTAGGTTGACTAGTTTGGGCAATTTATTAATGGAAGTATTTGCTGAAAGGTTTGTTCCTATTTAATCCAAAACCTATTTGATGTGGAATTTTAGTTGATGGATTAAAATTTTGAATACCGTACAAATTGTTTCAGTAATAGTAGAGCGATCTTTTTGGCTATTGCACTGAACATTGATATACACTAGTTTCTTTTTTTTTACATCTCTTATCTGTATCTTATCCTCAATTTCCCTGAAGTATTCTTGTCCAAATTAAATTTGTTCTCACTCCAAATCGCACATCTAACCTTTGTCAAACTTCTCAAGTTCTATGCTAAGACTTATTTATTGTTCAACTCTTTTACAAAATTCCTTCCAATCAAATGGCGCCGTTTCCTCCTCTACAAATGCCCGTAAGTCTTTTTCTCCAATATTGGTGCATTGTCCAAAGTTAACTTATTCTCACTCCTATCGCACATCTAACCTTTGTCAACCTTCTCAACAGTTCTATGCAATGACTGATTTACTATTCAACTCCAACTCCAAGGGCATGCCAATACTTCCTACACTTCTTTGAACTAGCCAATGATTTAAATTAAAATATCACTAAAATTTAAAGCATCATTGTTGAAGATATAACTGTTTGCAAATTTAGTATCTTATATCGTCAGCCTTCATCCAAGAACTCCTAGTATTTTAACATTTTTTTCTATGTTCTTCCATCTAACCGAAAACAGAACCTATACTTGATGTCATGATAGTATCTTATTTGTTCTTTTTGTTTTACTTATTATTTTCAACTACATTTATTATGATTAAAAACTATAAATGAACCATTAAAATTCTTTCACTTGCTTGACCTTTTACAAACCAATACTAAAGTGAAGTCGTTTAAATATGTCACGATTGCAATTGTTTAAAACTGTCGCCGTATCGATTACTCAGTTCTTTATGTGGTTTTTATAATTCTTCTCTATTAGGCATATATTTTCCTATAAATATATAGGGTCTTGGTTTGAACTGTACTTAATGTTGTTGGCTGCAGGAAAACAATTGGTTATTATATGCTTAATTAAGGTTAGCTACTGACCATAATCATATATATTTCTTTAGTTTTCTTTCTGTCTTTTGCTTTCCAAGTTCCATCAGTCTTATGAAATTCTACCTGGAACTTAAGCATTAGTAGTTATGATATCTAGTTTAATGATAAAGATTTCAGTTTCTAGACGAGAAAGATGTCATTGGGCATGTAGCAGTTAGAGAAGTGGAAGAATGCAGATGCTATCTATGCAACTCCCACAGGATTTAATGATAATTGGAGAGACTTTTATATAATATATATTTTTCTCCTAGTACATACAGTTCATGTACTGGTTGTATGCAGCTATAAAATAAAAATTCTTGCTTATTACGAACAATGAGATGAGGGATCACCTGTTCCAGATTTTAGTCAACGATTTTTTTCCCCAAATGGAAAGAAAGGCATCAGGTACAAAATAGCTACCATTTGGATATTTTTTCGATCTAATATTACTAGAGACTCTTGGAAAGTTATCTTCATTTTAATGGATCCTAATTTATATGGTTTTTTTATGTTATCAGATAGATTTCACCTTCTTTCAGAATTTGACGAGGGGAAGAGGAGTTTTTGTATGACTTATTCCTTGATAGGTTTTATATCTCACCGTCATCCCGATTCGATGAGAGTTTATCATAACTCTATATTTGCCTTCATCTTGTGATCACAAGTAGTTCATGGAAATATTATGTGGCTTTCTTCATGTTAGTTATGATGTGATTTATATATTATATCTACATTTGTCACACCCACAGTAGCATTGGCTCCCTGTCTACGCTGTAATTGATAAATATAATAGTGATCAATAAGGTGAGCAGCAACTAAATACTAATATGCATATTTTGTTGCAAGTAAATTATCATGTGTGGATGTTGCTTTACCACTGAGCTCATCTATCATCTTCTGCTTTCAACATATTTTAAAGAGCATATCATTTTCTGATCCCATTGGCTAAATCTTTCTCGATAATCCAAAGTGAACTTTAGCCATTTTTAATTACTATAAACTAAATTTGGCTATGTTGTCCTTGTTCCTATCCTTTTTTTTCTCCATTTGATTGCACTAGAGAATCAAAAATATAATTGTGAGGGTCATGAAATTAACTAACTAGGCTGCCACCTACAAACTGGTTGCAGGCAATGTACCAACTGGATGCTAAGAAGTGGCAGGGAAGAGCTAGGCCAAAAAATTAATGAAAGTACAAGTACCTATTAATCTCTTTAAGTTATACAAACCCAGGTGCAATACCTCTCTTATCTGGCCTAGCCCTCTCACCGACAGTTTTGAACCTACTGTTCGGGTAATTTGCCAACTCTAACTTCTTACTCTATTGTTCTTTTTTGCTTAATAGGCCCAAGTAAAAGTTGTTTCTAGCTTGCTTGAAGTTCTATTGAATACTTGGTACAGTTTCGTGGCATGTGTTTGATATAGATAAACTAAGTTTTTATATGCTATGCCATTTCCCATAGAAATGTGTCAACTATGTAGAAAACCACATCAAGGACTACAGAAGACTTGACCCTTGAACAGTTATCCTGACTAGTCGATCTTCAATAAGCCTCTATGGCTTGGTCTTAATTCATAGCCAAGACACTATGTGTTAGAGAGGGTAGGGTGTTGTTGTAACTCAATCGCAAGTTGGATGCTACATAGAACTACCCTTTGAACACAGAGCTCAAGCTTTTATCAAACCAAGAAGCAACTTTCCAAGTTCCCCAAGACTAGGAAAGTGTTCAGATGAAGAGGTAAAATATGACTTGCTAAATGATATCACATTCATCTCTGTCGTGCAACAAACCAAAGAGTGAAATTGAATGACATTCCTACAATAAGTAGGCAAACACATACAAAAATAGCTATTGAAAGAGGGAAGGGAAGAAAAAATACAACTGAAGCTTCAACTGGACCCTTGAAAATGATGGGAGTTGCTGCTTAAATAGTTTTGTATTGCTTGATTTCTTCTTTTGTTGCCGCTTCAACTGAAGCATCAACTGGACCCAATAATAAGTAGGCAAACACATACAAAAATAAGACTTGCTAAATGATATCACATTCATTTCTTATATTGCTTGGTTTTTTCTTATGTTGCTTGGTTTTTTCTTCTCTCAACTAGTTTTGTATAGCTTTGGTATTTATGGTCTTTTGTTAACTTTTTTTTTTAACTTTTATTTGCAGGTCCTTCAAATGAGTTTTGGACTGATTTTACAAATGATAAGAAATGTCGCTTAATGGAAAATCATTTTGGGTTCATGTTAGTAGATGATGCTTAATGATGTAAAATATTTTAGATTTTATTTTGTAAATGTTGGAGCGAATGTTTGATGATGTAAAACATTTTGAGTTTATTTTGTTAATGATGAGAAGACTCTAAATGATGTAAGATACTTTGGGTTCATATTGTAAACAATGGGATATGGCATTTATTGATTTTTTTATAAAAATAAATTAATTTAAACTTAAATATTTATATATGGTTTTTTTATATATGAATTTTAATTGTATATTTTATATGGAGAGTAGGGAATCCATAATTTCATAATAATTAGAACAATTGTTATAAGTTTTTGTGACGGATCTGTAATTGTCCCAAAAGTGAACTATATTCTTTCGAGACTCATTTCAACCCATTCCTAAATTATTAGGACGGTTTAAATCCGTTACAAATACCTACTTTTGGGATGACTTAGTGAACCGTCATAAAAAAATATAAATTCGTAATCTTTTGAGACAATTGATTTAATCGTCCTTTAACAACAATTAGGACGGCAAAATCCGTCCCTTAAGTATTTGACACGCCACCCTAATAGCACTGTTTAAATCCGTCCCAACTACTGTCCCAAATAATATTTAGGACGGTAAAGGCACTTTTTAAACGGTTTTTGGTTGTCCCAAAAGGCCACTTTTTTTTGTAGTGATGCTTGTCGTTTCGTCGAGCCGATGCGGCTCGATTCCTTAACTTTATTGCACGTCCAACTCTTCTGACTTAGCCATTCGAACACGTCACTTCGTTGAACTACCCAACTGATTCGACCTACCGTGCCCATGTCTTAGTTCATTACGAGACGATGCTTTGGTTTCGGCGTACTCCATTGCAAATAAGACAAAAGATTGACCTCTTATAATTCAGCGTAAAAGCTTAGCCTGCACAAAAAACTAACTAAAATCAATACTTGTTCGAATCGAACTTATGCTTTGCATCAATTTGATTTACTAGATCTTCGAATTGACTCAAGCTCTTTCGAGCCAACTTAACACTTGCATCGATCCGACTCGATGCATTCCTCGGGGTAATGTAACTCCTCGAGTCAATGACTTATCGTAATGCACCATGCGGTACAAGATATTACATAATATACCACTCAAAATAAGGTTTTTCTCGAACCGAAACCAACACGCAATCCACACATTTTTTTGATATTTTTACGATCTCGTCCCCTATCGTAGTTCTGTTTCAAACATTCGTGCAAGTTTTATTTAACATATTATAATCCTCCCTACCGCTCAATTTGAATTTAGCATACAAATTAGTTTAGATCGTACACATATTTAGGCGTCTCAAAAATATATGTATTTCAACCAAGTCCAGTGGTAGAAAATTGGAACAAACCTAGCAGGTATACTTCACTCCTCAAATACTTGCTATCTCGTACTCTCGATCGGACTTGGTCTCTAGTGTTTGTTCCACTACCAGAATAAGTCATATTAGCGACCCCAGAAAACGTCGCTAAAATGACAAAAAACGACGCTAAAACTATTTACCGACGTATTTAGCGACGTTTTCTTGTGGTCATGGAAAGCCATGTCGCTAACAGACAAAACGTCGGTAATCGTCGCTCTTACCGACGTAATTAAACGTTGGTAATCCTGGTACATTTATCGACGTTCACCGACGCCCCGTCGGAAATATGGCGACATCTCAAACGTCGGCCAACGTCGATGAATCCTGCAACAGTTAGCGACGTATGTCTAGTTTTTACCGACGTTCACCGACTCTGTAGGCGAGAGAAATACTGGAACATTTAGCGACGTTTACCGACGCCACCGTACGTCGGTAAGCGTTAGTATACCTGGTGATTTACTAACATTTACCGACGTTTAGCTGCGTCGCTAAACGTCGGTAAACGTCGCTAAATTACAAAAAAAATAAAATTACTAAATTACAGAATGTCCACAGAATCACATTTTCTACCTGCAGTTCAATAAATAACAAAAAAACCACAAGCACATTTTCTTCCTGGGTTCGCCGACCCCTTCGGTGGAACACTCAACACCGGTACATCACAATATTATAACAATCAACACAAACAAGAGTAAAGTCTACAACCAACATATGATGAGATACCAACACAACGAACACTAAAATATCAAAAGTCAGTAAACGAATATCCAAAGTATACAACCAATATCCACATGAATCCACAACCAATACTGAAAGTCTACACAAACAAATAATCCACAACTAATACTGAATCAATATAAACAAACACCAAAAAAACACTACAATCTCATAAAACAGTCCTAACTCGGACTACTACGGATCTGAAGGAGGAGGGTGTCATGCCCCAGAACCAGAATACTGGCAAATGGGGATGGACAAGGCCAGCTACGTAATACCAAAGTATACCAGTAGTCTGAAATCACGTATAAGCTGTCAAGACTTGGGGGTTACTTTTACAAGTCAACAGTCGATCCTAGGTCAAGCATTTCTAGGTATCTCAATCACAGGCAATTATACAAAGTACAAGATGTATGATCATCAGACATACAATAGTAAAGCGTCCCAAACCATTTATACATGGATGATCATGAAGTTAGTCATACCAAAATAGAGAACTAGCAAGAGTAATAGTCATACATGATAAGCTCTAGCTATAGTCTAGAATACGCACATCATGTTTTGGCCCGTAGGCTAAATGTCAAGAACAAAATACGAGCTAAACACGTGCTCGGAGGCTAAACGCCACAAAAGAATAATGTACATATCAAGTGGGAGAATGAAACAAGAAACCCACTCAGGTACTCTGGTGCTCTGGATGGTCACCGTCGAGTAGATGGTGCGAAAGATCCTCTGGGCTTCTCTATCAGATCTGGCCAAACAAAACCAGTAGGGTAAGACCCCCAATAGCAAGTACCACAAAGGAAGCAAAACTATGAACTAAAACCAGTAATCACTAACATGAACAATTAGAGATATAAATGAGTAAGAGCAGATCGAGACTCGTGCACTACCAATATACTTATCCCAAACATAGGAAGAGAATAAGTAAGCATCTTGGAGCATAAAGTAATTATCATGTGACATAATGTAAAGTGTATACATGTTAAGTAAACAAAAGCATGAGAATATGTAAAAGCAATTGAACATATGAACTTGTGAGATAGTCGGGTCATAAGAGCATGGAGACCTGGCATAGGGAGTCATGTATAGCTAGCTTGTGAGATAATTGAACATGTGAGCATGTAAGAATTTTATAGAAAGACAACGATAAGTGGAATTAGAAACTAATTTGGAAGTCAAGTTACAACCCTTAAACCAAACAAGGACCTGGGTTGTAACCCTTCTCCTGAACAGAACTTAGTCTCTAACCATTGTGCAGCATAAGGATCATATAGAACATGTGAGTACTAAATAGGACGATAAATGATAAGATGACTTATGAACCATTCCGGAAGTCAAGTTACAACTCGTAAACCAAATAAGGACCGGGGCTGTAACCCTTCTCCTGAATAGAACTTTGTCTCCGACCATTTATCGATGAAAGTAAAGCATAAACCATAGTGTACTAAAATAAACATACGGACACTGCCTAGATGAAACTAGACTGGACTGGACTGACTCTATCCATCAATCACGGCCAAACAATGAGTACGGCTTGATACTTTAACTAACTATGGTTATCACAAGCCTAGTTACTAACAAGATACAAAGAGATTTCCAAGTCCAGTTATCCGCCTGCTGCTACCGGAGTGACCCCAGCAAAAGAAAACAAGTATAACAGACACACTGCAGTAAGATACATGTGTCCTAAGGAGGTGCCCCACTCGACGGTGAGCTGGAAATATACTCATAATGACAGATAGCTCCAAATCCTATATATATATATATATATATATATATATATATATATATATATATATATATATATATAGGTAACTGGGAAAGTCTCTTCATGAACTACTTGATCAATCTAGTCATTAATCCTAGCCAGATTTAGTATGAATCCCTGACCGTGGTCATCAGGAATCCATGCCTTAGACATGTTGCAATACAGAACATGTAGCTTGTAGAAACACAATTAAGAGAAACACCCACGGTGTCTAAATCATTCATTACTTGTAAGCCAATAAAGCCATCGCAACAGCATTTATGGTTCATGTCATGTCATATTACTTGTCTGGAGTGCACCACGACGAGTCACTATTGTAACGCCCCAGACCCAAATACGTAAGACCAAGTACGTTAACATGCCAGCTGCACATATACGAAGAATACTCCAATATATGGAATCCTCATATATGCACATAAGCTGTAAGTAAAATAATAACAGGCCAGAATAACATATCTAATCTCATCACAGCTCAACACAGAAGATAATAGAGTCCAAATAAATAAATACGAGTATCCAAAGATAGCCGGGTGAACATACTCACTCCAAACAGCTATAAAAATAGTCTCACAAGATCGGAGTCCAACCTCCGCAAAAATAAAAATGAAAGAGATGTAAAATAATGTCCACTAATATCTCAAATATAGAATAGGCTAGAGATCAGTAGTGACTGCCACGTCATCGATGTAGGATAGCTCCAATGCCGCTCCGTACTCCTGTGGAAAATCGTCTAAACCTGGAGAGATAACCAGGTCCTCAGGAGACATAGCAAGATACAAGAAAACACTATGCCATATAAACTGTGATAATATAATAAGAGAAAAAGGTATGCAAGCAATCGGGTTCCTGACCATTCTACTGTGAATATGCAGCTGAGATACAATCCTTCGACGCATGAGCCCTGGCTGTAAATGGGATCGGCATAGTTCCCATAGAGGGCACCAGGGCCCTACGTCCATAACGCTCAGGAAGCGTCATAGGGCACCATGTGCAAGGGGCTACATCCATAACGCTCTGGGAAACGTCAGAGGGCGCCTGGAGCCTGCGTCTCTGGAGGAGCGCACAGGTAATCAGGGAAGTGCAAAGAAGCCCATACGTCAGGTATTGTTCTCCCCACCTAATGCCTAGTATCATCATCTCTATTACTGATATGAACCTCTAGTAACCGCCAAGTCTTCTAACATGCAATACTATTGGCAGTTACTCCTATCCGTCGCACGCTCCATACGTATCGGTGGCCAGCCGACTACGCGGGTACGTGTCCTACATGTGACTCACATCATGTGATACAACAAGTGTCAAGGTCGTATGAGATATACCAATACCTCAACATCAACGGGTGTTCACTAGACTAAGTCAATGCAAGAGAAATAAATAAGGCGAGAAAAACGACCGATAGAGTCGCTTGTACCCAAGTGTGACTTGGACGCACAGTTTTAAATATCAAGAAATAAGAAATGCTGAAAATAACAACTAAAAATAAGAAATATAATAATCACAAAGTAAGGTGGCAAGTATCTAGCCTGATGGTGTAAAGTGGCAAGTCCAAGTAATCACAATGTCAGCCAAGAAACGTCACAATCTCCAAACAACTCCGGACGCTGAAACAAACATCAAAAATGCACTCGGTGTAAAAGATATACCTAGGAAACACCTGTCCAAAAGTCTAATTCTGAAACAGGGGCAAAATCATAATTTCGGGTCAAAACGATGTCCGCCGTTGGACCCACTTTGCACCGAAATGCGTGCCGAAGTCTATGGTCTCTAAAGTCATTAAACTACATGTCTACAGGTTCAGTTTGAGGAGAGGAACTCAACGGTATGTCCAGTTTTGGATTCCGATGAGCCGTGCACAAAATCGCCCGTTTGAGTGGGTCGCGGGCCCGCCAAAAATGGGTTCCGATTCGACCTTCTCCGAATCGAACCAAACTTGTCATACAGGACCAGAATTTTGATCCGGACCTATTAGCACAAGTTTTGTCTCGAATCAACGACTGTACACGAAGTTATGGGCAAGTTTGCAAAACGCCGATACGGGGGTATCTCGACGGATACGTGTTGATTTCGTCGCGCACACGCAACGAAACCGAGTTCCGTTAGTTCCCACACGTTCGCAACGTCCATACGCACATTTTGATGCGTATAGTGCGCGACCACATCGCCCAGTTTGTCGGGACGTACGTCGTATCGGAGAAAATTTTCTAAAATTTACTATTTAGAAAACAGTTTTTTACACAAGTTTAACACGGATTTAATTCTTGCATAGAAATCAAAATACGGATCTAAAGGTTGCATTTTAATCATGGTTATGTTGTCTACACATTTGTTCAATTAGTTCCTACAGTACTTTACTGCACAGCAAGAAAATTGGCCGACAAGTTGTCGTTTTTAGAACAGTTTTTAGCGTTTTAGAAAACAGGTTTTTCTTCAACTTCGTCTCAATTTTTCGAGCAAGTCGATGGGTTTTTTCGAAATCCATCTAGAGGATCTCGAAGAGGGTCAAGTCTACTTTCCAGAAAATCTTACGGATCAAAAATCGGTGCTACGAGTAAAAAGTTACATCGTAGAGAAGTAGGGTACCTTGAGTGGGGAAAACTGCTCCGTGGGTGACGCGGGGCTGACTTCCGATGCTCCGTTCGTCGCGCACAAAGCTCCGTCGCTGGTGAAACAAAGTCGTGGGCGAAGGGGGTATGATCAGCTGCAACTTTCGTTTTGGTAGTCTAGGGTTTTGAGGCTTGTAGAAAAAGTATATATATAACAAATTCGGGTAAAACCTAGTACTAATAGGATTACCACTAAGGCCCAATATTCCTTTTCACGGGTTGGTGTGGGTTTAGCTTTGTTAGCTTGCTGCTGTATGCAGCAAGCATAGGAATTGGGTGGGCCCGCCCACTTTAAGTGGGTGGGTAATATTTTTTTTCTTTTCTTTTTTTCCTTTTCTTTTTCTTTCCTTAATTCTTTTCCCTCTCTCCTTAGGAGAGGTGCTGTGGTCGGTCCTTGGGCCGACCACCACTGTTCTGTTATTTTTTTTTCTAACAATATATACACACACACACACCACACACACACACACACCACACACACACACACACATATATATATATATATATATATATATATATATATATAGTATATATTCACAAGAAAAATTCTAAAATCGTAATTGAGTATCAAAAATTTGTAATAATTGTAGGCTATATTTAGTAGTATTTAAATTATCACGCACACAAACATACTATATTATATACATCTATAATTACGTACATACACCAATTACCTCATTAATTCCAAATAATAATAAAAAATAAAAAAACACTAAAATAATTAGAAAATATTGGGGGTTACATCCTACCCAACTTAAAAGAAAATTTTGTCCTCGAAATTAAACTAATGTCGGGGGGGTCCAATGCAATACAAGGGAATTAATAGTAATCTAAAAGATTAACTGCAAGACATACCTTCGTCTTCGAACAAATGCGGGTAGCGGTTTCGGATGTCGTCCTCGCGCGCTCAAGTAGACTCCCCTGGCGAGTGATGCTTCCATGCCACGTGAACCAATGGAATAGATTGATTCTGCAACACCTTCACTCGGCGATCGAGGATACCTACTGGTTGCTCTTCGTACGACAAACTCGGTCCAACTGTGATCTCGGAGTGATCAAGCACATGATTGCTGTCTGCCACGTACCTCCTCAGCTGAGATACATGGAATACGTCATGCACTCCCTCTAGCGGCGGTGGCAAAGCCAATCTATAGGCAACCTCTCCAACACGTTCCAAGACATCGAAAGGCCCGATGTACCTTGGACTCAACTTGCCACGTCCTTCGAATCGAATCGTGCCTCTAGTGGAGGATATCTTCAAGAACACATGGTCGTCCTCCTTGAACTCCAAGGGTCGACGACAATTATCTGCCCTGCACTGCTTCTGACGATCCTGCGCTGCTCGCAGGTGGTCCTGAATCTTCTTCACTGTCTCCACTGTGCTCAGGACCAACTCGGGATCCAATAGCTGTCGCTCTCCTATGTCGCTCCAACAAACAAGAGACCGACACTTCCTACCATATAATGCCTCAAACGGAGCCATTTGAATGCTCGTTTGATAGCTATTATTGTAGGAAAACTCAACAAGATGAAGATGGTCCTCTCATAAACTGCCAAAGTCAAGCATGCATGCTCTCAATATATCCTCTAGTGTCTGTATGGTACGCTCTAACTGGCCGTCTGTCTGTGGATGGTATGATGTGCTAAACTTCAATCGGGTGCCCAAACTCTCTTGCATGCTCCTCCAAAATGTGAGGTAAATCTCGAGTCACGGTCCGACAAATACTAACAGGCACACCATGCAATCTCACAATCTTCTCCATATACATCTCTGCCAATACCTCTGTCGACTGGCCCACTCTAAAAGGTAAGAAATGGGCTGACTTGGTAAGTCTATCAACAATCACCCACACTGCGTCACGTCTCCTAGGACTCCGAGGAAAACCCGTGACGAAATCCATAGTAATGTGCTCCCACTTCCACTCGGGAATGGGTAGCGGCTGTAATAATCCGGCCGTCCTCGGGTGCTCCGCCTTCACTTGTTGACATACCAAGCACTTGGCAACGAAACGAGCTATCTCCCGCTTCATTCTATGCCACCAATAATACTGTCGTAAGTCACGATACATCTTGGTTCCTCCGGAATGAATAGAGTAAGTTGAACTGTGAGCCTCTGCCATCAGCTCCTGCCGTAGCTCTCCATTGGGAACATAAATACGATCACCACATCGCAATGTCCCATCGGGTGGATCCTCAATCCTGTCTGCTCTTCTGCTTCGGTCCTCTCTCTGAGCCGTCTAAATCTAGCATCATTGGGCAATGCTGCCTTGATGCGCTCTACTAATGATGATTGCACTTGGAGGTTGGCTAATACGCCGTCTTCTCCCGGCAATACTACCTCGATACCAAGCTGCTCCAAGTCTCTAATCAACTCCTTCTGTGTGGTCAAAAAGTGTGCCATGGCTTGCGGCTCAATGCGTCTGCCACGACATTAGCCTTGCCCGGATGATATAAAGCTCGATCTCATAATCCTTCATCAACTCCAACCAACGTCGCTGTCGCATATTCAACTCTTTTTGTGTGAACACGTACTTGAGGCTCTTATGATCAGTGTAGATATCAACCTTCTCGCCGTACAAGTAGTGTCTCCATAGCTTCAAAGCAAAGATAACCGCTGCGAGCTCTAGATCGTGGGTCGGATAATTCTTCTCATGCACTCTCAACTGTCGCGATGCATATGCTACTACCCGACCGTGCTGCATCAATACACATCCTAATCCCTTCCCAGATGCGTCATTGTAGATCACAAATCCTCCTGGGCCCGATGGTAGTGTCAAGATTGGTGCTGTGGTCAATCGCTTCTTCAACTCGTCAAAAGCGGCTTGACACTCTCGTCTGTCCATACAAACTCCTGATCCTTACAAGTTAATCGAGTCATAGGCCCCGCTATTCGAGAGAAATCTTCTACGAACCGTCGGTAGTAACCCGCAAGTCCGAGGAAACTTCTTCTCAGAAGCTGACGTGGGAGCGGGCCATGATTCGACTACTGTGATCTTCTCAGGGTCCATTGATATACCATCACCCGTAATATATGACCAAGAAATGATACCTCCTTGAGAAAGAAATCACACTTGCTAAGCTTCGCGAAAAGTCGTTCATTCCTCAACGTTCCCAAAACTATCCGTAGATGCTGCTCATGCTCCTCTTGACTCTTGGAGTAAATCAAGATATCGTCTATGAAGACTACTACAAATTTGTCCAAGTACTGGTGAAAGATCTTGTTCATTAATTCATAAAAACTACGGGAGCATTGGTCAAACCGAAAGGCATGACCAAGAACTCGTAGTGTCCATACCTTGATCTAAAAGCCGTCTTTGCAATGTCTTCCTTCCGAACCTTCAATTGGTGATAGCCTGATCGTAAGTCAATCTTGGAGAATACTTTTGCTCCACTCAGTTGATCGAATAGATCGTCTATACGCAGCAAGGGATACTTGTTCTTCACCGTCACTGCACTCAATGCTCTGTAGTCGATGCACATGCGCATTATCCCGTCTTTCTTAGGCACAAAAAGAACGGGTGCTCCCCATGGTGACGCACTGGCACGAATAAATCCCTTCTCTAATAAGTAATTAATTTGCGTCTTCATCTCTACCAACTCCTTGGGTGCCAGACGATACACACGAGATGAAATAGGCTCGGCTCCGGGAATAAGCTCAATAGAAAACTCAATATCTCGTCAGGTGGTAGTCCTGGCAATTCTTCGGAGAATACATCATCGAACTCGGTGATAATAGGGTGCTGAGGGGTGTCATGCACCATCATATGAGTTCCCGATGTGGGTGTATCACAACTCTCTCCGTCTTCCTTGGTGAACTCGAACTCTGCCGCATTCGGTGGTCTAAAGATAATACTGCTCCTATAGCAGTCTATGAGAGCGAAATGCTGGCTCAACCAGTCCATTCCAAGAACCACATCAAATGTCGGCATAGAAAATACAAGAAGTCGTGCCATCATCTCTCTGCCATTTATCACTACAGGGCAAAGTCTACAAACACCACTAACAGGTACAACTCCTCCTCCAGGATTTTAACATTCTTAGCTAAAGGTGTGATGGGAATGCTGTGTCTAGTGGCAAAACTAGTGGCTATGAATGTGTGGCTCCAGTATCAAATAATATAATAGCAGAAAAATATGCAACTAGAACCATACCTGCTATAACTTCTGCCTCTGTCTCTATATCCTCAACAGCAAGTGAGAATACCTGCCCATAATTCTGTCCTGGGTTCTGAGCTCTGGCCTTGTTGTACTGTACGCCTTGGGAAGGCAATGGTAGACGATGTGCTCCTGCTATGGGCCGTGGTGCTGGAAGAACTGGGGCTGTGGGCCTCGGGTTCTGCCGAGCTTGTACTATCGTCTGTTGCTCCGGACAGTCCTTGAGCATATGCTGATTGGATCCACATCTCAAGCATAATCCAAGGCGAGTCCTGCAGTCGTTCTGGAGATGTCCTTGTTTTCCGCAGTATTGGCAAACGGGCTTCTGATAAGGTGAGGGCCTCTGCTGGAACTGTCATGTGGCCCTCCTAATAGGTCCACTCTGAGTAGCTCAGGCTGGTGTAACTGCTGGGGTATGTCGTCTCGATGTCTGCTGCTGTTCCTTGCGAAAAATCTCCTGAGCACGAGCTTCTTCCAAGACAGCTGATTGGGAGACTCGAGACTGGGTAGTCGTATAAGACTTGAGCTCTGGTGCAAGCCCCTGGTAAAATCTCCTTGCCTTCTCTAACTCCGTCGGAATCAATCCCGCACCAAATCGACTCAGACGATTGAACTCTGAGTCATACTCATCAACTGTCATATTCCCTTGCTTCAGATGAAGGAACTGGTCATAGAGACCATCTCGAACATGAATAGGGAAGAATCTCTCATAAATGCATCATAGAACTGCTTCCAGGTGATCCCAGTGCCTAGTCGTCTCTCTTCCGCCTTCCACCAGTGGTGAGCATTGTCTTCTAACAGTAGGTCCACTGCTGTCATCCAATCTCGAGCTGGCAACTAGGATGCCTTCAGTAGCTTCTCGGTACTAATAAGCCACTGTGACACCTCTAATGGCTTCTCTGTTCCTCTAAAGGCCTTGGGGTTCATATCTATAAAATTCTTGATAGAGCCTTCATAAGGATGCAGGGCTGGTGCTGGTGCTGGTACTGGAGGTGGTGGTGGAGGTCTAGCCATGGCTGCCATCATCGTCTGTCTCATCAGCTCAGTCTGCTGCCACTGAGCCTGCATCATGGCGTACATAAACTGAGAAGTAGGGCTCCCATCAGTCGGTGGTGGAGGTATCTGAGGTCCCGACTGTGGGGGAAACTGCTGAGGGAATGGTGGTGGTGGTGGCAGAGTACATTCCCTTCTGGTGGCATGGTAGTGGTCTGCCCAGCCTGGCTGCCTGGGGGTGCTGTGATCTCTGGGTACTCCGTCGTCGGTGTCGTAGTAGGCTGCGACAGTCCTGGCTGGTATGGTGTCGCTGGAGTCATAGGAGGATTCTGTCCCTCCGAGTAGCCTCTTCACCAGATGTGAGGGCCAAAGCAGAAATGCGTCTGCTCCTTAAATGCATACTGTTGGCACGAGGAAGATAAGTTGATATTAGGAAAGATTAGATATGGGATAAATCGAATAATCAAGAAATTTCAAAAAGATTGGAAGTCAAGAGGTAGTAGTAGTTCTGGAGGAGATATTCCTATTCCTATATGCAGGCTTGTTGGGCACAGTCATGTATCCCAACAATATTAACGTTGACCTGCATGGGCTACCACAAGAACATGTAACGCTCCAGTCCCAAATACGTAGGACCAAGTACGTGAACATGCCAGCTGCATATATAAGAATACTCCAATATATGGAATTCTCATATGCACATAAGCTGTAAGTAAAATAATAACAGGCCAGAATAACATATCTAATCTCATCACAGCTAACACAGAAGATAATAGAGTCCAAATAAATAAATACGAGTATCCAAAGATAGCCGGGTGAACATACTCACTCCAAACAGCTATGAAAATAGTCTCACAAGATCGGAGTCCAACCTCCGCAAAAATAGAAATAAAAGAGTGGTAAAATAATGTCCACTAATGTCTCAAATATAGAATAGGCTAGAGATCAGTAGTGACTGCCTCGTCATCGACATAGGATAGCTCCAATGTCGCTCCGTACTCCTGTGGAAAATCGTCTAAACCTGGAGAGATAACCAGGTCCTCAGGGGACATAGCAAGATACAAGAAAATACCATGCCATATAAACTGTGATAATATAATAAGAAAAAAGGTATGCAAGCAATCGGGTTCCTGACCATTCTACTGTGAATATGCAGCTGAGATACAATCCTTCGACGCATGAGTCCTGGCTGTAAATGGGATCGGCATAGTTCCTATAGAGGGCACCAGGGGCCTACGTCCATAACGCTCAGGAAGCGTCATAGGGCACCATGTGCAAGGGGCTACGTCCATAACGCTCTGGAAACGTCAGAGGGCGCCTGGAGCCTGCGTCTCCGGAGGAGCGCACAGGTAATCAGGGAAATGCAAAGAAGCCCATAGGTCAGGTATTGTTCTCCCCACCCAATGCCTAGTATCAACATCTCCATGACTGATATGAACCTCTAGTAACCGCCAAGTCTTCTAACATACAATACTATTGGCAGTTACTCCTATCCGTCGCACGCTCCATACGTATCGGTGGCCAGCCGACTACGCGGGTACGTGTCCTACATGTGACTCACATCACGTGATACAACAAGTTTCAAGAACGTATGAGATATACCAATACCTCAACATCAACGGGTGGTCACTAGACTAAGTCAATGCAAGAGAAATAAATAAGGCGAGAAAAACGATCGATAGAGTCGCTTGCACCCAAGTGTGACTTGGACGCACAGTTTTTAAATATCAAGAAATAAGAAATTCTGAAAATAACAACTGAAAATAAGAAATATAATAATCACAGAGTAAGGTGGCAAGGTATCTTGCCTGATGGTGCAAAGTGGCAAGTCCAAGTAATCACAATGTCAGCCAAGAAACGTCACAATCTCCAAATAACTCCGGACGCTGAAACAAACATCAAAAATGCACTCGGTGTAAACATATACCTAGGAAACGCCTGTCCAAAAGTCTAATTCTGGAACAGGGGCAAAATCGTAATTTTGGTTCAAAATGATGTCCGTCGTTGGACCCGCTTTGCACCGAAATGTGTGCCAAAGTCTATGGTCTCTAAAGTCGTCAAACTATATGTCTATGGGTTCAGTTTGAGGAGAGGAACTCAACGGTATGTCCAGTTTTGGATTCCGATGAGCCTGCACAAAATCGTCCGTTTGAGTGGGTCGCGGGCCCGCCAAAAATGGGTTCCGATTCGACCTTCTCCGAATTGAACCAAACTTGGCATACAAGACCAGAATTTCGATCCGGACCTGTTGGCGCAAGTTTTGTCTCGAATCGACGACTGTACACGAAGTTATGGGCAAGTTTGTAAAACGCCGATATGGGGGTATCTCGACGGATACGTGTTGATTTCGTCGCGCACACGCACGAAACCGAGTTCCGTCAGTTCCCACACGTCCACAACGTCCATACGCGCCTTTCGATGCATATAGTACGTGACCACGTCGCCCGGTTTGTCGGGGCGCACGTCGTATCGGAGAAAATTTTCTAAAATTTACTATTTAGAAAACAGTTTTTCACACAAGTTTAACACGAATTTAATTCTTGCACAGAAATCGAAATATGGATCTAAAGGTTGCATTTTAATCATGGTTATGTTCTACACATTTGTTCAATTAGTTCCTGCAGTACTTTTCTGCACAGCAAGAAAATTGGCCGACAAGTTGTCATTTTTAAAACAGTTTTTAGCGTTTCAGAAACAGGTTTTTCTTCAACTTCGTCTCGATTTTTCGAGCAAGTCGATTGGTTGTTTCGAAATCCATCTGGAGGATCTCGAAGAGGGTCAAGTCTACTTTCTAGAAAATCTTACGGATCAAAAATCGGTGCTACGAGTAAAAAGTTACATCGTAGAGAAGTAGGGTACCTTGAGTGGAAAAACTGCCCTATGGGTGACGCGGGGCTGACTTTCGATGCTCCGTTCGTCGCGCACAAAGCTCCGTCGCTGGTGAAACGAAGTCGTGGGTGAAGGGGTATGATCAGCTGCAACTTTCGTTTTGGTAGTCCAGGGTTTTGAGGCTTGTAGAAAAAGTTATATATATAACAAATTCGGGTAAAACCTAGAACTAATAGGATTACCACTAAGGCCCAATATTCCTTTTCACGGGTTGGTGTGGGTTTAGCTTTGTTAGCTTGCTGCTGTACGCAGCAAGCATAGGAATTGGGTGGGCCCGCCCACTTTAAGTGGGTGGGTAATATTTTTTTCCTTTTCTTTTTTTTTTTTTTTTTTCTTTTTCTTTCCTTTTCTAATTCTTTTCCCTCTCTCCTTAGGAGAGGTGCTGTGGTCGGTCCTTGGGCCGACCACCACTGTTCTGTTATTTTTTTTTTTCTAACAATATATATATATATAATATATATATATATATATATATATATATATATATATTTATTTATTTATATATATTAGATATATATATATATCTATATTATATATAATATATCTATATATATATATGTATATATTCATAAGAAAATTTTAAAAATCGTAATTGAGTATCAAAATATTTGTAATAATTGTAGGCTATATTTAGTAGTATTTAAATTATCACGCACACACAACATACATATATTATATACATCTATAATTACGTACATACACCAATTACCTCATTAATTCCAAATAATAAAAAAAATTAAAAAAAACACTAAAATAATTAGAAAAATATTAGGGGTTTACAACTATCATGTTAAGAGTACTTGTTAGGGGTGCGCCACGACGGACCACAATCATGTTAAACAAAGAAGTGACATGTAACTTGAGTTCACCGCTACGGTCACTATCGTGTTAAGCAAAGAAAGAAGGCATAAATCATAAGTGCACCACAACGGGCCACTATCTAGTTAAGCAAATCGTAGGCGTAAGATAGCATGTTGAAAGATCTTGACGAAAGGCTTATCATAACATGTGAGAAGTAATAGTGATATTAACTACTTGGCACAAAACAATAATTGAATATGTGCTAATGTTTGAGTGTATAAGGGTGTACAAATTATTCTCTAATAATGCAAAATCTTCTAACCTTGATAGAAATTGTCGTGCTATTTAAGATAGGTCGTCGCAATTTAGGCCGAGTACAGAAAGCATGCTAAGAAAATCATATACATTTTTTCGCGGAATTAAACTATCAATCACACGAAAATCTCCAGTTAAAGTGAGACAAGTAGATTCTTGAAACCAAAATAAAGATCTAAAACTTTCATGTTTTGAGGTTTGCCAGACTCTGGCTACAAAAAATTTAAACGGACAAAATAGTGAATAGTGAAATGGCTACTGCACCGACGCATGCGAATTCTGTGCCGTACCGGTGCGTAAGACATCGCCCCGCCCCAAATAGGCAAGTCAGTCGTACTAAGATCGTGTCAAAGCCCAAGGAACCAGCAGGAAGACACGAAATATACCATTAAACAAAAGGGTCATGATAGGTCTAGAGGGGTGCAACCTAGACGGATTAGAAATGTTATTCGCCTACACAAATTACCTATATATAATTACCTATATGTATACTCCTATATATATATTATATAATATATATATATATATATATAATATATTAATATATATATATATATATATATATATATATATATATACATATATAAAATTACCTATATTATATATATATATATTATATATATAACCAATTAATATCCATATACACACATATAATCTATATATATACATATACATATACACACAATTATGTATATCATATATATATATATAATATTATAATATATAATATATATATATATATATATATATATAATAATATATATATATATATACACACACACATATAACCAATTAATATCCATATACACACATATATATCTATATATATACATATACATCACACACTTATATATCATTATATATTTTATATAGATACATATACCACCTTATATATATCATATATTATATATATTTATATATAGATACATATACACACTTATATATATTCAATATATATATATATATATTTATATATAGATACATATACACACTTATATATATATTATATATACATACACACGTATACAATATTTATACGTATCATTTATATAAAGACTTAATAAATAATCGTTATCGTTTAATAACCACAAATAATATTGATGATAATAAATCCTAATAATTAAATATAGCCCAAAAGTCGTTTCTAGGATATAACATGACACTACTTATCTGGCTCCAGAAGATCATACAAATTTTGTAAAATACTATTTAATAATAATAATACCTATAATCTACCTATAACAAATATTTAGAAAATAAATGCCAATTTCTAAAATATTTGCATTATCCAAACATGTACAAGGCCGTATTGGTCCCACTACATGCCTACATGGGCTTGGATTTGACTTGGGCCCATCTGTTTGCCATTGATTGTGAAAGTACAGAACAATTTATATAGGAGGACTGACTTAAACTCACAATACAAACTCGCTCATACAAAGAAAGCCTAGGGACGAAAACCTAGGTACATCAATCTAAGTACAATTGTTTAGTTTTTCAGGGGGGTGACGGTAGAGGCTCGGAAAGCGACGGCAGCTCTGCCTTACTCCTTGGACGATCGGACGCAGCCTTGGCTCTGGTGAAGAAATGCTCTTGGACGTGTGGGGAGACTCCTCTGCGCCTTCGGTTGCTGATCTCTGGATGCCTCTGTAGTGCTCTCTCTTTTTTTCTCTGCTCTCTTTTCTCTTTGGTCCTCCTCTCGCTGCTTCTGCTTCTCTCCCTCTCGCAAGGAAATGGCACCTTGCTATTTATAGGAATGGGGTGTGCTCATTACGGTTTGCAATGATTGTCTCCTTCAGAAGTCGGCGGTAAGGATCACTTAATCTGGGCCATTCATCTTGAATAATGAATTTGAGCATTAATGTGATTGCATCAAATCTCTGTGGGCAATAAATGTTGATTGCCATGAATATTCGTGATTTGGGATAGCTTGCCACGTATCCAATTTGCTTGTTTCGATTTGATCTGGGCAATTATGACGATCGCAACAAATCTAATTTTGTTAGAATTTGTTAGCACCCATAATTCCAGGGAAGATAAGACTGCCACGTTCTCAATTGCAGCGAAGAGCGCTACGTGTCTCAACTGGATCGTCTTGGCCGAGCCGCATATGGGAGGGTCCTCTCAGCCGCATGCAGCTGCATGAGGTGGCACCGCATGGGATAGAAGCCATATGGGGATAGACAACCGCATGCATGGGCAGCTGCATGGGGATAGGCAGCCGCATGCAAATAGGCAGCCGCATGCAGATGGCAGCCGCATGGAGTGGCCTCGAGACTTGGTGATTTTGCCAGCTGTAAGGAGGTTTTCTCCTCTTTCCTAGGATCACGCCACCATGTCAGAGTCATTATTATGTCCTTATCTCAGGGCATTAAATGCAGCTGAATGTAAAAAGAACTGCTGAAGGCCACTGAGCCGCATGACTCCTAGCCGCATGGACTTCTGAGCCGTATAGGAATCCTGAGCCGCATGGAGATCCTTCTGTCGAAACCGTATAGGCCTTTCTTTATTCTTTTCCATGCTTCTACAAGACCCCCTTCAAAGTTTTTTAATTTACAAAATTGAATACTTTGAATAAGAAGCATGGCCATGTAAAAACTCTTCGGGCCGCATAGGATGTTCTGGCCGCATGGATGTCTCAGCCGTATGGCCACTGAGCCGCATGGGCTTTCCAGCCGCATGGGCTTCTTGGCCGCATAGGTTCCTTGCCACGTCTTCATGCCACGTGTACAAATCTTTGCATTGATTGCCTTTGATTTGCTGTCAGATTTAAATCCGCTTTTTGGGATAGGATCCCGAGAGTTTAGCCTTGAATAGTCAGATCGCTTTGATAACCGAAGAGTCGGTTACACTTCACATGGATCGATGCATCGGTCTACGGGCTCCGTCTATAAATAGAAGCGTGTTTGGGACGAAGAGACTTCTTTATTCTCTCCCTGTCTTCGATTCTTCTTACCCTAGCTTTTCTTATCTTCGTCTTCCTTCTCTGATCATCAGAGAGCAATGGCTCCCAAGTCCTCCAAGGTTGCGGCGAAGACTGCGCGAAGGGAAAGGGAGTGGCCTCCACGTCGGCTGCGACGCCTAGGGTTCATGCCGACGCTCACCCTGTCATTAAGGGTAGGTCTTGGAAGATCATCTACTTCGAACCCCTAATGAAGACGGCTCTGTTGCATGCTTTATGCACAAGCCTTTATACGTCTATTACCGAACTGTTCAAGCTGTATGGGCCGCATGTGCATCCTACGTTCGAGCCGTATGGGGGTATATCCCATGTCCGAGCCGTATAGGAGTTGTCTAGGCGCTTCACAACTGGACCGCATGATGACCCTTCGAACAGAGTCGCATGAGTCCCGCCATTTAAACGGGACCGCATAAGCTCGTCTGGATTGGGCCGCATGAGGCTTCGACCATCTCCTAACTTTGTTTCTTTTTATCTTTGATTCTTGCAGAAACCCTGCCGAAGGCTGAGATCATTGTGAATGAAGAACTGCCGCCCTCTTTCAACAAGAGTCATCGCTTGTTAAGGAGGAGGTAATACCAAAAATAGAGGAACAAAAAGGAGAGATGGCGCCCATTGCTGTAAAGGAGGAGCCCCAGTCTGACGGCGGTAGTACTGGAGTTCTGACCTTCCTACTTCGGACGAGGATTT